>KK115874.1:20466-60083 GCA_000611955.2 Stegodyphus mimosarum | reverse complement strand
ATTTAGCATCTTCACTAAAAGCCGATTTTAGGCTAGTTAGTTTCAGACTACTAAATTCTGGGAGCAACTATGTAGCATTCATTATTTTAATTAACCAAATTATTTTTAGTTTGAACTTTCCTATCGATATCTCAAAGTTTCAGTTGCTGCCCGAATTTAGCGCGAGCGAGATATTTATGCAAATCGCATATATCTGTTAGCAGTTTTAAAGGCAGGAGTTAACGAGGGGAAAAACAGAGCCTTGGATTTATCGCCGTAAGGCTGTGCGCGCAAAGATTTCCTCTGTCTACTGAAAGTTCGCCTTCATAGGCATTTGCAATAACTAGTGTTTGCTAGTGAAATTCGCATTATTGCATTTCACTAAGAGTTAAGCTTCCCTCGCCGTCCTACTTAAGATTAAGTTAGGTATTTGAATTTGTTAACACACTTTATTTCATATTATTTTAGTTTAGCCCAAGTAGTGGCTTACTCTCAAGTTGGAGAGTTGTAATTATTTGAATTAAAGAGTCACTTTAAACCCTCCTTTCTGACTTTGTTGTTTTTCAACACTAAAGGACATAGCCTAGATTTGCTCACTGTTCTCCACATAGGGTTTCACAGCGTATGCTCACAAAGAAAGTCAAGAGATTGAAGGAGAAACCTTATATACTTACATAAAGCTCAAAAACACAATCAAAAGTCCTTAATTAACGTCTATACTTAATTATATATACTATTATCATATATAATAACATAAAAAACTAAATATAAGATATGGTTAATTTGAAGTCTAACATTCGAAATTTTAAAACTATTCTACATGGGGTAGGGCTTTTAACCCAGGTACCCTGGTGTACCATAACACCGTTCCACTCGGAGTGCATCTTTTGTGTTCTGTTTGAGAGAGAGGTGGAAAATTTATTAAATTATTTGCAGGAACTTCATTTTTAGGTTTTTTTGTTGGATTTTCTTTTTGGGTTATTTTTGCTTTTATGTTTGCGGGATGTTTCTCACAGCCTTTGTACGATGAGACGTGATCGCCTCCGCATAGGCAACAGCGGCCGGGTAAGCTTCGATCTTTTTTACAAACATGTGTCGGGTGTTTTTCTCCACATTTGAGACACCTAGCTTGATGCTTGCAGTGGCCTCGGCTATGCCCATAACGTTGACAGTTATGGCTTTGCTTTGGTCTTGGTGTGGTATTAAATATTTCTACTCTTATTCCCAGGTCAGTGAGATGCGTAACTCTGTATATGATTTTACCTTGAATGCTTCTTTCTGTTTCAACAACAAAGGTGGGAAGCTTAATTATCTCTCCGTCAATTTTTTTAGTGATTTGTCTTACGTTAATAACTGGAATTTGTTTTTCTAATAATTCCTCTTTGATATCCTCAATTTTAGTAAAAGCAGGGAGCTTTTTTATTACTACCCTTATTGGTTTATCTTTAGGCAGGGGAAAGGTATGGTAGGGGAGGTTATGATCATCCAGAAATTTTGTAGTTCTTCTGTAGTCGTCAGTGGAAAAAAACTTTTATGCGGATATCTCCACCTTTCATGTTACAATCGATTTTTTCATTTAATTCTTTGAGTTTGTCTCTAATTGGTTTCCATTCCTGCACATCGGATAAAATGATGGGGGGAATGCGGTTTGCTTTTTTCTTAGGATGTAAGTATCCTTGGTCATCGTTAGTGGGATTATTTTTCTCTGGGGTTTGTTGCGAATTTATGACATAGGTGTCATTATCGTCATCATCATCAATTAAGTGTTGGAATTTATTTTTAGTCGGAGTAATGATGGTATCACTATCCTGACTGCGATTTCTTTTATGCGTTTTAGTTGAGGTTTTCCATTCATGTTGATCGGTCTTATTCATGTTGTTGCTTTCTAGGCTAATTGCACTAAGTCGTCGTTCAAATTGCGGTATATTAGCAGCTTTGGGGAGTTCAAGTCCTTCTAGTTGCATCCTTCGTTTTGTAGCATGTGCTACAGCATAATCAAGCCATTGGGCTAAGTCCGGGGTGAGTTTTACAGTTCCATTTCGTAGGTGGTTATGTTGAATACTTGCAAGGGTTTGCAGATTAATTACGTCCTCTAGAGTACCATTTCTCAGAAACTCGTCGAATTTATCCCTATCACGGAAAATGTCAAAATTTTCCATTCGCGATCTGGGGGGAAATTACATAGTAGCTATCGATTTCTCGGTCCTAATAGACTATCTCAGCAAGGCAATGTCTATCCTGAACACATAAGTCAAAATAACTTACCAATGGTCAAGACGCGCAACCGTACCAAGTACGTCCAGCTCCAAGCAAATCTTCCTATGATGAATGAGGCAATGTTGTGGGTAGAGCTTAAATTTTCTATAGCATGAGAAACACTGCTATTGGTCGTACTATTATTTTCAGTAATAGTATTATTGGCCAGTGCATTTTGTGCAGCAGCAAGTGGGCGGGGGTTAGGGACAGAGCTATTTCTAGGTCTCATGTTTTGCACGTTAGACTTAGCCGCCTGCGCATAGCTAATTCCAGTGCGTGTGCTGCTAATTTTTTGTGCCTTTCTGATGCTCGGAAACTTCGGGCAACCACGGTAACTGGCCGGATGATCCCCGGAGCAGTTTACACACTTGGGGGTGTCCAGTCGTCCTTGCTTGTCGCAATTCTTAGTTGTGTGGTCCCCGGCACACTTGACGCATTTCGGAGCAAAGTGGCAGTTGTCTGAACTATGGTGCCACTTCTGGCAGTTGAAACACTGCGGCACCTGCTGCTTGGCAATATACTTTTCTACGGTGATGGAAAATCTATGCAGATCCTGAAGATCGTAGATTTCGTTAATTTTCTCATTTTTAAATAGCTGCACCTGGAACAGCGGCATAGGGGCTTTCGTCCGGAATTTAGTTAATTGCACAACTTTGTGCACATAGAAACCACGCGTGCTGAGAGCTGCATGAATTTTATTTTTATCCATATTGGAGTGAAGCCTTTCACGGGGCGTTCTTGCCTCGTGTTTACACGAAAGTGCTCAATATTATTCTGGAGAAAATACTGGCTGATTGTGCGGTGATCGTTAGATGTTTTAGGTAGAATTTTCAAAAATTCACCGCTGATTCGACCTAGGAATTCAGTATTAGGCAATTTCTTTGCTAATTCCTCCAGATAGTCATCATATGCAATATCCTCGCCAGGCCTAACCATAATGGGGGGAATGGCGTTTGGGTTAGCCATTTACTGCTGCACGTAGATGCCGGGATTCTGAGTATTTACTATCTTTAATTTTTAAATTACTGAAGCTTTGGGCAACATTAACATCAACATTATTACTATCAACATTCATATCATTACATACAGCATTATTTACAAGATCATCATTACTATTTTTCATCAATACACTGAATTTATTGCCCGTAGGCATTTGACTTTTTAGATTAATTATTTGAACTGCTCTGGCTGCTTTAACTGGGTTAATAAAACCATCTACATCGGCTGATTCAGATAGGTGAGATTTGCGTTTATTTGCACCACGCGTTACGGCGGGAGAGTGCATATTATTTTTTTCATCCAAATTTTTAGTTTTATTCTTAACAATATCAATACCAGTTTTATCAGTATTAACATTTAAATTACTTCCATCATTTGAACCATTATTTACATGAACATTAATATCTACAGGAATTTGGGAAGCACCGGCATTATCACACTTATTGCTAATTTTGAGAAAATAACTTGCCATAAAACCGCACTTACCTTCAATTTCCTGGATCCGGGAGCGTACTTTCTTTGCTTGTTGTTCGAGAGCTGGGATGGCGAGATTCGGCGGGTCAGCACATGATCGGACTCGTTCCGTATCCAAGATAGTATCCTTAATCAGTCGAAGCATAGCACGTAACTTATCCATTTCTTGAACACTGCATTTATAATCCTCTTCCGTTAATGTAAAATCCGGCATGGAAATATGTGTCAGATGCAGGGGCGACGGATCCACAATCCATATCCGTGTTCGAGTCAGTCAGCGGTAGCGGGAGAAATTCTTCCGAGATCGGAGCGGGCTCCGGTGAAGGCGGACTCCGAAACGAACCCAGAGGACCAGTGTCGTCGGCTCAAGCAATCTTCATAGATGCAGAAAAGGTGCCCGCGCACTTAGCGCTACCTTGGAGTAATTAGATGCCGATTTTCGATTTTATGATCAATTCGAAGGTGAAGATATGGCATAATGAAGACACTAATCACGAGCAACTATATGGCAAGATTGAGCAAAAATACAGAGTCCCGACCGAGACTAGCGTCCACCACCGTGGCTGGTCCAAAATTGGTGAAGAACAGTGTGAGTGAAGGAAGTGCGGATTTACGAGAAAATGCCAGTAAGCAAGAGGATATTCATACAATTAAAAGATGTGATAACTAATAAATAACTGAATTATCGAACATATGAATAAGAATTAACAGCAGCAGTCAGATCCAAAATCATACAGTAGGTACATACAATACATAATACAATAAACTATACACAGGTGTTGGGTTTTATGAATTTTACAATTTTATATATATATATGTATATATTAAATACATATTTAAAGTAACATCAACTACTAATTCACAGTACAGAGCACCGCTAATGGCCTCTTTCTATTCGCCCTTTCATTGTAATCATAGGTTTGTACAAATATAGTAGAATTCCGGACATCCGGAATTTTGTTATAAAATTTTGTTGCTAAGGTAACAATATAATCATTAATATATGGAATTTTGAGTTCACGGTGAATCGCCTCGTTTCTAACGAACCAAGGACAATTCACCGCCTGTCTCAGTACAACATTTTGCAGAACTTGCAATTTATTTACATTCGTTTTACATGTATACCCCCAGACTGGGCAGGCATAGGTGAGTATGGATCGCAACATGGTTTTGTAAATGAGTAATTTATTATCAATAGAGAGAACGCTGTTCCGAGCAATTAAAGCGGCGAGTGTACGTTTACGCACTCGGAACATAGCAATGAGCTGTGTGATGTGAGGGGTCCAAGTGAGCCATTGATCTAAAATAACACCAAGGTAACGGGCCTGCTTGGTCCATGGTAGGGGGTGCCATACATATTGATACAGATGTTGGGATCAGTCATTTTCCTAGTGAATAGTACGGCATCTGACTTCTCCACGTTGATTTTGATCTTCCAAGCCATTAGCCAGGACTCCAGGGCCTGTAAGTGTTCTTGTATTGACTGGATAACTGAGCCATGAAATGCACTTTGGGATAATATTGCCGTGTCATCTGCATACATAGCAAGGGTGGTGTGTTGTGTGTGTGGGATGACGTTCGTGTAAAGATTGAAGTATAGCGGGCCCAGTAGAGATCCTTGGGGGACCCCGGCTCTAATGGGCCTGGGAGTAGAGATTTTGTTGTTAACACGAACGACGAAGTGTCGATCCATAAGATAAGAGTGGGTGATGTGTGTGATGTAATCTGGGAAACCCAGCATTGTGATTTTGTGTATGAGCCCTCCAGCCAGACTCGATCAAAGGCCTTAGCCACATCGAGGAAGACTGCGCCAGTAATGGACTTCTCTTGAAGCCCTTGAGATATTAATTCAGTGACCCGGTGGAGCTGATGGAGAGTGGAGTGCTTTTTCGAAATCCATGTTGCTCGTTGATGAGTTGTTGCTTGTCGTTGACATGTTGGAGGATTCGCTGTTGGATGAAATATTCTGCAACTTTGCTGGTAGATGACAATAAGCTAATTGGGCGGTATGAAACTGGATCAGTTGCTGGCTTGTTCGGTTTCAAAATAGGCCAGATAACTGCAACCTTCCAGGGCTGCGGAAAATGTCCCAAACGGAACATATCATTGATGATCTTTGTTAGTTTAAGCAGCATCAGCAGCCCCATATTCTTTAACATTTTATTGCTCACACTGTCCAGCCCCGGGCTTTTCCTGACCTGCAGCTTTGTGATATAATCAAAGACCTCTGACGGCCTGACAGGAGGGATGTTGTCAGTGCATGGCTTTGAGAGGAAACTTGTGAGTGATTGCATAACAAGGTGTTCTGTTTGAGGGTGTGACATGTTGTTGGTGCAGAACTGAGTAGCGTAGTGATCAGCTAGTGACTCAGCTTTCTCAGTATCGGTGTAGGCAATACCTTGTTGGCCTGTTAAGGGCGGAATGTTGGTGTGGCATCTCAGTAATTTATTTGTCGCCTTCCAGAGATAATATCGTCTGCTGGTTGATTATTCAATTATGGCAAAGCACACGAGGGCTATCTGCCTAAGGGGAGGGATGCCTTCGTGGAGGACTTTCTAAGGGAAACTGGCTCGTATACACGTTACACATGGGGGAAAACCACGAAAACGCCCATGCAGCCAGCCCGTTCGCGGGATTCGAACCTCGGACCGAACTACCAGTGTTCAGCGTCTTTACCGCTCGGCCGCTGGTGGGCCTTATCGTCTGCTGAAAGGGAGGCAAGATGAATGGCCCAGTCGTGGTCTGCGTGTTGACGTGTAAGGGCCCTGACCTGGCGATTGAGCTGGTTGAGCTGTACTCTATCGGCTGGATACCTAGTGCGTTGCCATTCCTTCCTTTTAGCATTCCTTTGTTGAATAAGTCTTTTAGCTTCCGCATTTGGCTTTTTCTGCCTAGGTCCAGGTGCTGGTTTGCTGTTATCTTGCAGAGCCGTTTGTAAAGTTGACGTAAATCCCTGAACAGTTGCGTCTAACTCTTCTCCCGTTTGTGCCGTTGGTATATGTATAGTGGTGTTGTTTAAGGCTTTGGTAAAACCAGACCAGTTGGTTATAAAGGCCTTTTTGTGTGGTGTGTTATGAACAGATAGATCCATGTCCATCAGTACTGGGTTGTGGTCTGATGACAGCTCATTTAGGCTGTCAACAGACTTATACGAACAGCCTTTCAAAAGAAGAAGTCCATATCGTCATAACGTGTTGGGGGTTTGTGGAGCTGCAATTGTAATTCCGGCTGTTTGAGCAAAACGATGAATTACGTTACCAAGGAAAGTGTTATTCGTGCAGTTCCACTCGCGGGGGTGTGCATTGAAGTCCCCGCCTATTATGACCTTGCTGTTAAGACGAGCTAAGGCTTCAAAATCTTGTACAATGTTTACATGGGATCTGCTGTTGGATGGGACATAGGCAGAGACAAAAGTGACTGGGTGTGATGTGAGTGGTGTGACAGTGATAGCTATGGCTTCAAGAGCTAAAAGCTGTGGTACTGTTACGTGAAAATGGGAGATGGAACGCTTGACAAGGATAATCAACCCCCTTCCAGGGTTGCGGCTCGTAGTTCTGGGGCGATCCAACCGATAGAGCTCATAGTTTGCAATACTGACTGTGGTACCTGAACCAAACTTGTGTTCCTGTAGGAGTAAAATATCGGGACAATACTCATTTACAAAAAGTCTAAGTTCATCAATTTTAAAGGTCAAACCATTTGTGTTCCATGTTATAACACTAAAATCCATAAATTAGTTATTAACACCTAGCCCGTGGATCTCCTCAAATATTAGGTGCAAAACTTGCATCTTGTCAAGGAGATTATTACATTTTTTTAATTCAGGCAATTTACTTTTGTATATTTTAATTACTTTTGCTAGACTATAACCAAAGATGCTCTGCACCTCCTTCATTATCATGAAAAGTTCCGAGATTTCGGAATTACTTCCCGACTTTTGACTGGATGTAGTATAGTTATTATTGGAGTTGCAGAGGTTGGCTTGCAATGTTTGGTTAGTATTGTGCACAGCAGCAGCTGGGGTATTTGCATTTGGCAAATTTATGACCTGCGTTGGGTTAGGAGCCTGAACTTGCATGTTACCCATGCTCGTGGGCTTGACTGCCTAGGCAAAACTTAATCCCGGCCTGATGGAGCTGCTTCTAATTGCCTTTTTTGCGGCTGGAAACTTAGGGCAACCCCTATACGAGGCCCTTGACAGTTCGCGCACTTTGGTGTTTCTATTCGCCCCTGGTGATCACAATTGCCAGTGCGATGATATCCAGCGCATTTTACACACCTCGGTGCAACATGGCAATTCTCGAAGGAGTGATGCCATTTCTGGCAATTGTGACACTGGGGCACTTGATTTTTTGCTATGTATTTTTCGACCTTTATCCCAAAAAACATTAAGTAACGCAGGTCATATATCCTGTCTATTTCCTTATCTGGAATTAACTGTATTTGAAAAAGTGGCATAGGGGCTTTTGTTTTGTATTTCGTAAGTTGCACGACTTTGTGCACGTTGTAGCCCATATCTTTTAATGACTCTTTGATAATATCTGTGTTGGCATCAATAGGCAGCCCTCTTATCAGTACTTTTATGGGGTTTTTGTGTTGTGGGTTAACCACGTAATGCTCAACACAGGTATCCATGAAGTGCTTACTGAGGATCCTGTGATCAGACTCAGTAGCGGGTTCAATTTTTAGAAATTCACCGTTAACACGGCCAAAAAATTTACAATCAGGGAAAGTAATATTTAGGTTTTTCAAAAAATCATAATAATTAAGTCCTTCACGAGGCCTGACCATGATGGGGGTACTCGCCAGTTACTCCTCAGCAGCAGCCTGTTACTGCTGAGTAACTCGCGGAGGAGTAACTGCCAGTCTGGGGTACATTTACATCAACATTTACATTACTATTAGAAACAACATTATTTACATTCATATTACTATTTACATTATTACTACTATCAGCATTACTATCATTTGTCATACCGTCAGCAACATTTAGTTGCGCAAAACGGTTTTGTAAATTTAAATCATTTTGGGGCTTAGTAAGCCGAGTACTTTTAGCAGTTTTATTTGGCTTCTTAAAGCCATCATCTAACATATCATCATTTTCATTAATAATATTTTTCCTCTTGTTACTGGAAATTGGCATATTATTTTTATGACAAGACAAAAATCCGCACTTACGTTGCAAGTCCGCGATACAATTCTTGTATATTTCAATCATTTTTACTGCTTCCTGCCTAGCATAATTTTCCATTTCCTGTGGAAGTTGTTCACAGATTATAAGAGCACCGTTACGCCACATGGTCGATAGCACAAGTAAGCTTGGTTATGCATTTTTGCAGGCATCGTAATCCACGTTCGATTCACGCTCTATGTCATCCGTAATTAATTTTTTTACATCCAGTTGAAATAAAATTTTCACATCACTAAGATTCAGGTTATCCAAATAATCGATAATATTAGGTACTTCTGAAAATGAAACACTCGATGCAATCAGATTAGTATTTTGCGTATCCGTGATCATATCCTGGCACGAGGCGGCGGCATCCAAACACGAGGTAGGGTTAGCGTCGTCCGTACGGTCAGCCCACGCGGTCGAAACTTGTTCATCCGAGGAAATAGAAGAAATCGGCGATTTATCCTTATTCACACTCATATCCATGTTATCAGTCGACAATTCACTCATATTCGCAAATCACTAAAGCAGCCTCAAAAAAGACACACTCCAAAGAAAAGCAAAAAATGAGAGCAGCAGTATTGTCAGACATTGTTCTTAACGTGGTGGTAAGATTTTAAAGATGTTGTGTTTTTTAGATTTTATCTAGGAACCAAACAATAAATTCTGAAGTGTACTGTCAGCAACTGAGCAGTTTGAAAAAAAGCCATCATCTGAAACAGCAAGAACTCATTAAAAGTTCCCGTGTTCCATCATAACAATGCAAAACTATGTACCCCCACCCCCATCAAAAACTTTTGGAGCTTGGATGGGATATGCTGTCCCACCCATCATATTTGCCTGACATTGCACGATCAGACTTCCACTTGCTTTGCGCTCTTCACCAATCCTTGCATGGTATAACATTTAATTCCAATGAGGCTGTAAATCAGCATCTTCTTAAATTTAATAAAGTCAGGTCCTTCAATGAACGAGGAATGCTGCAGCTTGCTAAAAGATAGTACAAGATTTATCGAGCACAATGAGCAATATATCATTGATTACACTGTATTCTTTGAGTCACGAAATACACCTTGTAAAACATAGATAAAATAAGTCATGACTTCTGAAATTACTATGTGACAATCAGATAGCAATTTCTATCATTTGAAATTTACAGCTCTGCATATATTTTGGCTTAAAAAAGTGTATTTGACATTTATTTCCACATTTCTTCATATTAATAAATACCCCGGTTACGTCAAAATTTTTCATTTCTTTTCTTTGAAATTATTTCACATGCCACTAAAGATCATCTCAGTGCCACATTCGGCATGCATACTAGGGGTTGCCAATCTTTGCCTTAGCCTATAGCAAATAATTATTCTACCAACAAAGCAGCCTTCCCTATAGTACTGGGGAAATGATGCTCATTTTTAAACTGATGGGACAAAAAGATGGCACAATTTAGAGTTTAGAGGTAATTCTTGAAATGACAACCACTTACCTGCTACTGATCCATATTTTTTTTAGTAAACTCAGTCAGATGGTTATCCCGACTTCAAATGGCCAGTTTGCTTTTAATTATTTGTATGACAAGCTATGAGATAGGGAAAAGATTAAAGTTGCCAATCCAGAAGTCTTGAGATTTTGAATTAATAGAATAGGAAGCAAGACAACAAGTTTCTTGCCAGATTCGCTTGTCTAACATTAAGGGGAAAATGTGCATTTACTTACTGTGCTCCGATTGCACCTCTCTGGCTATGCCCATGAAAACACGTGCAAAATTTCAAAATGTATCACTCTGAAATGATCCAAATAATGTCAAAGGTAACTATCTATTATTATTGACTGGTAATACAATATACATAAACAAAGATTTAAAACTGAATATTCAGAAAAGAAAGGCATATTAATTAATGATTTTCTGTTTTACTCCATTTCTGTATAAACATTCTTATTTACTAATTTATTAAAGCTACAAACATAATGATTACTACATTTTTGTGACAGAAATATATTTGTTTCCAATTTCGTATTTTCATCACATTTATTCTCTTCTTTACACACATATTTCCTTCTGAACATACAAAATAAAATTATTTCTAATTATTAAATTACAGATTTTAATCACATACTTCAAAATATACATTGCAATACTGTCAGTTTTGCTTAAAAAAACATAATGACACTGAAATGATCTAATTAACAAAGAACTGCTGGCATTTAAATGAGTCTTGGTAAATGTCAGCACAGAGCTTTAAAAACTCATCAATTTTAATAGCTTTTAAACACTTTTATTCCTTAGGGAAAATGAACTACGATAAACAAGCAAAGGTGCTTTTGTCAGTTCAACAGTTTGAGTACTTCTGATGACTAAAGAGCAATGGCATTTATTTAATACTGATGAAACTTATTTGCGATGGGCTTGATAATGTCTGGAAAGATTTGAACTGTGATTGAAGTTTTTGTTACAAATGTTACACTGATACGGGCATTCTCCAGTATGAGTTCTCAGATGGACTGTCAAATTTCCTTTTTGAGCAAAGCATTTTGCACATACAGGACAAACAAATGCACGCTTTCCTCTATGAAGTATTAAATGGGTTTTTAAACTGCACTCATCACAGAAAGTTTTACTGCATATTTCACAAATGTATGTTTGGTTATCTCTCATAAATGACTGCTGTATGCCACCATGACTTCCAGACATTGATAATGAATTGAGGCTTGAATAAAATTCATTTTCAGAGCATATCTCATGAGATCCTTTTTTATCCTTGAACAATACTGCCAAATAAAAATCATAATCAATAAAATGAAATATAAAATTTTTTAAAAAATATATTAAATAGTAAATGTTTTATTTAAAAATAAATACATAGCTTATATGATTAATATATTGAAAAATGTTTTTAGGAGAAACGTCAAAAATAATAAATAATGCTGGATTATTTATTAACAAAAAACAACAAACAACTATTAACAAAGAACACTAGAAAATCCCAAACATTTCTCTATAAACAAATAAAAAGTTATTTAAAGCATATATAATTCATAAAATAATATTTAAAGATAAATTCCCAAAATGCAAAGTAGCACATACTGTTCAAAACTACATTATAATAATAAATGCTTAACAAGTAATTACCATTTTTCCAAACAAGGAGTAATGTGAAACTAACTACCACAAAATAATTTGGCTACATTTGCTTTAAATAAATTTTAGCTACCTTTCTCAAAAACGGTTTTTGTAGCCTAAAAATATTAAAATGTATTTAATAATGACAACTATTAAAATGCAAAATATAAATGAAATTAAATACTTAATTTACAAAAATAGTTATAATTTTTATATCATTTTAACATGCTTAATTACACAATTAATTCACAATTTTTTCCCACAATTTGGAAATCAGATGTGCAGTTTTATATTAAATTTCACACTAAAAGTACATATCAACAAAAGACTGGATATGCAAAACTAAAAAGAAAAGTAGGTACTCTTTTTATTCAGAAATATATGTATGTATGTACGCATGTGTGTATGTATGTAAGAGCATATATACTCACATATACACATACCTACATGAACACATCCATCCATCCATACACGTATATATACAAACACTTCTGAATCAAATCCTGATAACAGAAGAGTACTGAGAAGTATTTAACTCAACAATTCTGCAAACATTACTGATTTTTTTTTTAATTATTAGTAGAAAAAGTTTTATGTTTCAAAAAAGTTTAAAGTTTAAAAATATACTAACATAATAGCAAGGTGTTATTTTGAATAATTATGGCATAAAGAATTAACAGGAATAAAGTGCGTCAATACATCATGCAATTATTTAATTACAATTTTTGCCTCCTCAATACTTCCTTATTAATAGCCTATTATAGTCCAAGAAAAGAAAATACATCTCTAGAATCTCTAGAAAATACATCATATACAACAGATATGTGACTGTATTACAGCAACAGAAATCTGTATGGTTGCTTTCTCAGCAACCCAATAAATTATCACAGAATTTTATGGCATATAATATCACTCATTTATATTATACTATCGCATTTACATAGTCTACAATACATAACAGGCAAATAAACTTTTTCAACTTGAAGAGGAGAACCCAAGGATAATAGTGGAAGATTTTATTTTACTGTAAGTGCACAAAATCATATTCCATTGATTTTATTGATATTTCTGCTCTCATCACACAGCACTTGCAGTACCTGAATTCACTGCTATGCTAGCAACTAAAGATGCTATGAAATTATAAGGAAAATGTAGTATACACTATACTAAACGAAAACATAATTTATTTTTACATGTGCTTACTATTATGCTCTGTCTATTCTTGGTGCCATAAGAAGACTTGCAAGCCTTTGCATATTAACATACTGGTAAAATTAAACTTTCAAAAGAGATTTACATTTATTATATAAGATTCAATGATAAATTAGACTAATATCTGCAGATATTCCATTCACTTGTGATATATTTAATTTTTTTTTTTATTTTTGAAAATACATACTCAAATGAGTATGTATGTATGTTATATACTCAAATGAGTATGTAACACATATTTCTTGCAAAATAACTATACATAAGCAGATCAATGCAATTCAACCTGCATACTTCAAGTATCAAGCATAAAATTCCCAGCTGAAAAATTTATTTATAAATTGGTTGACCAGTACTTCTGCTTTTGCTTCAAATATGTATTTTGATAATTTTACTAATGATGCTGTTTTCTTTCTCATACTTCCCTTTGTTGCACTCTGTAATTAAAAAAAAACATTAACTAATTATTGTACAAATGAATTTGAGTAAATGCTGCCCCACCCTTAGATCTGCTGTGCAGACTACAATCAAGGCAAAACTTGAAATTTTTTTCAGGAATTAAATTTTAATTTTTAGTTTGAATATTTGCAGTTGAAAATTTGTTCAGTTGTTGAAAAGTGTCAAAACACACTTTTCCCCCTCCCCATTTTGGTTTAAACTTGTCCAGATAAAATGTATGGCATAATTAACAAAAACAAATCAGCCATGTATAGAAAGGTTAAACAACCAAAACCATGTAAATTATATCATAGAAAGATCTGCCATATTTTGATTGATTGTTATTTTTTTAATAAAAACAAATACTGTACAACACATGCAAAAACCATGTAATTTATATCATACAAAGATCTACCATATTTTTATTGTTTTTGCTATTTTTCAATAAAAACAAATACTACATACACAAGACAGCTAGTGTAAATATGACTTTTCAAATTTAACTCTTCAAGGGTTATGGATCCAAAATTCCATATAGAATAGTGGTTCTCAACTTTTTTCATCCTATGCACCTTTTTCACCACTGCTAGATAATCATCCTCCCCCTCCTTTCCAAAATTTGATAAATACATATTACATATTTTCAATGCATTTTATAAATTAAACAACTTTTCTTGACTGCTCTTTTTGCATGTATGGTGATGATTTATCACTATTAGACTTCATGAGAAGGTCATTAGAAAGGCCTAAAAATCAAAAACTTCAGCTAATAGTTAAAACCAACTTTATTTAGTATTTAAGAAAAGGAAAGCATATCTTGCAACAGGCTAAACATTTAAACGTTAACAAACACGAATGGGCAAAAAAAGATGAGAAGTAAGTAATAAGTCTCGGCAAAAAAGCTGAAGTTTTTATCTTCATGCTATGGCAAGCACAAATGCACAGCAAAGATGAATGTTGTCACTTACAGCAAAAGTATTTCTACCACAGTAGTCCCCCCTCCACATGCCGGAGGCAAGAGGGTTCAAAGATACCTTCAGTTAAACTTGACTTTTCTGCCAGAATGAGTAGCCAGTCAATGCAAGCACAAGTCCAGGCAACACTATCCTTTGACAGAGAAGACCAAACAAAATGAGAAAGAATCAGTTTTTTGGTCATTCATACACCGGGATGAGAAAGTCCACGGACAGAATCAAATGCTGCTTGCTCTCCAGAGTTGGCTGGGAACAAAAGGGCATATCTTGTCATCACTTATGTCATAATATATATTTAGCCCAGGGGAAAATTCTGTATTTTGCGGTTTTAATGAGCTGCTTTCAATGGATAGCAAATGATTCAGTTTGCAATCATTATATTGAAATTTAGCAATCTGTGCAAAACATGTTACATCCAGACTATTAATAGCAGTAATTTATGACAATGTATCTGCCATAATATTTTCATACAATTTATATATTGTATGTTAGCACTGAATCAGGCAATGTAATTCATATGCCTAATCTGCCTGGATGATGCTGAATATGAATTTTTTCTAAACAAAACTATTAGAGGTCGATGATCTGTATATATTGTAAAAACTTTTCCCTCAAGAAAATGCCTTACAATATAGTAGAAAAGAGGCAGATAATTTCTGCCTTTTGTCCTCATTCGCAGATTTTTTTCTGTTTGATACTTCATTGTGACACCTTTCACAATTAAGATAAACGAGGGATAATTAATATAGTATCTAAACATACATAATGTATTACTTAACCTTTATTTGCTCCTCATTGGCAAAAAGCAAAAGTCTAAATGTTCCAATCTGTCAGAAATTTTAAGATGGCCTGGAAAAGTTATATATACTTATTTGACTTAATTAAAAATATATAAACTCCACAATATTATAATCTCTTTAAGATTACATTACACGAAAAATTTGTGCATGACTAGAATGGTTGGATTCTCCACACTCATACATAAAATTACATATTTTATTGATACATCCAAATCTGGTGTCAAAGCCTATGCAGCTACATTTAGGGAGGGGGCAATTTTTTTTTTTTAGAATTTAGAGAAGCATCAAGCAACAAGATCTAAAAATGCCAATATTTTTAAAATTTAGGGAAAGCACTAGGTAGCACAATTTTGGGATAGCAAAATTTTTAAAATTTAGAGAGGCATCAGGCAGCTAAATTAAGGACATGCAGAGATTGCACCAGGCAGTATGTCTAGTGTTAGCCCAAGATACACCATAAATATGTAATAAGTCATTCATAAAAATAATTACTAGCTTTGTTTCAAAATAAAATATACTCAATATAGTCAGGTAAAATCCAAGATATACTTAGAATGTTTTTCATCCTTATAAAGCCATTGATGCCTTATAAATGATGATGATAAAGCCATAAAGATGTGACATTGGGATATGATTCCTGGATCCATATCTATGTCAGTTAAAAGTTAAAATTATCACACTTTACAACAGAAAACCTGATATATGTCTTCCTTTGCCCCAAATCACAAATATATTCTCCAAAATAATAGACCCATTTTACCTCTTGAAATAAATTTGATTGAAAATTAATAGCATGTAATTAATTTTAGAAGTTTACATACTTCCCTCATATTTGCTGAATCCCTTTGTTTGCTTTCAATTTGCTTTGATTTCCCATTTACAGTATTTGAAACTGTAATCATTAAAAGCACATACCATATACAGTATATCATTAAAAGCAATTTCTAGTGATATTATAATACAATAAGGAAAAGGCTACTAACAGATTTCAGTAGAATACAAAGCAATCAGATTGTTACCTCACATTTTCTAGTTGCTGTTTAGGAATCTCTAATTTGAAAAGTAGTACAAAGGCTGAATCAACAAACAACAAATACCATGGAAATCATATTTGCAGATAAAGATCCAAATTTGAATTTCACTGCAATATTAATAGATATTTTGAGAAATGGGATGGAGATTGAAGGATTAAGCAATAAAAAATAACAAAGAAAAAATGAATAAAATTGGCCAAAACACTTGAATTTCACCACAATATTGATCAATATTTGATAGCGGATGATAGTTTCATGGTTCCACTTTCAGTGCATTCAAGAACTCTGTACAAAGTATAGTCATTATGTTAAAATGCACAAACACATAAGTCTATTTTTTAATGAACAAGGAATCATTTCAATAGAAATAATATAACTAAGCTCAGTTTCATTTTTCAGTAAACTTAGTTGTTTGTCATTCAGTCAGTTTAAATGCTTTCTATAATGGCTTTTAAGTCCAGTATATTGCGTGAATCTCTTTTTACAAACTTCACATTCATATGGTCGTTCGCCGGTATGAATTCTCTGATGAATCTTGAGATTTCCTTTTAAACTAAACCGTTTATTACACAGATGGCATGCAAATGGACGTTCTCCCATATGCAGTTTCAAATGAGTGTTTAGATTACCTTTCTGACGGAATGATTTACTGCACAGTTGACAAACATATGAAGGATTACCATTATGTTGTTTCATTTGTAGTGACAATGGATTAGCTTCAGATGCAGATAAAATATTGCTGAAATGCACACAGTCCACACTTTTGTCACATATCAATCCAAATTTTGTTGAGCTTTCTACACCTACAAAGAAAGAAAAAAGTACATTTCAATAACTACATTACATATTACCCAATTTCTTCATTTTTTGAGCACCAAGAAGTACGATCTGTATTTATCGATGAAACGATCCAGTTATTCTGAATAATAATATACTTGTCTGTATGTAACTATAAAATGATCACAGTTACTCTGAATTAGATCTGCTTGTAAAAAGGTAAATGTTAATTTTACACAATCATTTCAGATTTGCCATTAGAGATAAATAATAAGGTATTTTTTATGCCTGTCAAATTCTACTAAAATGCACATAAGCCACAATTTTTATATATTTTTTTTTACATTTGGCAAACTCCAGTAATAACTTTAACTGAAGGATTATTCTGAATAATATCAATAATTTAAAAGAGAACATAAATGTTAATTTTTATTATTACATTTGAAAATTACTGAATAATAAATAATGGAAATAATAACTCACAAATCAGTGAAGTAACAAATACAACAGAAAGAGTAATATAATTCATAATAAATGGAAGGGGGCAGTAGGCTTTTCAAACAGTCCCAAATTTTGCGAGATTTTATTCTGTAGATACTTGCCATTGCATAAGTACAGAATTCTTCATAAAGTGGACTTTATAGATAATATATAGAAATCCAGAGATTAACTTGAGCAATGGCCAACTGGGATACTTGAAAAATCTAGATAATTAGGATGCCTTTTCCTTTGTGCTATATGTTGTTCTGCAAGTTATGAAATTTCCTTCTGTATTTATTATATTTTATTTCAACAAAGATTATAACTGTAGAAATGAAAACTTGATTTCACAAAGAAAATTTTAAAACATTATTTTCTAATAAAATTATTTTTATTTACCTTAACCCAATTCTACTAACACATGCACACACACACACACACACACACACACACACAAAAAAAGAGAGAGAGAGAGAGAGCAAAATACTTCATCATGCATAGCTTTGGTTATGTGTCATTTTTCCTATTTATTCACCAACATTTCTCTTTGCTATGCTAGTTTTCCTAGAAATTCTTTCTTTTAATAGCATTTAGAAGTTGCAAGTGAGGCTATGGAATAAACAAAACTAGGGGATACCTCACACTGATACAAAAGATTAAATCTTATGAAACAAGAATTGCTTAGAGGGATAATACTAGTGCAAGTCTGCTGACTGCACTAGTTTGCTGATAGGAGATTAATTCTAGTGTCATTTAAAAACCACATTTTAACTCAACTGGTATTTATCATTTATGTCTTTTTTTTAAACTTCAGATACTCCATAAATTTAAAAATAAGTAAATAATCAATGCCGAGCTTGATTTAAAAAAAAAAGGTGGGGGAGAGATTCTTGTACTTATATTGAAAATAATTTTTTCTGGCAGAAGCAAAATGTAAGGAAGAACAGCAGACGGTGGGATATCCACTTCGAAGACACTGCATGCCAATTACCCAAAGTTGAGTAACTTTGCTGAAGATTTTCTCTCATTAACGTGCATCAGATATGGCCATGATAATAAATAGCAGGATGAAAAAGAGAGTGAATGAATCTTATATTTTATCAACATGTAATGCAATGACACACTCAAAGATAT
This sequence comes from Stegodyphus mimosarum, assembly GCA_000611955.2. NCBI lineage: Eukaryota > Metazoa > Arthropoda > Arachnida > Araneae > Eresidae > Stegodyphus > Stegodyphus mimosarum. Next base: position 41,235 of record KK115874.1, on the reverse strand, counting down.
CTTTTTTTTTTGGTCACATTACTACTTATTAAAATTTATCCATTCTTGGATAAAATTTAATTTATTCAAGATGGACAACTAAAATAAAGATATAATCATTTATATTAAACATTAAAAAAATTCATATGATTTTAATCAATTAGAACTGGACAACAATATTTCTAATTATTTAAACATATAAAAAATAAATATCTTAAGCAAGAAAAAGCAGGATGCTTAAAAATTAGATTTATATCATTGCAGTAGCACAGAAGTAGCATTCAAATTCCAAAAACATAGGTATCACATTTCAAAATAAAATTTTAAGTATATATATATATGTATTTCATTCCTATGTCTTTTTCAAATGGTCACTAGAAATTAATTTAAATGGTGCTTTATTGTATCCTAAAATGAAATATACAACATCTTTTTTTATTATTATTATTTCATTAAACATAAACAGATAAATTACAGTGAAATTTCTTGTCCTGACTACCCCTGACCATAATCAATATTTCTGAAAACCTGAACAAACATTAGCACTGAATATGACTTATTTGAGTCGAAGATCAAAATTATCTGGAGAGACTAAATGGACAGCTTAGAGAGTGTTCACTGCATTATTACTTGTATGAAATGAAATGCAAACTAAAACATTTTTATTAGCATAAAAAGATTATATAAATAATATAAATGCATTGTTAATTTTTGCTTTTAAAATTTGTAATAAATTAAAAACTTTTTTAGCAGAGAAAGATTCTCTGTTTCACTGCAGAAGCATGTTATTGGTAGCAAAATTACATATTTCTTTAATTAACTACAACAGTGGTGGCTGATGGATTATTTAAATGGAGATTCACAAAACAAATTTTGAAAATTTAATATGCAGTTATTATGTAACTGCTTACAAGTTAAAACACATTTGCGTTTTCACAAATTAAAGCAATGTAACTAAAAAAAAATTCTCATAAGTAAAAAAAACATGGTAATATTTTATTTTTTACAATGGTATGTAAGAAAACCATAAAATTAATTAAAATATACTTTGGAGTGTTGATTATAAAATATTCAAATACAACTTTTGTACTAAATTAAATTCACTTGTTTGCCTTTTTTCTTTTTTGAAATCAATAACATTTTCATTGCATTTAGATATGTCGTTTCTCATGCTTTGTTCAATTCAGAGCATGGTCACAGCACTTAGTCTGGCATTGCTTCTTAAAAATGTGTTCACTTGTTTTAAAGGTGAGAAGCACATTTCAGCTTCAACAATGATCATTGGAATTATAACAATAAATAGCAACAGCTTGAAGGTCTCCGAAAACATAGTCTGTAACTTGTTTTTTGTAATAAATTGAAGAATACTAATGGCTGCAGTCATATTTCTGAAATCTGATCTTGTGTAAATTACTCCTAATTCAGTTTTCAAAAGATGCTTCTGTAACATGAAACAAACATCAGTTATTTGGTAGAGAATCTGAGTTAGAAACTTTTCCTGGAATTTTGGAACTTTGAGGATAGAAACAGCAGAGTAGTGAGAAATAAAATCTCTCTTTTACTTAACTCATGATAACATTATTTATATAGCTTTAGTTCTCTTCCTTTTTCTTGATGTTTCAAATGATCCAGATATCTCCTCTGTCATTATGCCTTCCTTTCTTTCTCTAATGACTGCTGGACGACGTTTACCTGCTTCCATAATGAACACTGCATCAGTTAGTGTTTTCTAAAAATAGTTGTATAATACACTGACATAATATTTTTAAATACTGTAAGCCAAAACACAAATTTCAAGTCTTCTAACATACAGTGAACAGCCCCTCTTTGATTTATTGCTAAAGCTTGTTTAAATCTTGACTCTATTTTTTTCATGCATTCAATCAATTGTTCCCCAGCAGTGACTGACGGTTCAACTCTTAAAATTGCACCTAGTAGCTGAACTACAAGATACCCTTCTTTTCTAATGGTTTTATCTAGAATAGCAATTTTCTGTAGAGAATTATTGAAAAAGGTAGTAACATCACTCAGGTTGGGAAAATTACCTGAACTTGCTCATTCGAACTCTATGCTTGCCCCCAAATCAAATTGAGCTGATATGCCCAGGAAGAATACACAAATTATGCATTTTCTTGTACGTATGATGATTAAAAGCTTGAATACCACTGTGATGATCACTCATCATGCTTGCACTGTCATATCCTTACAATATTAATTTCTTGGGTTTGTCTATTAATTTTTCTAAAGTTGCTTGGACGCATTAAGCTACAGATTTTGTATCATCCCAGGTGGATTTGTGAATTCCAAGAATCTCTCAATAGGTGTTCATTCCTTAAAATCGAAAAAAGACAATCAATTGGGGGTGGATTTCACTTGCTTTTGAGAGCTAATTTTTTTTTTTTATTTCAGACAAACAGTGAGCATGCAGTCTAACAAATTATTCTAAATTTCTTTTGATATTCCTTTAAGAGGAGTGGCACTAGTGAAATGATCTTTAACAGACAAATTGAGTTGTTGATAAGACCTCTGAAAACTGCTGAGAAGTTGATAACACCTCTGAAAATTCACGGATTTAATGAATCCTCACTTTCATCATGTCCTTAAAGTGCAAGCTCAAACACACCACACAACAGAATGCAATCAATAATTTTTGTCAGAACATAATGATTTTTGGCAACCTTATCTTTGTGTCTTTTAACATTTGAACGAAATGCACTGTCGAGTTGTGCGCGAATATCCACCTTTCCTAGCAAATTAAATTCTAAGATGGAGTTTAAATGTGATTCTGTGGATTCAAGCTTTTTTATTGTCTGAGTGAAATGCAATAAATCAGCAATTTTGGGACTTACCCAACTTGAATCACTATTTTGTTTTGCAAAAAGCAGACACACACAAACAAACAACAACCTATTAGTTGATTCACATCCACAAATCCACAAACATTTCTTATGTAAATTATTTCTGTTGAATTTCTTTTAAAACCTCTAGTCTTACATTTCATCATTTGGATAAGATTTAGTAAAGATGTCGGCCTGAGTAACTTCATTTCAATTTTTCTTTCCAAAGACAATGCCAAAAAATGTAACTGCTTTAGTTCCAAAACCCTGATTTTGCTAACAGCTACCTTAACTGTTCACAGAACTTCGTAAAAAGTATCTAGCGAAAAAAGATAACAATAAAAAAATATGAAGAAAATGGAAGAAACAAACTGACTGATATAGCAAACTAAGGGAGAAATCGGACGAGATAACTGCAAACAGCGTGAGCTCCCACGAACTGAAGATATGTGAATGGAATGGTATCAGTGATGCCTTTCATCTCACACTGCTTTCTCCACTTCCGTCAGGGCCGTAGCTAGAGGGGGGCAAGGGGGTACATTTGTCTCTGGATGCAGTATTTAGAGGCAGTCAAACTGACGTTACAAATTTTTAGAATGAACTGTTTTCCATTCTTGGCAAACAAGAGGGGTGCAAGATCTTTAGTTATCCCTAGGCAGTCCCTAGGCTTCAGTGCCCATAAACTGGTTTTCAATGGCATTTCTTTGATCACACATGTGATCGAGGGAGAAACATTAGCCATAGTAACATATAATACACTACGTTAATTATGTATTAACTCATTTAAAAGTGGGGTAAGCAGAGAAACTCATCCTGCAGAAATCTTAAAGTGTATTTAGCATTTTTTAAAAAAAATCTGTTCATAAATTTATTTCTTCATTTTTCTTTGGGGATTCATGTGCTCATGTGCACAAATAAAGGAGCCACAACTGTTCTACAATACATTGGCAAGCCAAAACATTATAACCATCCCCATATTTTTCAGTGAACTTGTCTGGATGACATGGAGGGCATATGATTAAGTGAGAATGGTATTTAACTGCTGTTGGCAAAGGTAAGGAATCATTCTTGCACTTACTTTTGTAAGTGATAGAAAAGGCTGCTATCTAAGCAAATTTTACAGAGGGCAGATTTTAATGACCCAAAGACTCAGAACGAGTATTTCTGAAACTGCACAAATGGTAGGTTGTTTACAATTTGCCATTGTTAGAATTTATGCAAAGTGGGTAAATGATAGTGAAAGCACCAATCGATATGCAAGGTGGATAAATCATAATGAAAGCAGCAAGGTATTGGACGTCCCCACATCATCAAAGAAAAGAAAAAGGACATCGGAGACTGTTCCACTTGGTACAGCAAAATCGGCACCAGACAGCACAATGCAATGCAGGTCCAAGTGCAAGTGTTTCGGAACACAGAGTTCAGCGAACACTGTTGGATATGGGACTTTGCAGCAGAGATCCCACTCGTGTGCCTCTGTTGCTAAGCGTCATTGCCAATTACACCTCCAGTGGGCCTGGGAACATCAAGACTGGAGAAGTGGAAGACAGCTGCCTGGTCGGATGAATCACGATTTCTCTTTCAACATGTCAATGGTCGTGCCAGGGTATGCCGTCTTCCAGGCCAACAGTTCCTCCCCCCCATACAGCAGGTCTCATACACAGGTTAGTGGTAGTAGTATTATTCTTTGGGGGACATTCTAATGGGTGGCTCTGTGACCCTTAGTTGTAGTACAACAGACCATGAAAGCTGCGGACTACCTGAACATAATTGTAGATCAATTGCATCTTACATGGCACCTGTCTTCCTAAATGGAAATGGAATCTTCCAGCAGGACAACACCCCATGTCACAAGGCTCGAATTGTGTTGGAGTGATTCGAATAGCATAAGAATGAATTCCAATTAATGTCCTCGCCTCCCAACTCATTGGATATTAACCCAATAGAGCTCATTTGGGATGTCATGGAATAGCAGCTTACAGCTCAAACAACACCATGTTGGAATATCTCGACTTTGTGTGATCGCTGCTTAGACATTTGGTACAATCTGTCTCCAGTCATCTACCAAGAACTTGTGGCATCTATGCCAAGGAGAGTTGCAGCTGTTTTGCAGGACAAAGGTAAGTGGTCATAATGTTTTAGCTCAGTGCATATTCAATAAGTGCAATGTCAGTGCATATTCAATGAGAAAATAATTTTTTTTTGCATTATTTTAAGATAATGAGTTCTAATTTAAATCCTGCAAATTAAAATCTCCACCACTTGCTAAATGAGAACTGTTGCCCAGTTACTTTTTTTTTTCCTCTGTCTCAAAACTGAAAAATGTACAACAGCACTAAAAACTTTAAACCATCATTTGAAAAAAAAAAACAAGTGATGATGATTATATGAAATATAGATAATCAAAATGACATTTAATCAAATAAATCTCATGCCAACTTGCATTCCAGAATTTGATACCAATAGATGGAATTCTCAAAACACTGTCTCTCCTCATCATCACTCACAAAATCATAAGTGCTTTCAGTTTTCTCTCATGTAGTGGTTTTAAACAGCATAAAATTCAAGAATGCTAGTAGATGCATAACTAAGCACAATTTCAATTTCAGCTTACTATATGAACAAGTCTGCACTTCAATTATTGCCACATGGGTCTAAATTTTACCACGTTATGTATATTTACCTAAAGGCAGAATGTTGCACGAGAACTGAGATGATATGAGAACAACTGTATAAATTAATAGATTAATTAAAACTTAACATTATATTCATTTTTATATTACTTAAATCTAAAACAAATTTAATTTTACTTCATTTAAATAGAAGATAAAACATTCCTTCATATTTGTAAATTAGCTGATTTCAAGTGATAAATCAACAAATAACATTTAAATGCTTACGACTTATGAAACTAGCCAAAAATCAAAAGTTGCCATCTTAGAAATTTTGTAGAAATATATATATATATATTCAACTATATTACATTTATAATGCATTTTAAATAAGATTGCTTCTTAGCAAACTAATATTAATTTTTCAACATAAAAAAACTTGGAACTTTTCTTTAAAAAGTTGTGAACATTTTACATGTTAAGGATATTCTGGCATTAAATATATTTCACAATTAAAAAAATACAGTTTTTATCACATTCCTATCATATCCATGGCAATCTATCACATTCTTTTTCCTATACATCATGAAATCATTTTGCAGCTTCCAAATTTTTCGACATATAGACTGAGAAGCACTGAAAAACAAATATTTGCCAAAAGATTAGTTCTCCCATATTTTTTGTTTACTTCAAGAAACACTTTTGAAATTAAATCAAATGATTATGCAAATACACTAAACGATATTAAATCAAATAAGCAATGTCCAGTCAGATAAATCTTATATATATGTCAATAAGGAACATTTCAAAGAGGCTGAACAATGAAATATCTTTTGAAGTATAGGTTGTAGATCCATGATTCCAATGTAAGAAAGGAATCAAGCAATATGTACATTATAATTTTGGTGATACAAGATTGTTTAACAAAAAATTACAGAATTTAGATTTTAAATATGCCTTATACACAGCACGTTCAAATTTATAAATTAATTCTCACCTTATTAGAGATAATTTTCTAAAACGTTTAATTTTGTAATATACAAACTTGGCCAGTAAAGAATAGTGACAATCACATGATTTAAACTACCTTCATCCACAGACAAGGCATTCCCAGAAGCTAAAATCTGAGCTGAATTACATAACAAATTTCTGAATTTTAGCATTTCTTCAGATAAGAACTTGAAACTAAATTCATGTTTTCCAAATATAAAAGGTACCTTTCAGAAATCTCCATTAACGAATAACAATTCTTAGCTATCTGTAGCAGTATTTATATACAAAATGTCAATTTATGTCTTCAAAATACCATTTAAAGATATCTCTGGATACTTTGACTATATGAATATGGATTTTTTACTTTTGTTTGATACCTTGGCTATGTAAAACACTTTTCTGTTTGTAATGCATTGCACCTTTAAGAAGCCCAGACAAAAATGCAACTTTATTTTACTAAAAAGGGCCATAGGTTCAAAATTTTCATAAAACTGAAACTGAACTTATTTGATTCTTTCTTTAAAAAGGAACAATAGTTAATTGTTTCTGTACACAAGGAGTTTTAAAATTTAATCAATTTAAAATAAAAGAAAATTCCCTAAACAGCATAATCAATATATCCAGATGTTCTCAGCAACTATTGCACTAATTTCTAACAGCATTTTAGAATTGCTAATTTTATTCTCCCATACCTTAACTGCCTGGTTTCAATGTTTAAAAGTCAAGGATTTATCCACAGCTCAAATTTCAGGATACCGATTTTGAAAATGCTTTCTGAATATGCAAATGACAATATGTCCAGAAAAATAAGGACGTACATGGTGGAAAATAAAAGATATCATCATGATGGATAATAAGGATGTTACCGTATATTTATGCATTTGTACATATACACATATTTTCATTCCCAATTATTTTTTGAATCAAATACAGATTGCGATTTCTAATATTTTGAGCTAACATAAATTAATTATATTTACTCTCAATAGTAAAAGTTACATTCATAATATTTCAATAAATTGTTGAAAAAAATATTAATCTTAAACATTCACTGTTGAATTTTGGAATAGATAACCAGGTATATGGACGACAATGATTTCAACTTGTAATGACTCGCTTGGATAGCTGTTCAAGTTCATATTGCTTCAAACACATAAATTATAAGTTTCTGGGTTACAATGATTAATAATTTACAAAATGAACTCACTTCTTAGCTGTTCAATTTCACATTGCTTCTCCACATACATACATTATAAGTTTTGGGGCCATTCGTAAGCTTTCTGAATTTCAAGTGTGAAAAAGTCCCAAATACAAAAAAGAAATGAAGCTTCACATCATGATCCCCAAAGAAATCTTTTTTGGACAATTATATGTTATGCCTCATTGGCAAAAGAAGTAATTAGATTCCCTTTCCTTATTTTTAAATCACCATCTGTGGAAAATAATAAAGTGACAGATTATTTCTTGAGACTTTTTTTTTAATGATGATGACTATGCTTTAAACAGACTCTTAGAAGTACAATGCAGCAAGCTCTTTTCAGTCTTTTCCAACAAAGCTATTATTTCACTAAATGAAGGCACTAAATGGAAAATTATTTCATCTGATATAAGAACTAAATTCAAGGTATATGATACTTGGGTTTAAAAATGTTAGTGTGGTCTCATGATTATCTCACAAAAATTTAAATGGTAATTCCTTATTAATAATTGACTGACTTATTTTCACAATAGTAAAACTGTCAATTCTTACATTGACACTTACATGGAGAAAATTTCTTGCAGATAGTTCATTCACCTACAAAATGGAATGGTATGATTAAGCATCAAACCAGCACTTTGTACATAGCCATTGATGTATTTGCATTAAAAGGCTGATTAATATGACCAGTTTATTCCCAAATAGAATTAATTTTTTTGACTGACCATTACTTTAAAAGTCATATTTCTTTGACCTTTTGTGCTGAATGCAATATTTTATTTTTGACTTCATCCATTCTGTCTGAACTCAAAAAAGACCACTTCATCTCTAATGGTGAAGGCTTCAAATTCTTCAGTATCGAGTTACAATGGAAAATCACTGTCAGATTCAAGAATATCCAGAAGGGTTTCTTTAAATGCTTCAAAAACTTTTTCATAAGAATGTGTTGCAAAGTAATGCTCAATCATAAAAATTATATCTGCCTGGTAAAACCTCTTCATTTTGCACAAAACAAACAGTTTTTAAAAGTTAACAGCATAAACTGTAATAAAATTTTCAAGTGATATATTACTTGCAATAGTAAAGGGATGTCATCCAATGAAACAATTTGCCCTTAGTACCTATTTTTGAAGGATTAATATCCATAACTTCTGGACTGCTCTATATCAACACTTTACAATATTCATCAAAAAACAAAGTCACAACAATATCAAAACAACACAAACTACAGAACTCTTACATGTATAAAACAAACGTTTGTGCAAAATTCCTTGGACTATTTTAAAGAAAGCCACTACATGGAATAAGTGGAATCGGTTTACATTTAAAGCTTTTTCCAGCTTCAGTTTGTGACCATAAATCTACTATGTAAACCAAGAGTCTCCAATGGGATTGGTATTGACTCCCTGGAGCTCAATGAAGGTGAGCGATGATCAAGGGGTCAATAGCTGAATACACATCAGCAATTGAATGGTATGATTAAGATCCCATTGATTACAAAAATTTTTAAAAATAAATAAATAACAGAAGTTTATTAAAATTGAAAATTATTTGTTTACTGATACAAAACTACATCATGTAGTATGGAAGGCATACAAATATAAGAGAAAAAGTGCACAAAAGTTATTTAAATATATTTTTTAAAAATTACATTTTTTAATATACAGATTTTTATGCATTAAGTGCAATATAAATGAGGAAAATGCAGGAGAACCAAAAAGTAGAACGCCCCTCCCCCCCAAAAAAAAACCAAGAAACATGAAAGCAAGAATGCAAAACTTCCTCAGAAGATACATCATTATTTTACAAGGCAACTTGCATGATTTTAAAGTTCACTTCCAAGACAGTGAATTTTTTAATCATGGCTCACAGAACCTTGAAACAAGATCTGAAATGGGGTACACTAAGTTTCAGAATTTAAAAATCATCCAAAAATAAGTTGTTATGGAACTACTCAACATTTTCCTAGTAGGCTTTTATCAAGTCATTTACTACAGAATCAATTTGTAAGCATGATCATTTACTGATCATTTACTACAGAAAACAAGGAACAGAATGAATGTTTTTGAACAAGATGACTCCAACAATTTTATGCTAAATATTAAAAAAATTGCACCAATACTTCAAGTGCAGCCATAACATTAATTAAAACCAAACTTCTACAATTCTGTGACTTTCTTACTGAAAATTTGTTTATATTTGTAAAATTGAACATAACAGTAATCGCACAAAAACAATAAAACACAAATCTGCCATTTTTTTTTTGAAAACTTTGTTCATATCTTAGTGTAACTGTTATCTGTAAGTTATTTCTGTACAATTATTTGTATTACAATTATAGTGTACGTTGTTTAATATAGAGAAAAGTATAAGAAGGTCGATGAATAAAATCATTCTTTTCAAAGGGGTCAAGACAAGAAAAAAGTTGGGACTTCCTGATGTAAACTAATATTTAATTAGAGTCATGATATAGAGGATGTATAAAAAAATCTTTTCTTCTCTATATAACTGGTGCTATTTACAGCTACAAATGTAATGTCTAATTTAGTAAAAGTACTTGTGAAATGAGATGAGCTGCAATGTCTCCCAGCAGTGGAATTCAGAACTTAGTTTCATAATTGCAAAAAACTCAGTTGCAAAGGTGCACTACTTCATAGATTTAAAATGAACAGACATATTAAGCACAAGGATGTGTTCATTTCTACAGTCTAAAATGTCCAAAAGTAGTGCACAATGTGTAAGGAATAAAAAGGATGACATTGAGTACAAATATATAATTTAAAGAATAAATAATCCATATTATGTCAAAACAATTTAATGATACCAGCTAATAAAATAAAACATGCTTACAAATTGATATCAGGCATGTACAATGCACATTTGTTTTAAGAAAATATCAGTGCATGTGTATTCATCAACATGGAAAGTGTTGCACTACTGCATTAATCAATGAATGATATGACAATGTAGAAGACTCAACAGTTAATGTTGCACATATTTTACCTTTAACATAACCCTAAACGAAGAAACCCATCAGAATGAAGTCTGACAATCACAGAGGCCATTCAACAGTGTCACCATGGATGATGATTCATTTTCAAATACACTGCCTCCAAAAGGTAAGGAACAACATGTTTTCCAAAGCTCAGCATTACGAAAATGTCAGTAACATTTAAATTCTCAGTTTATAAACATAAGAATAAAGAAGTTTAAGAAAATATTTTTAAAAACTATAGCTACCACTTTTATTTTATAGAAATTAATACTTTTACAGGAGTTGAAGAAAAAATGCAAAAATTGTAGTTTTGTTCATGAATGTTGATCTTAAACTGTTATTAGCATTTTTGTTGATAATATCCAGGACAGTCTATCAATGCCCAGAAGAAGTTGTTTGCCCAATTAATTAAGGTGGTGGGCAATCAGATGGATGGAAATGGGGATGTCACAAGCTGATGCTGCTAGATATCTCAATGTCTCTCGTAGTGTGGTCCACCAGTTATAGAATCAGTTTGAATCTGAGAATTCTGTGTCTAGAAGACATGTTCCAGGCAGACCAAGAGTTAAAACACCTGCAGGAGACTTTTAGTTAACACTTTCGGCCCAAAGGAGGAGCAACATTACCACGCTTCAGGTCATGGCAGATCATTTGGTGGCAACAGGAACAAGAATATCAGCTATTACAGTACTTACGCTTACACAATACAGGTCTATGTGTATGCAAGACGACCAGTTGTTTGTGTCCCCTTCACATGAGGACACACAGGTGCCCATTTATGTTGGGCAAGAGAACACGTCTCCTGGACCAGTTAACAACGGGCATCTGCTCTCTTCACAGATGAGTCCAGGTTCACAATGGAGAGTGATTTAGGTTGTCAGCTGATCTGGAAGGAATAATGCACCAGATACAATCAATTCCACACTGTGGAAAGACACAATTACAAAGGCAGTGGAATAATGGTTTGGGCTGGGTTCCAGTGGTCACACTGATTTGTATGTGTCCCATGGAGGAACTTTGAGCTGTGTAAGATATGGTGATGAGCTCCTTGATCAAAATGTCTGCCCATATGCTGCTGCTATTGGTCCTGGATTTCTTCTTATGGAGGACAATGCGCAGCTGCATTGAGCTTGGGTTGCTGAAGAATATCTTGTAACCATTAATTCTGGAAAAATAAAAATGTCAGCTTTTCACTTTGTTAATAAAATATTCTCAAATCAACATTTTCTGTGGTGGTTAAAGTTTAATTCAAGTGGACATTTTTCGCTACCTCGCCGTCTTCTTTGATAATAAGCTCTTGTGGAGAAGACACACTGATGAGAGGCTAGCAGAAGAAATAACAAACTCAAACTTTTAAAAAGATTGTCTGGCATCTCTTAAAATTCCTCGACTGATACCCTTTTGGCCATATATAAAACATACGTCATACCCGTTTTGGAGTATGGGGGTGAACTTACAGCTACTGCCTCTAATACCTGTCATGAAGATAATTGACTTGAAGCAAAATAAGGTACTTCGAATTATTACTGGTGCACCTGGTTCCACTCCAGTCGCTGCCACGGAGATTCAGACTCGCACTGAGTATTTAAAATTTAGAACAGAAAAGCAGGCTTTAAAACTCCATGATAAGCGCAAAAGATTGAATTTTCAACATTGGAAACAGTACTCCCCTGCCACCTCTAGACTGAAAACACACAAATCATTTATCTCTTGTGCTGAGGAACTCTGTACCATATATAACATCATGCCTACTTTACTCCACCCATTCCAGTTTGGCCTCTCACCTCCTACTATTAGAGCTCCTACTTATAATCTTTCCATCGGTATGCCTGAAAAGAAATATGATGCAATTCCTGGTGCTCTTAAAGCTTTTTCTTTAGAAGTTATAGCTACAAATTATACTAGCTCTGAGTGGATCCACATTTATACTGATGGCTTTGCATGTGTGGAAAATACTGGTGCCGAGTTGTACTGTGAAGGGCATTTTGAGGAATCCTATGCTGTTGGTCTTAATGCTTTTAACTTTGATGCAGAGATTTTTTCTATGGGGAAAGCAATTTTAAATCTTCTTAGACTTGATACTAATTTCAGCAAGGCAGTTATATTTGTTAACTTCTGGGCTGCAATTATGGCAGCTGTCTCCTAAATACCTAGTGATCACTTTCTTGCTGATGAGACTAAGACAAATGCATCCAAAGCAATTACCACTGGCTAGGAGCTTGTTTTTCAATGGATTCTGCTCAGAAACAAAAAAATGGCTGTAAGCTACCCCAGCTACATTTTCCTCTATCCAACCATCAGTTTAGTTCTGAGATAAAGAAGAAAGTGGACCAACTCTTAAAACAAAAGTATAAACTCCTTTCCACCAACAAAGTGTGTAATAATCTTGCATTTTTGCCTATCCCAATGGACATGCTCAGTACAGTTTTTATGGCAAATTTTCGACTCTCGACATGATGAGATTTTCTATATAAACACTTGCATTACATTGCTGTAGTTGCTGATGATGTCTGTCAGGTGAAACCATGGATATTCTGCATTTGACAACTTACACTGCACTTGATTTTATGACTTTTAATTCTGACAACTTTACCAAGGCTACATGTTATTGGGCTGCCAGAGGTCTCATGGCAAATATCATTACAGACTGACATGGGGAGGGGGGAACTTTCAAATAACTGATATTATTATTTTAAATCTCACATGAGATGATTTTGATTATAATAATGATGCAGTGGATACTAAAGAGATAATATTTGACAGCATGAATTTAGGAAAATAGTACTTAATACTCCGTTGACAACAACAAAGCCATGTAACTAATACAGACTAAAGATTACAATGAATATTAATTTAAAGTGGAAAGGCTCCAACACCTTAAACAAAACAAACTGCTATAAAACATATATTTGAAAAATGTAAAAATAATTTTTATATGTCTCTTTATATGCTTTTTACTTTTATATGCCTCATCTTGCTCTAAAGATGCCAAAAAGAAATTGATTGCTTTCATATGCTTTCTTTTTAATTATTTATTCAACACCCTCCTAAATCCAACGATTTTTCTTTTATACCTGAAATCCACAAAACTCAACAATATGTACAATCTCTGTTCCCAAGATGTGCAGATTTTTGGTCTCCAACCTTATTTTTAAAATACTGAAAACTTAAGGAACTCGTTAAAACAAGGATATCACCAATTACGAGAATCCAATAAAGTTACTTTAATTTTCTTGCAAGATGAAACGCTAGAATGCAAGTACCTTAAATTACAAGCATTTTATTCTGTTATTAAATATATGTACTACTACTCTAAATCCAGTTTTTAAAAGCAAATGTCTAAAAAGAAATTTCAAGATATGCTCTCAAAAACTCTGCAAGAAAAATAAATTATGCAGGAAAGATAACTTATTTCTGCATATACAGATTTAACTCATCACAGATGCAATTAATAATGAAAAAAAATTATATTTTATTGGCACATGTACTAAAAATTGACTCCTGAAAATTTCTTGGCAAAAAAACAATAATTTCACCTTAACTTTTGAGACCAGTTAATATTTCTTATCACAACAACAACATTACAGAAGTGCATTTTTCAAAGATTCTTAGGCAGCTCATAGTAAATAATTCAGAAAGAAACATCATCTTTTCATAAGCTTTCTTGCTCACTTAGTAAAGGTAATTACTAATACGAAGTAAACATAATAATATAAATGATAATCAAATTCCCTTACGTATCATTAATTTTAATGCCTTTGATTTTCATTTCAGAAGTGGCTTTATAGGGATTCTAAAATGGTATTTAAGGCTGAAATTGTGTTTATATCTTTTTCCACAAACAGAACTTTTTACTCAAATATTACTCTTTTCATAAGCTGGTCTTGCTCACTTACCAAAGATATTTTATAATTAGCAATGTGAAATAAACCCTATAATATAAATGTTAAATTCACCTTATGTGTTAATAATTTCGTTAAATGCATTTAGTTTTCATTTTAGAAGTGTCTTCATATGGATTCTAAAATGATATTTGAGACTAGAACTGTGCATAAATCTTTTTCCACACACATAATACTTGAATGGACATTTTCCAGCATGAAATTTTAAATGTGTATTGACATTTCCTTGTTGATTAACAGATTTACTGCATATGGAATACTGAAAGGGATGCTGTCCGTTGTGAATCTTTAAATTTGTGATGAAATACGATTTTCAACGAAAGGATTTTTTGCACTTTCCACAGAAGTATAGAGAGTTGTAACTCAGCTGTTTGTTTTGTGGCTGAAGATTTGTTGACACAGATGCAGTGCAGTTAATGTTGAAGAAGGAAACATTTTTGGCATGCACTGCTTCAGGCATCCTTAAATCTTTTAAGAAATCAAAAAATAAATAAAAAAAAAAACATTATTAAATGCATAAAAACAGTACAAGCAATTAATAAATAAAGGATAAATTTTATTGCCAATAAGAATACTGATCAAAGAGAATTTAAAATGAAAAAACATTTTGCTAGCCACTGTATGAAAAACAAGACACAACAGCATGCTCAATTCAGAGGGATTTTAATGAAGCATATATAGCACACTAATATTGTGGGAACAGAATTATACAGATAATAGCAGCAAAATTAATATAAATTATTAGTAAATGATTATTAGTAAAGACACAATTTCCTTTCTTCCCCTTAAAAGGGGAGGGAACCTGTTTTTCTTGAAACATTCTGAAAGATAAATAAAAGCCTTTTTGTATGGATTTCTCTTGTTTGGCTTAATATAAAATATTGACAAATAACCCCAAAAAGCATTTACTTGGGAAAAAAAGACAAAAACAAGATTCATAGTTTTGGTCTGCTCTCAGAAATACAAAAAATTTACTTCATTCAAATGCATAATTTAATACATTAGTGCAACCACCTTGGTGCAGTTTGGTGGTTTTTTTAAGGAATAAAGGTGATTCAGTGAATTTTCGAACTGCAACTTACAGAGGATCTGCTTACCTAGAGAACTGTTATGTACATGGTTGCCAGAATTTGGCGACTAAGGTGGTTGTGATAACATATATGTAACCAAAATTAAGTAGAGTTGCTCTTAAATACATTTGATAACACTTCTGCAAAGTATTTTAATGTAAAACATGTTAATTAAAATTAGAAAAAAGGAAATTCTTTTCAACATTTCAGATAAATATTTTCATAATTTGCAATTGCTGAATGTTTAATTTAATTTTGAAAACGGACTTAAGCATTTATATCATATTAATGAGAAAGCTTCTTAACTTTATGAACACAAGAAAATAGAAAAATATATGTATATATGCATGTAGGCATGTATACATATATATATTCTAGTAGATTATTGTTAATTAAAAAGAAATTATTAAAATGTAATAATTAAAAGCAAAAGTGCAATCAACAAACAAGTAATTATCGTCACTGGGCAGAAATTAATAGACTTTTTAAGAGCAACAAACTAACTTCTGATGAATTAACAATAATTACTTTGCAGCTTTAGTGCAAGTATTAGGCAATTTACTACTAATGATTACCTTGTTTACTTAATATCTTAAAAAGAAATTATTAAAATGTAATAATTAAAAGCAAAAGTGCAATCAACAAACAAGTAATTATCGTCACTGGGCAGAAATTAATAGACTTTTTAAGAGCAACAAACTAACTTCTGATGAATTAACAATAATTACTTTGCAGCTTTAGTGCAAGTATTAGGCAATTTACTACTAATGATTACCTTGTTTACTTAATATCTATATATGTACATACATGCATATAGATATATATATACACACACTGATCATCAAAATTAAAGGATAATGAGAAGAAATATGCTTGCTAAGTTAATGTTGCAACCAATGCCCAATACTGTTAATTAGTTAAGTTAATTAAATACAACTGAACACCCACACATACGTTAGCATCGAAAATACGTAAGTTCGGTTATTGGCAATGTGGTGTGCAATGGATGCATGTTGGAATTCATGTCTGTATTGTTGTTTAAAGTGAATGTGGTTTCTGAGAATGAATAGTATTGAGTAGTTTTAGCTCATAGGTATCATTTTAAGGTTAAAAGTGGCAAATGATTGGTAGAATCAAGGGAGATCAAACACAAATAGAGGTCACCCAAGATTTGAACCTCGCTCAAAGTGCCTATCAAGTGTTTGGAGCTACTATTTAAGTATGGATTCAGGTGATAGACAGCCTGGTCAAGGGCAACCAGGAGCAAAAACTGGATCAGAAAACTGCCTTCTGTTGCTGTCAGCTTAAAGAAACCACGAAGCGAATACAATAGATTTAGTTCTAGACCTTCAGGCTGCCACAGAAACTTGAATTAATCATTCTACTGTTGCCTGAAGACTTAATGAGGTTGGATTGTATGTGAGAAAATTAACGGTTTGTGTCCCAATCACTCCAGTTTTCAGAGGGGCCTATTTAACCCTCTCAGCGTAACGGCCAGATTATTCCATATAGAAGGCTGCCTTTTATATTCATTACACATGAAAATTTCTGGTATCTTTTAATGTATCTGATTTCGGTAAGGATGTATATTGGAAGAAAAGAAATCAAGGTACAAAATGAGAGAGTCATTTTTTAATTAAAATCAAGAAAATACCACTTATTCATGACATTTTGAGGAACTTCGAAATTTCAGGGCTAAACCTGTAATGCTTGGAGGGTTCAACTGGTGCTATCATCATGTTCAAAGGAGCCAAGATGAATGGGCCCAAATATTATTTAATGACGAGTCCAGATATAGTCTGAACAATGGTTCTATACATGTTTTGATCTGGAGACAGGAAGGAACACACAACTTGCCTTCCCTTGCTCGTGAAATATCCTGTTTGCACTAACATGATTTAATGGATTGAGGAGGAATCATAACAAATGACCACACCGAGCAGCATATCTTTCCAGGAGGTTCTGTAACCACTCAGAGATTTGTGGACGAGGTATTAGAACCCCAAGTTAAACTTTTTAGGGGCGCTGTTGGCTCAAAGTTTCGGCTAATGGATGACAATGCTCAGTCTCATAAAGCATATGTGGTGTCAGAATACTTGCAATCAGGAAATATTACTCAAATGGATTGGCCACCTTACTCACTCGACTTGAACCCAAATTCAGCATGTATGGGATGCCTTATGGTGCTAAATTTTAACACACCCAATTTCTTCCTGAATCCTCCAAGAGCTGAAAAGTGCACTTTTAGAAGAGCATGCTGCAATTCCACAAGACTTTATTGTTGCGAAGGCAAAAATTTTACGGGTTTATATTTTTTCATTAATTTAACTCTCAGTCTGAACTTCTTGACTGGTGACAAACAAACATACATACAACACTAAAATTCTCGTAAAAATATACTGAATTCATTAAATCGAATCATAGAGTCTGGTAATTGAAAACTAAATAATTAATACCTTAAGCTAGATTAAATTGCTTTAAATCCTCAACACAGTAAGTTAAGTTTTATCATATCAACTGTTAAGTTAAGAAAAATGAAAATATCCTTCCTGGTGTTCTGTTAAAATTAAAAAATTAATAATCATGTAACCAACACAAAATCATCAACATGCTATCTCTCACTAAAACTAAGTAATCAGCTCTCCTTCCCGAAAACACATAAATTTCAATTCAACTTTAGAGATAGCCACAAACACTTTTCATTTAAGCATAGCACAGAATAAATCAAAACACCAGGAAAAGATAAATCTCACATTAAAAAATCAAAACACCAGTTCAGTTAAATTAATAAATCTGATCGAATAGTTATAAACATCATTAATTTCTCCCATGCCCGCAATAAATTACCCAGGTTTGAATAGAAGTTTAACCATGTTTTCCGAAAGGATCACATGGGTGACCTACAGTAGACCAAGAAAACAAGATAAAAACACAAAAAAACATACAATAGTAAATCAATAACATACATTTATTTAATCATCCAAAAATTTTAATTACGAGTAGCTGACCAAACTACCTCTACAAAAACATTATCCAAAAAAATTACTCGTAAAATTCTCATATGACAATCGGTAAAACTATCAATATTGTACCCAAAATTATTAGTCATGAACTTTACAATAATTGCATAGTTACCATTGAGCAATAAACAAGTAGTTTCAAACAATTTTACAATCTTTAAATAGTTATAAATTCTACCAAAATCTTAATAAACACTTTACAATTACAAATATTTTAAATAGCACTAAAAAAATTTAAGATCACAAGTAAAGCTAATTTAGAAGAACTTATTATTCTTTCACCTGTGACACCTCAGTATATTTATCTTCGGACATATAGATATAATTAAATTTCTTGATAGAATCTCACATTTATTCTCCCTTAATTAAATTTTAAGTGTTGACACATGACAATTAAACACTCCCTCAAACTTGGTAAATCATTAGTAATATAAATAACGAGGGACAAAAAAAATAATCACTCACAGAAAACCCGCATACCGACCAACTGTAGAACCGAGGAACTGTCTGACCACTTCTTGAAATCATAGAAAACCATGTCTGTTCTATAGCATCAAATGTGAAAAACTTTCGACTGTGAAATACCTCCTTCCAATGGTGGAATACTTTTCATAATCCTGCACTGTATTCAGGAGCAGCCTTCCCTTTTCTTTCCAGTTCCAAAATGAGGATAACGGCAGGAAAAAATACAAACTGGGAGGTCAACCCTTCTTCTATGTTCTCCATAGTAATTGGGAGCTTCAGTGCGAGCTTTAAAACACCTTTTTTTTTCCGAAAGGGAAAAACCATTCTTTCGATGTTCACTGATGACGATAACAGAAAGAAAAGTACCAACGGGAGCAGCCTTCCATTTCTTTCAAGCACGATTTTTTTCCAAAGAGAAAACACATCAGCTATTAAACAGACCCCCAACGTCTGAGAATTGGACGTAGCCACAAGATTTCAGTCAATTTCACCGAACATGCAACGATAGGGGCCCGCAAAGCGCTCGAAGTTCTCACCCCTATAATGTCCTACACTCGCAAATGTACAGCGGACGGCAATGGCCCCGAGACGGGGGGTGTTCAGACCTCTCTCTCTCCTCAAAAAGGTCTCGAAAATCTCAGCAAAATCTTTTTTTTTTTATCTCTGTGTGCTGCCATTTTTAAAAACTTGGGATGCTCAAAAGTGTCTGCTTTTGAGCCTCAAAATTACTATTGGTTCAAAAAATCCATAAAATTAAAATTCACCAATCCTATACAAAACAGTAACCATCTCTAACCACTAGAACCAGAGCAATAAATAACCAAAATTCAACTCAGACCTCTCTTTTCACAGTGACAAGCAGCTATTTTCAAATGCAAAACTAAGGCATGTTTACATTGTAAATCGGTTAACGTTGCGACTCTTCAGACAAATCCTAAATACTTTTACCCCATAATTCTATCAAGAATCGCTGCCGCTAGAGCAGTTCGCCTTTAAACGAGAAAAACGCATTTTCGTCTCCAGCAAGATAAGGGAACAAAAAATGCAGCTGGCCGCTGACCCTAAAATTCTGCATTCATGAGAACGCAAAAACTGCCTATTGCTGTACAAGCTTTCTGCTAATTTAAAAGAACTTTATAAAAATCAAATGAAAGATTTTAAACAACAGTATAATTTAAAAATTAAATCTCAAACAAGAACGTTAAAATTTCAATATTTACTGTAAATTAATAAAATTATTAAGCACTGTAAAATAATACTTAAGAAATCTACACAACATTATCAACACTTTGGAAAAGACTATAAAATCAAGACTTGAGGTATGCATATCTGTCCGAGGTGACCATACACCATATTACAGAAAAAAAAATTCACAAGAGGTGATTTAATTTTTCGACCATTTTCCAATTTCCATAAATTTGGTTTTAATTTCAATATTTTGCAAATAATCAATTACCAAACAATGTAAATTACGTTAATTAATGCTTTTGTACAAATTTCTGTAAATAATTTTTCATTACATTCAGTTACATTTTCCATCATTATCCTTTAATTCTGATGATCAGCGTATATATAAATATAAACACGAAACATAACATTTACTTATAAGAGAAACTATTTTTTTACCTCATTTCACTTTCTTCAAATATAAGAAATAATCTATACAGATAAAAAAAAGATAACAGAAATTATAACCTG
>KK115874.1:0-11431 GCA_000611955.2 Stegodyphus mimosarum | reverse complement strand
AAAAAAAAAAAAAAAAAACTGGATGCCATACCCAAACCAAACAGCAATACTGAGTTTCTGCAAAATGAAGTAATAAATGTTAGCAAGGAACTGCAAGAAACTATTTAGAGTCTTATTTAATTGTGGTGACATTTGCATGCTAAGCAAATTTATTTTCAGCAACTGCAAATGAAAAACTTATAATGTCATGCCTGTTGTGTAAATTGGCCTATATTTTATTTCACTGTTTTTTTAATATATTTCAATTTATTAGTATGAATTAATTGTAATAAAAATAAAAGTCCACCAGGTCTAATATTCTGGTACACAGCTAATGGAAAAGTATCATTTGTATATATATATATATTCCTTGAAAATCAAAATACACACTTTATATATGCTGATTCTATCTCAGGAAATACAATATTTTGAAAGCAATAATTTACAAACAAAGCTCAATTTTTTTTCAGCTTAAGAAATAGATTTATTGAAAAAAGAACATTAATTTTTAATACATCTGATATGCAGGAAAATATGCATTTGGATTCGGTGAAAATGTCATCAAAGTTTGAATAATCAAAGTTCTACTTTATTTTCGTACCTGATTATACACATTCCCTAGTTTCAACATTAAATTTCTTTTGTACAGATGTCTTTCCACAATTAATATCAGAAACTTAAACCTGCCCGTCATTTAAACATTTTGTGGTGAAAATAATCATGAAAATGTTTTATTTGCTAAGTTATTTAAAACAGATAAATAAAATGCTATGTTTATGGAATACACATACTTCATAAAAAATAATGATATTTATTTATGCAACCGATACTTCATATTGCATTCCAACATGAATTGTTAAGTATTAATATTGTGATAATTATTTAAGAACAGGCAATTTTTATGAGCATCAATATAATCAAGCAAATTTTTTTTCAAACTTCACTAATTGGCCTTTATGCCAGCGACTTTTGACAGGGTGCAATTAATCAGCAAATATCAGATTTTCTTGATGAATTAAAAATGCATCAATACTGTTTTGTTAACGGGACCAGAGTCATCACCAAATGTTACTCTAAACTCAACAAAAGATTGGTTCATATGAAGTCACCAATACGAATTTATAAAATCATTATAACATTGACTTTTCTCTTTAAAAAAGAATGCCTTTTCAAAAGCGGCATCGACAATACAAATTCTACAGATAATATGATCACTTGTGTTTTTATTATTATTGTAATTACCATGGATACGAAAATTTGGGACTTCATGATGAAAAATCTTTCATTCACTTTCTTCGGGAACAAAGAATTATTCACTCTGAAACAAAGACCACAAAAAAAAAAAAAAAAAAAAATGCCATACTTTTTAAAATTCTACTGTCATTTAATCATGCAATAAAAAAAAAAAAAAAAAAAAAAAAAAAAAAAATGAAGCTCTACTTTATTTCATGAAGAGCTGAAATGGAGATGTGAAGATATGATGAATCAAGGAGGGAAAAATGTATTTTCTCAAAACTGGTTTGAAGGCATCAATGTAATGACAATTTGTTTCTTTTACGCATGGTATTTAGAATTACCTTTTGTCACTGAATTTTCTCAGAATCAATTTGATATGAATCACTGCACTGCTCTTGATAGGAACAATTATATAAGGAAAGTCTCTGGCCATGTATTAATGTCCAAATTGTCAGTTAAAATAAACATCACTAGTAATACTGTTGAAGTTGACGAAAGTCTGCTTTTGCATCAAATGCAGCACTACTCGTAACCAATTAGACTCTTATTTAATTGTGTTTACGTTGTGGCAGCAGCCTACTAAATGTAAATGTTTTCAGCAATTTTAAATGATACCCACAATTTCATGTGTCCAAGTTAATCTTAATTCGGTAAACGATTTTTTTTTTTTTAAATTTCTTTGGCAAATTGTTTAATAAAAATTTCCAGTTTTATGACTATCTGTTATAATATCTTTCCTTGGATTTTTCTTCAACTAAACCATATCGTAAATATTTTGACGACTATTTTTACGTTTTGAATTTTTCACTTGATCATCAGCTTTTGGTGATATCTCAATCCAATCCCGATAACAGAAAAGTACCAAAACATCAAAAAAATATAATAAAAACTAATTTTATTTGGGGTAGCTGCTTGATTGTAAATCAGTTTATATGTTTTCTATAATGGCTTTTGAGCCCACTGTATTGAGTAAATTTCTTTTTACAAACATTACATTCATACGGTCGTTCTCCAGTATGAATCCTTTGATGAATTTTAAGATTTCCCTTTAAACTAAAGCGTTTATTACACAGATGGCATGCAAATGGACGTTCTCCCATATGCAGCTTTAAATGAGTATTTAGATTACATTTCAGACTGAATGATTTATTACATAGTTGACAAACATACGACAGATTACCACTATGATGCTTCATTTGTTCAGATATGTCACTAGCTTTAGAAGCAGATGAAATACTACTGAACTGCATATAGGACACATTATCACCTAGAAGGGAACAGACAGAATATTTCAATACATATATTATACATGAGTTAATTTCTTACACTTTGTAAAAATACTCATAATAAGAATGATATCAGACTGAATGATGATCATAATCACTCTAATAATAATAATATATCTGCATAAAAAGGAAATAATAGCAATTTTGTTTGGTCAAATAATCATATGCTTCAATGCAATTGAAATACAGCTGAAATGCATATAAAGCTGCACTACAACACCATGACTTATAATTTTTCAAACCTTCTATACCTGTAAAAGAAAAGTATATTTCAATACACATATTATATATGATTTAATTTCTTCAGATTTCTCAATACTTATACAATAAAAACTCTTCATAACTCAAAGATACTTACAGTCACTCGAATAATCTTAAATCTGTTAAAAAAATAAAAACATACTTTAATGTGATTAACTTCCAATTTTTTATTATATGATAATACGACATTTAAAATATGTTATACAAGATTTAATAAGTGTACCAATTATAGTATGTAATTAAATCAAAAGATATGAGATATCTCAGAAGGACTGAAATCTGGTATTTCGCACCAATTATAAAGGTGATAAACAAAAAATATGGTAGCTTTCTTCAATAATGAAAAAAGAAATTCACTACTAATATTTAATAATGTCATACTAATGTAATTTTCTAATTAAAATGCCTACTTAAAATTACGCATTACTTTCTTAGACAGAACCCTGAAAAACATATTAATGATATTTTATTGCATTTCATACAAATACTAAGGCAAAATTCTTAAATGGTCTAACAATTTGTTATTTCTTTAAATTGAATTTCTGTTGCTTGGAGGTATAATATGGAGAGCTTTTCTTTTTATAATTTATAGTGAATTATTGTTTTATTACATTGCAGCTTTAGCGCAAGTCTTGGGCTTATTAATTTACTTTTAATTACTTTCATTATGAATAAAAATTCAAACTAATAGCAGTTTTAGCACTGTTTTAATAACAGCCTGCTTTCTGTGTTCTGCTTTCTCCAAGAAACTTTGCAGTTTTGTCGCCAATTTAGGCTAAACTTTCTTCAATAGAAAACTACTTATTACGACAGCCCTTTTTGCTTCCATCTCTTAATACGTAGTTACATTCCAGTCATTTGGTTTTTAAAATTTCAAGGCAAGTTGGTTAATTTTTGCTTGTTTGATTTTTTTATTTTCTTTTTTACTAATGTTTTAAATTTTAAATTTATGTATTATTACTTTTAATCTTCTTATGATTTTTTAAAACTTTCTGTTGAATCTACTTTTGTTTTTACTTTTGTATTTGAAATGAAAAGCGAGTGTAGGGGATATGTCTTCTAAAGTAAGCATCTCGTTCAGATTAATTGTGTTCTTAGTGAAAACATTTTGATCTTAAAGATTATTTGCTTTTTAAGAGGATTCTTTTGGTTTAGTGACTAATATCTTCATTTTGATTGAGTATCAATTAGTGATTTGAATCTAGCAAATAATTTGACGTTTACTTGGAAGTAAGATGAAACACTCTCTCTTGTTTTAGTTACTGTTAATTGATGGTAGATTGGTTTTCCCCTTGATAAGTCGATTAATCTATTATCAATAACAATAACAGGATTTTCAATACTTAAAAAGTTTACTTTTGATTTGGCTTTTTTGCGATTTAGTTTTTCCTTAACTGTGTTTAAAGCAATGAGGATTGAAAATTCTATAACTTATTTTAAATTCTGAAAAATACCTTTTCAATAATGTTTTTAAATTGAATTTCCGTTGCTAGGATTATATATATTAAATAAATTATAATTAAATGTAAAGTACACACATATATACATATCCATCTTCCTTATTTGGCTTTTATTCTCGCAATCGTTGACTGTAGTCGGGGCTTAATTTTTAAAATTAGATGTGCTGGAGCACTACGAAAGCCATCAAGAAAGTTAGAAAAAAATAAATAAAAAAAAAATAAAATAATTATTACAATAATGAAGTAATTAGCAACTAGAATATTAAATAATTATTATTAAAATTCAGTAAAAATGTAAAGACAAGTGAAAATTTAATTAATTCTTTAATTAGTGATGAATAGCTAAGTAATAAAATAAAACACTAAACGTCCTCTCGTTTCGAGGCTGTTGCAATTTCTTAGCCGGTTTGTTGACATTTGTCTGCCTATTCTTTCAACATAAGCAAATTTAGCGGTCTATTATCACATAAAAAAAATGCCGTGAAGTACTGCAAAAGTCTTCTGATGCATAGAATACATCCTTAAAATTCTGCTGAGTTAAAAAAATGGCATACTTTATCATATTATTAATAAATATTTTCGGAATATCACTTTTGTTTA
Organism: Stegodyphus mimosarum; assembly: GCA_000611955.2. Taxonomy (NCBI): domain Eukaryota; kingdom Metazoa; phylum Arthropoda; class Arachnida; order Araneae; family Eresidae; genus Stegodyphus; species Stegodyphus mimosarum. The sequence continues at coordinate 6,609 of KK115874.1, read as the reverse complement.
TTAGCGTTTTTTTGATTAGTATCAATATTGAAAAATAGAGGGCGCCACAACTCCGTTTGGGCAGAGAGTCAATTTTCATTTTGGAGGTAACATTTAATTCTTCTGCATTAAAGTGCTTAATTGTTTACCTCAGGAAACGAAGTAACATTTACAGATTCCTCTTGACGCAATTCATTCATCAAAATGTTATTCTACAGCACAAAACGTGCATATACATCGATTATATTTAAAAAGGCTACAAACCTAAAGATTTCGCTTACGTCATTGTATGGCGAATTTTTTCTCGCCTGTGTGTCTTCTGTAGAGTTGAAGTGGTTTTGGATGTAGATCCCCCCCCCCGTCTCAAGCAATTTAGGAGGACAAAACGTTGAAAGCTTTCAATAGCCAATCAATCTAACAAAATGTTGAACCTTTCAATAGCCATCTGTAGAGTCTGGAAACCATAAGGAGTCGGTGCATTCAACGAAGAATTTCTCAGGCGCAATGTTTCAATCTGCGCTAAATGTAATTCAAATGATGAATTATTTAACTAATAATACTAATAAATTTTCAGCTAAGGGTTATGCGAGAACGTGGAAAGCTGATTCAATATTTTTTCAGAGAGCTTTAGGGATATCTTTAAAACTACCTCAGTTATCAATTTTGAACCATTCTACGTAGAATCTTGAATGCTGCACTGATATTTACTTAGGCTAATTTATAGAATTTATTCATAGAAAAAGAAGCGTTCAAATTCTACTTACATTTTTTGAATAATCTCATTATATATTAGGTCAGCACTTCATTGAATGCGTTGAAATTAAGCATAACTAAAACGGATTTAAAAGAGGCTTCAAATACTATTAGGGATAGCGAGTTATTTTATATAACAATTCGTTAAAGCAAATTTTGTCTCTTCAATAATTCTTGCAATATGGCATTTCAATATTATTTCGTGCATCACATAGTATAAGTTATTTCATCGCGGGAAGGATGGCATAATTGAAAATCAAGGAACATCTCGAGAGATAAATCGTGAAATTCCACGAATATTTCGCAGCCGAGGATTGTCACTTATATTTTCTTTCAAATAACCTGTTACATAACGAAGTATTAAGTTACATTTATTTTGAAACAACTTTGCCACTGTTAACGAAGCCGCTACAGGCTATTCTTGATTTAAGATGATTGTATAATTTAATACTTATTGATTTCAGATGATAGTATAATTTAATACTTATTGATTTCAGATGATAGTATAATTTAATACATTATACGCCACATAGATTTTTTTTTAATTTGGTATCTGTTATTAGCACTGATATGGTTAGTTATTTAATTACGGCAAAGCACACAAGGGCTATCTGCGTAAATGGAGGGATGCCCTTGTTGAGGACTACCTAAGTGAAACTGTCTTATACTACTATGCTATACATGGGGAAACCAGACCATTCGCTGCTATTCGAACCCCGGTCTACCAGTGATCAGTGATAACATATGGTCCACCGGCACCTCGGTCTTCAGTGAGCTAATCTGCTATCATGTAAGTTTGTATTCAAAAATGGATTGTTCAAGATGCCGGCAAATATTTAAGCATTTAAACATTGGACACCATCTCGAAACTTCAATAGAAATCAGAAAATTTCGTAATTTTTTTTATTTATTATGTTGTAAAATTACTGTAAATCCTTAAAATTTGCGCAAATTCGCTCAGTAATAAAGCGGGTCTTGCGGAAGAATTCAAAGAACGGGTAATAACTTTACTTTGCAGGTATGTTGTCAGTTTTATCAGCTCTTTAATTGTAAATCATCAAATGCCAATTAATGCTAAAGGAGATGAAAGGTCTTTATCTAGATAAACATTTATTTCAATGATCATTTCGACTTGTCGTTTTACGTATGAGACGTAAATGCGTGTGAACAGTATTTTTATATATTATCATCAATTTTTCAAGATATTGTAGCGTTTTACGGCTTCATGGATTTGGACTAATTGATGATGACATAATGAAGGCTGAAAAACATTATAAAATATATGGTGGCATAATAACAAAAAGCTAACAGGAGCAATCTGTAATCACAATAAAACCCTGGTATATTTGATTGAAACTATTTCTTGTTCTGTTTGTAGCTTTGCTTTGGACTGGATTATTTTGGTTTTGGCAAAGCATACGAAAGGTGTTTGCTTGAAGAAAGGAATGCTTTCTTGAGAGGCTTTCTAAATGGAAATGGCTCGTATCCACATTACGCATGGAGAAAATTACGAAAGCTCGCATGCAGGAACTTCTTTGTGGATTTGAACAATGGTCGATCTAGTAATTTTCAACTAGTTTATCGTTTGGCAGGGAATGGGTCTAAAACATTGTTTAAATTATTAAACAAATGGCAGGCCATTGACAATCAGATCATCAGGCTACAAGCTCTCCAATACTTTTAACAAAACAATAAAAATTATTAAGTGCAGAACACTCGCCACAATAAGCATCAGTCACGCCTTTGCTGGAGTCATGCATCACGTATTCAGGGGAATTATTCAGTTAAATTCGAAATAAATAGGTACTAAGACAATCATATCCGGTCAAAAGTCTAAAGTGGGCCACAGCGGCAGACCTGGAACACTGTAAGTACTACGAAGCACATTCCAGGACACCATCAGCGATCGCCAGTTTCGATACGATAATGAAGCAAGTTCAATCCTAGGATTCTATTCCAGAAGACGTTTATGAAATTGCAAACCTCAGCAGTTATGTCGCCGCCTACCGTTAGTGTAATCCTAGGATTCTATTCCAGAAGACGTTTATGAAATTGCAAACCTCAGCAGTTATGTCGCCGCCTATGACCGTTAGTGGACTTCGGCGAGTTCGTTATGACTAAGTAAAGAGCTTAAGTCAAAGTAATGAGAGATGCAAAGAACAACTAATGTCGGCAGTATAATATTTTCTATGAAAGTTTAATCTATGCAATTCGTTACACAAAGTGTAATTAGTTCCTTAAAGCTACTTTCAATAACAAATTTTCATGTTAGGAAATATAATATACACTACTGTGAAAGCTAATGTCTTTTGAGAATAAATGAGTGCTATTAACTTTTCTTTGTCTGTTTTCATCTGGATTTTTTATAACACAAAATTCTTTTAATATTTACTGACTTATTTCGAAAATCAAAAGTTTAAAAAATAAATTTCTGAATTTTTTATTAAGTCGCTAATTTGGCGTCTCTTCTATTTGTTCGCTTGAGGCAAGTACCTCACCTGCCAACTCTCGTCCCGGCCCTGCGTAATGCTGTTGTGATTTATGGCAGCGGTTCTTAACCTATGGGTCGCGACCCAAAATTGGGTCGCGAAGCATATTTCTTGGGTCGCGCTGAGTCGAACCAAAAAAGTTAGTAATACACCAAATAATAAGTAATACCAACACTTCCTAGAAGAGTTATTCCCTAATACAATGTTTCGGTTTTACCGCTCTTCGCGAATGGCCATCCGGAAGTGACGTCCAATTCCTGTCCTGAGGCTTTCTCTTCTAGGAAATACGCACGCCATTGCTTTGCGTGCGCGCAGACTCAGTAAGCTCTCTGTCAAAAACTCGTTTCTGCGTATTGTGTTGTGAATAACAGTGAAACGTGTAATAACAGTGAAACGTGAATACAAGCATTTTAGAAACAAATTTTGTCTTATTATTAATAGTGGAGTGATCAAGCTGCAGTGCGTATTGTAAAATTGTAATCACCCTAATAATGGCAAAACGTGAATACAAGGAAGCATTTTTAGAATTAGGTTTTACTTGCATTTATGATCGAGGAGTGAACAAGCCGCAATGCGTGTTGTGCAGTGAAATATTAAGTAATGAATCGATGAAACCGAACAAACTTAAAAGACATTTTGATGCAAAACATAAAAATTTTTCCTTTGAGGGAAAAGATCGTACTTTTTTCGAAAGAAAAGAAGCCCATTTAAAAAGACAGCGTTTGGATGCACCAAGTAGTAATGGTTTTATAAATTCTGCCAAACAAGCTACACTTGCTTCTTTTTATGTGGCTTGGCATATTGCAAGACAAAAGAAACCCCATAATATTGCTGAAAAACTTATAAAACCTGCTGCCATTGACATGGCACGTATCATGTGCGGAGATGAAAGTTCAAAGAAATTACAAAAGATACCATTATCAAATGATACAATTCGTTTACGAATTAATGATATGTCATTTGATATTAAGAATCAACTTATTTCTGCTATAAAAATTGCTGGTTTATTTAGTATTCAACTGGATGAAACGACAGATGTAAGTAAAGATGCTCAACTCATGGTTTACGTGCGGTATCCAGGTTTAACAGATATACAGGAGGACATTTTATTTTGCAAACCAATGTCAACAACAACTACAGGTGAAGATATTTTTCTTATGGTCGATTCGTTTTTTAAAGAAGAAGGATTAAATTGGAATCAGTGTTTCAGTATTTGCACCGACGGTGCAGCTGCCATGACAGCATCTCAAAAGGGATTTTCGACAAGAGCAAAACAAATGAATCCACAAATTATATCGATTCATTGTTTGTTACATAGACAAAATCTTGCTTCAAAAAAATTATCACCCGAATTATGTATCGTTTTGGATGAAATTGTTGCGGTAGTCAATTTTATCAAATCAAGAGCTCTTAACTGTAGAATTTTCCGCGAACTGTGTTTCGAATTTGGTGCAGAATACGAACATTTATTATATTATTCTGAAGTTAGATGGCTGTCCCGGGGCAAAGTTGTTCAAAGAGTATTATCATTGCGGACAGAAGTCGAATTTTTTTTGAGAGAAAAGAAACACCCATTAGCATCTAAATTCTCCGAGTTGAAGTGGATTACTCAAGTTGCTTATTTGTCAGATATTTTATTTGAAATAAATAATCTAAATACGTCTATGCAAGGACGTAATCATACTATTATTGAATTAACTGAAAAAATTACATGTTTTAAAAATAAACTCAAATTATGGAGAAATAAGGTTGAAGTAAAGAAACTTGCTTCATTCCCGACTCTTAATTTACTTGTTGAAGACAATAATATTGATATCACAGATTTTGAAATACAGAAAATTATTATTAATCATTTAGAAAAACTAATAGCAGACTTTGATCGATATTTCCCTGCAGACGATGTTTTCAAATATAATTGGGTTCGAATGCCATTTACTTTTGATGTAAGTGATTTGCATGAGGAATTTGTTAATATTAATCAATTTCAAGAAAAATTAATAGAAATACAAAGGGAAAAAGCACTTCGATACAATTTCTACAAAAACACTGAATCTTTATGTGCTGTCTGGTTAAAATTAAAAACCGAAAAGTCAATAATTGTTAAAGAAGCCCTAAAAGTATTATTGCCCTTTTCAAAAACATATATGTGTGAGGCTGGTTTTTCGGCTCTGTGTGTAATCAAAAACAATTACCGGAACAAGTTAAATCCTGAAATAGATATAAGGTGCTCCTTGACAAGCATTCAACCGAGGTTTGAAGATCTTTCAAAATGTATTCAAACACAAGGTTCTCATTAAAACTGAATGACTTGCATTTAAAATTTACAACACTTAACTATTGATATTTTTTAGGAATAAGTTAAAATGTCAATTATTTTCAAAAAGTTATAAATATATTTTAATTTGGTCAATAAAAATTATTAAAAACACTTGATTATTATTTAAATTTTCCTTGGATCGAAAAGTACTTTTGTTTATCTTTATTATTAAAAAAATAAATAAAAAATTTGTAAGTCAAAAAAATCATCATCGTAGGATTGAAGATTTTTTAAAAATACGATCTAAAATAAAGCAATGAAAAAATGTTGACTTTTTTTTGGGTCGCGACATGAACATATTTCTCAAATTTGGGTCGCGGCTTAAAAAGGTTAAGAACCACTGATTTATGTAATGCGTACTGTAAAAAGAAAAGAGAGAGAGAAAATAGTTTGAAATAAAGTACTCAGAGTAATTCTAAACGCATTCATATCGATTTTAAAATAGAAGCCATCCACAGCTATACAATAAAATGAAACAATGAGTTCTTCAAAGCTACTGCTAAGACAGCATATGATGAAATCCGCAACTAATCTATTACGCTTTCAAGAGACTTAGAATTATAGTTTACGACAGCACTTGGTAGTTGTTTTCTGTCAGTAGGTGATATCCCTGGTTCTATGTGTCAATTTTTGGATATCGAGGTCTACTGAATTCGTCTTATTACGCCGATATTTTAATTTTTATACATCCTCATATATTTTGCGATAGTTTCCCGAAGAAAAATTGACCCAATCTTATAGCTATCGAAGAATTAGGTACTTATATAGAAAAATAATTTAACTTGAATGAATACAGATGCTATCTACTTGAAGACTATTATTCTATTCAAATTGTACAAATGAAGCAATTTATGCAATTTGTACAAATGAAGTAAAATATTAAAAATCTTCCAAACCAAAACAAGCTTTGGTTTAGTTTGGAGGATCTTTAATATTTTTCACATTTATGTGTGCTACACGCTGTCATATCTAGCAGGCAAAGAATAATGACAGAGGAAATAATATTTTATATTGTTACGTGCGTACGGGTTCGTTATATATTGAATGCACAAGTCGTAAAAATTTAACAAA
>KL815610.1:0-71081 GCA_000611955.2 Stegodyphus mimosarum | reverse complement strand
ACACCACATTTGGCCAGAGAACAAGGGGGAAGTTTTAAAAATGAATGCTTTTGGCGAAAAGCGTGAATAGAAATTAAAAAAGCGAATACCTAAAGCACGAATAAAAGTCGTTACGAAAAGCATCAGAGGAAGGGAATGTTGTACTTTTCAGGTGAAATGTACTTATAATATGAAATTAAGATTTATTTCCTTCCAGATTGGAGGAAACCAGACTAATGTCAGTCAAGCCAAATTCCTGATGGATCTTTTTGATGTGAAGAAGAAAAAGGATGTAAAGATTATTCTATGTTAAAATATCTAAGACACAAACAGAGATTTAAACTAAATTTAAAACGTACAGTTGTAAAGGACGGTGAATAGGAAGGAAAGTTTTGATTTAGAATTTAGCATCTTCACTAAAAGCCGATTTTAGGCTAGTTAGTTTCAGACTACTAAATTCTGGGAGCAACTATGTAGCATTCATTATTTTAATTAACCAAGTTATTTTGAGTTTGAACTTTCTTATCGATATCTCAAAGTTTCAGTTGCTGCCCGAATTTAGCGCGAGCGAGATATTTATGCAAATCGCATGTATCTGATAGCAGTTTAAAAGGCAGGAGTTAACGAGGGAAAAAATCAGAGCCTTGGATTTATCGCCGTAAGGCTGTACGCGCAAGGATTTCCTCTGTCTACTGAAAGTTCGCCTTCATAGGCAAATTGCAATTACTAGTGTTTGCTAGTGAAATTCTTATTATTGCATTTCACTAAGAGTTAGGCTTCCCTCGCCGTCCTACTTAAAGTTAAGTTAGGTATTTGAATTGTTAACACACCTTTATTTCATATTATTTTAGTTCAGCCCAAGTAGTGGCTTAATCTCAAGTTGGAGAGTTGTAATTATTTGAATTAAAGGGTCACTTTAAACCCTCCTTCTGACTTTGTAGTTCTTCAACACTAAAGGACATAGCCTAGATTTGCTCACTGTCCTCCACATAGGGTTTCACAGCTTATGCTAAGCAAGAAAGTTAAGAGATTGAAGGAGAAACCTTATAACTTGCGTACTGACTTCTTTACATTGATCTTGTAAAGGTCACCTTGGAAAGCTAATTTTATTGGACCGTTTCAAAACAACTTATGTTAGGATCGTGGGACTTGTTTACAATGATCTCGTAAAGGTCACCTTGGAAAGCTAATTTTGTTGGACCGTTTCAAAACAATTTTTGTGAGGACTTGTTTATAATGAATAGGTCGTGGGAATGAACTTGTTAGGCTTTTGGAATGATAATGGATTTGAGGTATGATCAATTATTCAAGCCAATCTTGGATCTCATCTATATTGGACCACCATGATCTAACCCCCAAAAAAATGATAAAGAGGTGGCATTATATGGTCTATAAAAAGGGTTGTATTTTGTAGGATTTCCTTCTCTCAACGGGACCTCCTCTTATTTTATTGCTCAATACCCACTTCTATCCCGTCTGTCATGGAGGAGGGGAAAAAATGGGTTGGGTGAAGGAAACAGTACAGTCGGTCACAAAAGTATTTGAATACCGGAACCCCATTCAGAAAATATACTTTTCAGATCTTGGCTCTATTTTGGGGTTTCACGAGAACAGGTTGGATCGACAAGGAATGGTCCATATCTGAATCTGTTACGATACAAAATATTTTTTAAGATCAGCAGCCAAAATATTTTTAAGATCAGTAGCATTCTTTCCAAGAGAGCAATAAAATATACCATCCATTATATTCAGGTGACGGAGATGCTGCATCTTCAGGAGCACAAGCTGATCTGAACGGAAACGCCAACTGTTTATATACATAGGCAATTCATTTCGAAAGTGAAAATGGTAAACCGAAACCGACTGGAAAAATTTTCTCAGAGAAAAATATAAAACAGATATTAACAAAATATCAACAAACTTTTTGTTAAAATTAACTGTTTTTCAGTGTTGTCCTTTGGAACAAGTTTGGACATCATTTTTCTAGGAAAAGATTTACCATTTTCACTTTCAAACTGAATGGCTTATCTATATAAACGGTTGCTGTTTCGCTTCAGATTAGCGCGTGCTGTTGAAGATGCAACATTCTCTATAAAGGGCTCTTCATAGCAAGTAGGATATTTTTTGGAATAGACTTTCTCTTTAACATGGTTTTGAATAGATGTAGTTTGTATGTTTCTTTTGGAACCTGAAGCGAATACGATTCTTTTTGGATATCAAGAATTTATGATAACTGTTTCCGCATTTCTTTTGGAACCTCAAGCGAATAATTATTCTTTTTGGATATCAGGAATTTATGATAACTGTTTCATCATTTGTGTTCAAAACCTGAAGCGAATAAATTTCGTTTTGGATATCAAGAATTTATGATAACAGTTTCAGAATTTCTGTTGAAACATAATTGTGTATATTTATGATACTTTTGGAAAAATGGGATTTCTCTTCAAACCTGATTGAATATATTTCTTTTGGATTCCCAACATTTTTCTCTTCAACCATGACTGTGTATATAGTTTTGGATTTCTCTTCAAACATGATGACTATTGAATGTATTGTTTTGGACTACCGATACGACCCAACTTTTTCTTTTCAAACATGATTGTGTACATACTTTTGTAAAAATGTGATTTCTCTTCAAACATAATTGAATATATTAATTTGGATGCCCAGAATTTTTCTCTTCAAACACGATTGTGTATATTTTTTTGGGTTTCTCTTCAAAATGGTGAATATTGTGTATATTGCTTTGAAGTTATGATAACCGTTTCTTTTTAGACATGCGTTTCTTTTCAAAAATGTGGGCCGAATAATTAATCTATCGTTTAGAATAATTTTTTTCGCAAAAAAAAGTTTTTCTTAGAGCATCATCTTCAATAGGGTTCTCAAGAATGAAAAAGTAGAAATTCCTTCAGTCAAAAATGATTCACTTGAAACCCTCTCCGCTTTCCAAAGCATAGGAAAACACAAAACGTATCTTCTTTCTATAAGTGAATAAGGAAAGTCATTGTTTTTCGGAGTTTGCTGGAAAAATATTTTTCAGAATTTGAGAGTATATATGAGAAAATATATTAAAAAAAACCTTTTTGTTATGTTTATAATGTCTTTAGACATTATAAAATTAATGTTTCAACTTTTGGTTTTCTTCGAATTTCCAAGAATAGAAAATTAGTTCTTGGAAAATAGGTTTCCAAGAATGGATCTTGGGAAATCAAAAAGGGAAGTGTTAATTTTATAATGTCTAAAAACATTATAAAATTAACAAAAAAGATTTTTTTATAGATGTTTCAGATTTTTCTTTAAGATAATTTTTCCAGTCGGTTTTACTTTACCATTTTCATTTTCGAATTGAATTACCTATCTATATACACAGTTGGTGTTTCCGTTCAGATCAACTTTTGAAAATCCTGGGTAGCAGGTTGGTTTGATTGATAGATTTCTTTAGGAACGAATAAGATGATTCCGAATCCTGTATTCTTTAAAACTTTGAATTCTTTTGGAATTCTGTTTCGACATTATTCTTTTGGGGAGACCAACTTTTAGGTCCTATTCAAACATTCAGTGAACCACTGTTCTTTTTAGAAACTCATTTCACAGCCCAAGAGTCGAAATCGTAATTGGGTTGCTCCTCCTTCAAAACGTTTCTTCAGAAAAATGGAATGCTTTTGGTCGGGAAGAAATATAAGTTTCTAAAAGATCTTTACTACTTTTAAAACCCAAATGTAAGATGCGTATTAATTCTAATATTTTCATCTTGAATTGATTCATTATTTTTTAACTTGTAAATCTTATGTAAAGTAACTTGAAAGAAGTGTATTATTACTTCATTCTTCTCTTTTCTTACAAAAATATCTTTTAAAGTTTCTAAGGAATTTCTAATGTATTCTATAAATTTTTTAAAGGAAGCTAGTGATGGAAGAATATAAACTGGATTCACGAAAACAGTTTATAATTAGTTAGCAGTAGTAATACTAAAAACGTAAATATTTGTTAAAATGTATTTCCTCCTTCTCATGCTGTTTCAACGGATTTGTTCGGAAACTATCGTTTTCAAACGCTAAGGGTTTGAGGGGGGACTAAATAATCTCATGTCGTTAAAATCATTTCAGAACTGATTCATCCATTGCAGATAAAAATATTAGAATTAATACGTACGTTTCTAATCTACACTCACGTTTGTGAAAATTGCAACACCAAGAAGGAATCGTCATAATTGAATCCAATTTAATACACAGTTGAGTGGTAGTGGTACAAATAAATGATTAAATGTTCAAAGCAAACAAACAAGAACAAGAGATCAGAATCAGTATTTTGTGTGGCCACCACGCGCCGCAATAAGTGCTGCTACACGACGTGGCATGGAGTCAAACAAAGTTTGAATGTCTGACTGAGGAAGAGCATTCCATATCGTTTGTACGCGTACCCAAAGTTCGTCTGCAGACGCAACAGGACGAGGATCACGAGCAAGACGCCGACCAATGACATCCCACACATGTTCAATTGGCGACATATCCGGGGAACACGCAGGCCAAGGAAGAAGCTGTACCTGCTGCGCTGCAAAGAAGGATTTAACAATCCGAGCAGTATGAGGGCGGGCATTGTCCTGTTGAAATACAGCGCCTGGCAAGCTTTGAAGGAAGGGAACAGCTTCGGGCTGTAGAACTTCACGGATATACCGGTTGCTGTTCAGATTGCCCACAATTCGTAGCAATTGAGATCGTCTATGATATGCTATGGCGCCCCAGACCATAACTCCGGGTGTTCGTCCACTGTGGCGTTCGATAATGCACTCCGGAAGGTGGCGTTCACCGGCATAGCGTCTGACACGAATGCGGCCATCATGGTACCACAAATTAAAGCGGGATTCGTCAGAAAACACGACATGCTGCCAATCAGCACGCCAGTCTCTATGCTGATTGGCCCATTGTAGCCGCAGGCGGCGATGGTCGTGCGTTAGGGGGATCCTGTATAAAGGAGTCCGTGCGCGCAGTCCACACTGCAGCAGACGTCTACGAATTGATGAAGCACACAATGAAACACCTGTAGCTATTGACCACAGTGCTGCCAATTGTCTAGAGGAAGCTGTACGGTCCGTCCGCGCCATGCGGACCAGGTGTCTATCATCGCGAGCTGACGTCACATTTCGGGGTCCACTCCCGGATTTCCGAGTTGTCCGACACTCGTCCGTCCACTGCTTCCAAACGCGCATCACTGTGCTGCTGTTACGCTGCACACGAGAGGCTACTGCACGATACGACAATCCAGCTTCACGAAGGCCGATGATTCTCCCTCGTTCAAACTCTGTAAGTTGTTCAAATCTCGCTCTCTTTCGTCGACGAGGCATAAGTACAGATTGAGTTAACGTTTACCACTAGCAGATAATCACCGATAACCATACACGCCTCGCTACAGCCGTCTATTTATTCGGATCCATCAGCCGTTCAGAGGGCGCTGCTCAGCATACGCATGCGCTACGGATTTGCAATTCTAATCATTTGCATATCATGCGCTACTTTGCATTTCCTGAAAATTTCAGCTCACTCGCGTAAGTCCTTCATGGTGTTGCAATTTTCACAAACGTGAGTGTATTTAAGAAATGGTAAGTTCTTTTAGAAATTTATATTTCTTCCCGACTAAAGGAATTCCAATTTTCTGAAGAAATGTTTCGAAGGAGACGCGACCCTATTACCATTTCGTCTCTTAAGCTGTGAAACGAGTTTTTTTAAAAAAAAGAGTGGTTCACTGAATGTATGAAAGGACCTAAAATTTGGTCCCCCCAAAAGGATCATGTCGAAATAGAACTCCAAATGAATTCAACGTTTTAAAGAATACATTTTTCGAAAACATCTTATTCGTTCCCAAAGAAATCTATCAATCAAACCAACCTGCTATCCAGGATCTTCAAACAGTCATCATGTTTGAATCCCATTTTTCCAAAACAATATATTCAATAGTCAACATGTTTGAATCCCATTTTTCCAAAAACAATATATTCAATAGTCATCATGTTTGAAAAGAAATGTTGGTCACATTTTTCCAAAAGTATCATAAATATACACAATCATGTTTGAACAGAAATGCTGAAACAGTTATCCTAAATTCTTGATATCCAAAAAAGAATCTTATTCGCTTCAGGTTCCAAAAGAAACATAAAAGCTACATCTATCCAAAACCATGTTAAAGATAAGAAACAATTCCGAAAAATATCCTACCTGCTATGAAGGGCCCTTTATCGAAGATGTTGCATCTTCAACAGCACGCGCTAATCTGAAGCAGAACAACAACCGTTTAGATAGATAAGCCATTCAGTTTGAAAGTGAAACCGACTGGTAAAAATATTTCTAAAAGAAATATCTGAAAAATGTAAAAATTTGAAAAATTTAAAAATCTGAAAAATCGTAAACTGAAACCGACTGGAATAATTTTCTCAGAGAAAAATCTGAAACCCATATTTTAAAAAAAAACTTTTTGTTCATTTTATAATGTCTTTAGACATTATAAAATTAACTGTATAACCTGGTTTAGAAACATGTTCAAGGTTATACCCTTGTTTACAAACATGTTAGAACATGGCCATAGTCATGTCCTTGTTTACAAACAGGTTAGTACATGTTCAAGGGCATACCCTTGTTTACAAATATGTTAGAACATGTTCAAGGTCATACCCTTGTTTGCAAACATGTTTACAAACTTGTTCCATAGGTTAACTATGAAAAACAGTTAATTTTATGATGTCTAAACACACTATAAAATTAACAAAAAGTTTTTTTGTTCTTTTAAATATGTGTTTCAGATTTTTCTCTGAGAAAATGTTTCCAGACGGTTTCAGTTTACCATTTTCACTTTCGAAAGGAATTGCCTATCTATATAAACAGTTGGCGTTTCCGTTCAGATCAGCGTGTGCTCATGAAGATGCAACATCTCCTTCACCTGAATATAATGGATGGTATATTTTATGGCTCTTTTGGAAACAATGCTACTGAGCTTAAAAATATTTTGGCTGCTGATCTTAAAAAATATTTTGTATCGTAATCTTTGTCGAACCAACCTGCTCTCGTCAAACGCATAAATGGTGCAAAATTCTGAAAAGTATATTTTTCTGAATGAGGTTCCGGTATTCAAATACTTCTGTGACCGACTGTACATTGGAAAAGAAGATTTTCTTATCCAATGTGCTTTATCCTTTACTCAACACAGTTTTTTTCGGTAACTTCTTGGGTCCAATCTTGGATATGGGGTAATAATCTTGTCATTTGGAGCGAAACTATAAATACCTCGCATGAAGACGTTTCGGCGAGAGAGAAATTAGGGTCTATGTTTTGATGAACAGTGTGATTAGAAGCAAAAGGTTTTTTTCGAGATTGAAAATAAGCGTGTGAGAGAAAAATTTTTATCTGCAGAAATCTATAACTTAAAAAAAATCTGAAAGGATTCAGATTTTAGATTGCGTCCAAAGGGGCTTTTGTCCCCGAAGAACTATTGTTTTCGTTTGGCGGTTTCGCGTTTTTTTCTATTATTATTTTTTGAAAAGTGAATCGGACATTTTTTGCGTTTCCAACGCGAAATCGACAAACAAAAACAATAGTCCTTCAGGGACAAAGCCCTTTTGGACTAAAAAAACGTTTTGTTAATTTTAATGATGTCTTTGGACATCATTAAAATTAACAAAAGGTTTTTTTTTGTTTTGAGAGGGCACGTTTCTAAAAATAGAAAGAAAACCAAAAACCTTTTGTTAATCTTTATTCAAATTTTTCTCTGACAGAAATGTTTTTCTAACTCCTTACAAAGGAAAGGGAAAATAATTATCCCTACCCTTTTAGGGATCTGAAATATTTATGCGTTGGTTATTCATATGGGTTACGTCCTGTGTCCTATTTGAAAAATGAAACTGGGTTAAACCGTCTAGTTCTTTGTGGTAATGGATTAAAGTATATAGGTTCATTTAAATTTCTTAGAGTTTCCTCCTTAGCAAACGGGACTTTAAACCAATCCCGTGTTAATTCTTGTAGTTTATTTGAAAGGCTTTCCACTACTTCTTCTAATGTTTCTTCGATACGCATCATTACTCTTAGTTGCTATTTTTTGGAGAAGGAGAGTCTTGGCCTTTCGACACAATTTGTGATTATGCTGTAAATGCGAAACGACGTATGAATTTATATATACGGTTTGACAGACAGATTTAAAAAAATGGACTAATGAGATCTCAGTCTTTCGTTTAACATCACAATTGTTTTTTTGTTACCAGACAGGATATTTCTCTTTTAAAACATTGACTCTTCTAGAATTCAACTTGGAATATGTCTTGTCTAACTTGGCCCATGGAAAAGAACTTTGGTTTGGAAAGAAAATCAATGGAAGACAACTGAAAAGGAACCTTGTTTTGTTATTTTGATGGTTCATAGATTTTTTAAAACTACAATTCAGTTAGTTTGTATTCAATGGATCTCTCCAAGACCAAATGTTAGAAGATGACCATAATGAGTACTCTTAAGGATTCTCCTTCAAGGCCCAAAATTCTTTTGTGTCCCAACTTAAAGATTTCATAGGAAGTTCATTATCATCCTCTTTGGGTTTTTCGACCTCATACACTTCCTCATCTTCTTCTTCTTTGTCCTCTGGTTCGTAAGAATGCAATTTCCTGAGAACGTAATCGCCCTGCTTCAAATTGCATAGAAAATTCTTTACCTTATTCTCAGTGTAATGAAGATACTGCTTGCGGAAAACTTTGTGCTGTGTGCATTTCGTCTTGTAACGCCACTTCATTTTCCCCGGGACGTAAAATCCCCAAACGGGCCATTTACGGAGCTTCCTGAAAAATTTGGCTTTCTCGTATACGTTGACGTATATCTTCTCCACATTTTCCGTCAGCATTTGCGTGATGGAAGAAAGATGCTCGTAGGAAAGGTGTCCCTTCGTCCAATGAAGGCCATGTCGATTATGGACCGTATAATCGACAGAACTTTGATCTCGGGACGATAAGTCTGAATAATTGACAGGAGGTAGAAAAATCATAGATCCACATAAGGTTAAACCATAGGTGATGTAGCCCAGTTCTTTCAAGATCCAAAACATTTCTTCTTCCTCCTGATCATGACAGAGAAACGACTCCATGTCGAGAATAACGTAGGAACCGGTGAGATGATCAGAACTAATTATGACCTATTCATTGATGAGAAAAGACTCCTGCCATTTTTTTAAACAACAGGTTTTTAGGAAAAGCATTTTTATAGAAAGGAACAATTCACTTACCCCGAAAATTTTATTCTCCCGATCCTGAAGGAATGATATCACTCTCTTTGCGACACCCTCTTTTATACCCCTCATGAAGGTCCTTGTCATGAGATTACATTCTTTTGATACCGCGTTTCCATAAATAAATATAGGCCCACCAGCGGCCGAGCGG
The DNA here is from genome assembly GCA_000611955.2 of Stegodyphus mimosarum. Classification (NCBI taxonomy): domain Eukaryota; kingdom Metazoa; phylum Arthropoda; class Arachnida; order Araneae; family Eresidae; genus Stegodyphus; species Stegodyphus mimosarum. The sequence continues at coordinate 61,702 of KL815610.1, read as the reverse complement.
TAAAGACGCTGAACACTGGTAGTTCGGTCTGAGGTTCGAATCCCGCGAACGGGCTGGCTGCATGGGCGTTTTCGTGGTTTTCCCCATGTGTAACGTGTATACGAGCCAGTTTCCCTTAGAAAGTCCTCCACGAAGGCATCCCTCCCTTTAGGCAGATAGCCCTCGTGTGCTTTGCCGTAACTGAATAACCTAACCTAACCTAACCTAACCCATAAATAAATAATAAAGGTCATCTTGAAGAGAGAAAGAGGACATGGAGCTTGTGCTCGACGTTGAAGGTTTTTAATATTCTCAAGGATCCTTTATTATGAAAGAATTGGCCTACATCACTGCCGATGGCACTTCCCAAGAGGTATTCCTTTTCAAACCTCCTTTTCGATGGAAGATGCTCAAGGAAAAAGAAAAACGAACTGCTGTTTGGGCGAGTGATTTTTATCACAGATTGTCCTGGTACGAAGGAGAAATTCCGTACAGCCCATGGGTGTTTCCCATGGGTGTTACACATGTTGACAGAACCCTTTTCCGTTATTTGGGTGCGAAGAGAAACGAAACGGGGGTTCTTAGAAAAATGGTTGCTGTGCGTAGGTAGCCTGCGTAATTTAGAGTAGTAAGAAATGCGTTACCAACGATATCATTTAATTATTTATTATTACAGAATAGGAACAGTTACAACAGCGAGTAGATTTTCGAGTCAGCGTTCTTCTGCTGCGTAGTGGTATATACCAGTTGCCAATTAGCAGAGACTAAACATTACATTAATTTCCAGTTGCCAGATTTTACAGATTAACATGAGAAATGCACAACAGCAAAATTTGATGGGAAAGTGCTCCGCCAGCCAAACGATGAAGTTATAAATACGGAACATCCCTCCCGGTAATATTACATTATTTCAAAAATTCGACTCAAAGACCAACTGCAAATAGAAAGTTGAGAGAAACAAAGTATGAATACAAACTTATAACAACATAATGTAGAACAAATATACTAATTAATAAATCAATGAGAATAAAATAAATTATCCAACAGTAGAAATATAGTTATCCATAATGGGTAAAATACAAATTTTTGAAATTGGTCTTCTGAAAACACCCTTTGGCGTGCGTAAGTCACGCCAAAGACTTTGACATTTCGGTCAAAGTCTGGGATTACCTTAATAATTCGACCCAAAGACCAACTGCAAATGGGAAGTTGAGAGTCCTTTAATAAAATTAGCATGCCAGGAGTTATATTTGGCTTTTTAAGAACCCACTTAGAGCGCTGCTGCAGATGGCTTAAATAGCTGTTTTGCCAGCATGTCCAAATGCTTTGAACTAATGTTTGAGTCCTCTGCCAACTATTTAGAAGATTATCTCTTTTGTCTATTATATTTGGTTCTGGGATGGCATTTATCGTTTTCCCGATCAGAAAATGTCCAGGAGTTAATGCTTGAAAATCATCTGTGTCAGTAGATAAGAGTGAGAGTGGCCGCGAATTGAGGATGCTCTCGATTTGAACCATTACTGTTAGAAATTCTTCTAGAGTTAGCTTAGCGGAACCTACCCCTCTTTTTAGATGGTACCTGAAGGCCTTTACACCGGCCTCCCAAAGGCCGCCGAAATTGGGTGCCCTATGAGCAAAAATTTCCACCTGATACCTTCTGAGGCTAACAGGCTCGAAATGTCCTCACTGTTTAACATTAATTTATGGAAACGTTTAATTCTGCAGAAGCTCCAGTGAAGTTGGTTGCGTTATCGCTAAAAATTATTCAACTCTTGCCGCGTCGTGCAAAAAATCTCTTTAAGACAGCAATAAGAGCTTCTGATGTAAGATCTGACACAAATTCTATGTGAACAGCTTTAGTCGCTATACATACAAATATAGCTACATAGATTTTTTGAAAGATTAGTTTGCGAAGGATTAACTTCAATCATTCTGAACATCTGTTTAATGTCAGCAGTAAAGGCGAAATGTGTTTTCTAAATGTAATTAGAATCGAGAAGAGGTCTTCTTGAAGCACTCCTCCTTTGCACAATAAATCATTTAAGGAATGTCCGCTGGACGTTTTTGAAGTCGCGTTGAAGACCATGCGTAGTTTAGTTGTTTTGCTGGTGGGACGCAGTATGCCGTGGTGTGGTAGATAATACCCTTCATCTATAAGTGTGTCTTTTTTCACCTCCACCATATGATCCAAATTTCCATATTCATTAAGGAAATCTACGTAAAGTGTTTTCAAGGTAGGATAACGTTCCAAGCGTGTCCACAACTGATCTAGTCTTTTCAATGCGATGTCTTTAGAATTTCCTAACATTGTTTCCGAAGATTCTGGCTTGAGTGGCATTTCAACCACGTATCTACAGTCTGGTTTCCTATAATGTGTTTTCGCGAAGTGTTCATTGCAATAATTTAATTCGTCATTACGAATTTTGCTTGGTTCTACTTCTGTTTCCTAGAAGCTTGTGGGGGTTTTATTGAGAGTTTCTAAATTTTTAGACAAGAAACAGTGTTTTGGTGTATAACACAAATTACTGTTTGGAATACTACCCGAAACAAGACAGCCAAAACAGCTTGATTGCAAGAACAAATTGTCTCCCAATTTTATTTTATCAGCTCTCAAAATTGAGAAGAATAATTCAAATTCGAAACATTAATTCTTTTGGTGGGTGTGAAATTAGTAATGTTAGGAACAATTAGTAAGTCAATTTCCCAATGTGAATCATTACTTTCATTCGATAAACAAGCTGAAACTTTTTCTTAATGTTTAGCGACGTGTCATTTAATCCACTTATCGGAATTTATATTTTTTTCTTTCTTCAAACCTAGCGCATCGGCTGCTCTCGTAGTCATAAATGAACTTTCAGAGGCCGAATCTAAGATCACCCTCAACGGTTTGCTTTCGCCAGCTGAATTTCTGACATAAATTATTACAGTATTTATCAAAACCCTTTTATTATTTCTATTTGAGAAAAAATAAATACGAGCATTTTCTGGCGGATGCGAATCAATTGACCTTGACGAATTTATGTTTTGTTGATTTGGTCCCTGAAGCTCTAACGTCCCCGTGATGTCTACACCATGAGCACTGGAATTCGTTAGCGGCGCCGAATATGCATGTAGCAATGTATGATGATCGAATTTTTTCTTACAAATATGACAAACACTGTTCGATTTACACTAAAATAATAAATGAAGTTCGCTAAGAGAGTTATAGCAAAGCCGATTTTTTTTTACCAAATTCACTCGTTCAGATAATTTCACTTGTTTAAATTTATCGCAGTGATACAATGCATGCGATTGCGATGTACAGGCGATGCACAATTTAGGTGATTTATTAGCTGTAACCAAAAGAGACGTCGATCGTTCCGAATTAAATTTAGATGGAATGTTAGCACTGATGGTATTTAAAATTTGACATCTTCTTTCTAAGAATTCCAAAAATATATCAAAATCTGGTACTTCATTATCTTTTAGTGTTAGCTCATACTGTTTTCGTGTTTCGCGATCTAATTTGTCAAGAAAACCATTTAATAATAAAACATTCGATAGTTTATCTCTTGCGAAATCTAAGATTTTTAACGATCTAAAATTTTCTTAATATTGTCTAACATGATGCGAAGCTGTTTAGCTGATTCATGTTTTATTGAAGGAATATTTTATCTTTGTTCTAAAGCTTTAAAAAGTGAAGAAAAGTTATCGTCTGACGTTTCTAATGATTTGGCTTCTCCCTTCAAAGCCCCGCGTAAGTAATGGAGCCTTTCATTTTCGGAAAGTTCCGGATTTTCATTGATTAAACTATTAAACTGAGTCTTAAACAAATTCCATTCTTTAAATTTTCCGCTAAAATTCGGAAGAGGAATTTTTGGCAGTTTCACTAAAGCCCTTTTAAACTGATCATTACATACAGAATAACTTTCGTGTGTAGGGCTGTCACTGTTTTGATTTGTTACAGATTCATAACTATTGTTTTTAAGTTTATTAATAGAGGTTTTTAATAGAGGTTATTTAATTAATAATATTAATAGAGGTTAGGCTAATTTTTGAATATCCTCATCCACTTGAGACAGCAAAGCTTCGGCTTCTTCAAATTCATCATCCTTGAATATTCTGTAGTAGTCGTTTTTTGGCACTTCGAACTTTTCCTGAATATTTACTGTATCCAAATGAGCTTGTAGGTGCGCAATATCCAGTTCATTTTGCTTTTCTGCGTCTGTTACAGCATTTGAAATCATTGTTAATTGTCCTTTGGTGTTTCCGCGTTTGCGATTTAAAGTTGCGATATCCATGGTAATTATTTACTTTTCATTGCAAACCGATAGCGTTCAATCCATAGGTTCAGGTTCTTCTGTGGATCGGCGGACCAAAAAATGTGCTTAGGTAGCGTGCGTAGTTCAGCGTAGTAAGAAATGCGTTATCAACGATATCATTTAATTATTTATTATTACAGAGAAGGAACGCTTACAACAGCGAGCAGATTTGCGAGTCAGCGTTCTTCTGCTGCTGAGTGGTATATACCAGTTGCCAATTAGCAGAGACTAAACATTACATTAATTTCCAGTTGCCAGATTTTACAGATTAACATGAGAAATGCACAACAACAAAATGCGATGGGAAAGTGCTCCGTCAGCCAAACGATGAAGTTACAAGTACGGAACAGTTCCAAGGATCCATTTTCGCATCTCCACACAAGAGATTCTGAAATACAATGGGATTGAACGAATTCTTTGTCCCAACCATACAAATGGCTTTTCTCATAGTGCTTCGCAAAAAGTAGTTCGGTATCATTATTATTTAAAGGCACAGAATAATTAGAAGAAACTCGGAAAGTTTATGTAGATAATAAAGTTTAATCTTGACGAAATGGTTGGAAAAAATTTCTTAAAGAAAATCTCTAGCTAAGAATTAAAAAAAACTTTTTGTTAATTTTAATGATTTCTTCAGACATCATTAAAATTAAAAGTAAGTTTTTTGTTTTGGGGATGTTTCTAAATAGAACAAGGCATCTTTAAAATTAACAAAAAGTTTTTTTTAGTCCAAAGGGGCTCTGTCCCTGAAGGACTATTGTTTTCGCTAGGCGATTTGCGTTGATTCACAAAAACTGTCCTTCATTTTTCAATTTACTCCTTATTTTTCTGTGTTGGCTATTGGATTTGTATTGTGTTCGCTATTGGGTTTGTATTGGGTTGGTTTTTGTGTTGGCTATTGGATTTGTATTGGGTTGGTTTTTGTGTTTGTATTTGTGTTGTATTTTTGTGTTTGTTTTGTGTTTGTATATGTTTTTGTTTCGATTCGCAAATTGTCATGTCATTAATTTTCTTTTATAATGGTCACGGGACAAAAGCCCCTTTGGAAGTAATCTAAAATCTCAATCCTTTCAGATTTTTTTAATGTCAACAAAAAGGAAAGAGTTAATTTTAATGATGTCTTTAGACATCATTAAAATAAACAAAAAGTTTTTTTTAAAAAAATTGTTAACTAGAGATTTTCTCTGAGAAAATTTTTTCCAGCCGATGGATTTTTCTTTCCCATTTGTTTTGATAAGAGTTAACCCTTTCCAAAATGTAATATAGATATTCTAGGATCTCATTCTTTAAGGCCTACACGCGTTCTCCTATGAAAAGGGTGAATACACTGGGGTCTGTTTGAATACATTTCCCTGCAAATGTCATAGGAATCTGTTGACAGGCTCTACTTAGGAATCGCTTTTTAAATGGAAGCCTATCCTCATCTGGGGGTCTTTGTTGAATATCAATGATAGATTTAATCGTTTCTCCCTCACTCTGGGGAATAGGGATGGGTTCTTCTTGTCTTCAGGGAAATCCTTGTTGATCCTCAGAGGAAACGTCCTGAACAGGTTTTTTCTCCTCCTTCACTATAGGTATGGGGTAGTTCTTCAACCATTCAATCTTTTCTTGTTCGACATTTTTTTCGAAATTCGCGACAGAGTACTCATTAAGCTTATCGTTACTGTAAATATAATATTGATCGTTATGGGTCTTAATGATCAAGAGAGATTCGTGCAGGATTTTGTGCAACCAGTCGCTAAATTCAATCTCGACCTTCTTTTTCTTCTTAAGATAATCCATAATACGGTTCATTTACGAGGGGGTTAGAAAGATGGCCGTGTATTGATATTTGCGTCGTTTCAGCAACAAAATTTATATATCCAAGATAGAAATTTCACGAGCCATAAAGACATCTTCATCTGCCAGAAGCCTTTGCAGCATCGTTCCACCCACTAAATTATAACCTACACATTTCGAAAAATCGGAGGCTTTCAAGTAAACGTCTCCTTGGATGATATAAAACGAAATCCTATAAATTTTATATTTGAAAGGAATGCACGTGGTGATCCGGGGACTCTTCATGCTGTGACTCCTTTCTCTACCTTTCTATATATATAGAGAGACTTCATTGGTTTATTTCTTTTCCTCAACCTACTAAAAGGGTGGCTGAAAAAGGTCATGGAGATATATGATTTCTTGGAAGTGGTAAACAAAAACTGAGAAAAGGCCATACAGATAAGATTTCTTGGCCTTGAAACTGACTATGAAAGCGAGAGCGCCCATTAGAAGCCAGAGCCTAAACCTGAAAGTCTCTTCGGCGACTCAGTGCGCCAAGTTTATTCCTTATTTATCGCCTAACAAAGTCAGTGTTTACACTAAGTTGTAGCATTCATTATTTAAACTAACCAAGTTATTTTGAGTTTTAACTTTCCTATCGATATCTCAAAGTTTCAGTTGCTGCCCGAATTTAGGGCGAGCGAGATATTTATGCAAATCGCATATATCTGATAGCAGATTAAAAGGCAGGAGTTAACGAGGAGAAGAGACAGGGTCTTGGATTTATCGCCGTAAGGCTGTGCGCGCAAACATTTCCTCTGTCTAGTGAAAGTTTGCCTTCATAGGCAATTGCAATTACTAGTTCTTGCTCGTGGAATTCGCATTATTGCATTTCACTGACAGTTAGGCTTCCCTCGCCGTCCTACTTAAGGTTAAGCTTGGGTATTTGAATTGTTCACACACTTTATTTCATATTATTTTAGTTCATCCCAAGTAGTGGCTTACTCTCAAGTTGGAGAGTTGTAATTATTTGAATTAAAGGGTGCTTTAAACCCTCCTTCTGACTTTGCAGTCCTTCAACACTAAAGGACATAGCCTAGATTTGCTCACTGTCCTCCACATAGGGTTTCACAGCGTACGTTTAGCAAGAAGATTAAGAGATTTAAGGAGAAACCTTATATTGTCGCCCGAACAGAAAAAATGATGGAAGGAAGTTTGAATATGCCAAGTACATCGTATCAGAATACAGCTGCAATGCCTGATGGATTTGGATTCATAGTGGAGACCATCAGAGCAGCCGTGAAGCCGGCAGTAGTTTTTGATGCCAGAGGACCTGTGAACACATTTTTGGAAAAATTAGAAGCGCATTTTTTGCTGTATCCAGTTCCGGAATATCAGAAGGTTATATTAGCTACAGGAGCATTGAGGGGCCAAGCGTCGAACTGGTGTAAGTGCATCGGAAAATGTCTGCTGGGAGAACCAGGAACGCCGACTTACGAAAATTTCAAACTAGCAATTTTGAGAGCGTTTCCAGTTGTTAAAGACCGTACCAAGCTCGAAGCTGAATTGTTTAGCAAGTACCAACAGCGGGTGGATGAAATATCGGAATTTGTTTTGAGAAAAATACAAGTCTTTAAATTATTGTATGGTACGAGGCCGGACCCTGAGATTATCCAGATAATCCTGCCCAGATTGTTACCATCTATGCAAGATTTCATGGAGCTAAGAAATCCCGTCACGCTGGACAAGCTGTTTGAACTCGCCATTCAATTGGAGAGCCGGCGAGCGGCCGAAAATCAACGAAGGGAACGTATGAGCAGCGGCCGCAGGGGAACCAGAATGCCGAAGGAAGAAACAGACGATGGCCGAGAACTACTGATACTAGTCAAAATGCGAGCAGTCAACCGCGCCAAGTACAGGGCCAACAAAATAATTCCAAGTAAGGAAGAAAATCATTCACCCCAGACAGAAGCCGGCAACAGCAGAAAACACCCGCAAAGCATTTAAACTCCTAAGGAATATTGCGGGGAAGGGGGTGCAATGTTCCGAGGAGAAGAAAAATCCCTCTGAAGTACATCTCAATACGGTCATGGTGAGAAATATTGAATTACCGAAACTACAGATACTAATTAACAATGTACCTGCTACAGCTCTTTTAGACGCCGGCGCTCAGGGAAGTTGTTTAGCAGAAGATTTTTTTAAAAAAGCACTTTCGTAGATATCGTCTGCATAGCGTGGAAGGAATGAAGGTGGTAGCAGCCCAAGGGAAAACGTGTCAATGCATGGGAAAAATCGAGCTGTACATCAAAATCGGCGAAGAACAAAAAAAATTATGTTTGTTGTAGTGAAGAACCCCCAAGCATCAGTTATTTTAGGAACCGATTTCTTTTCAGCTTTGGATGCGAAAATCGATTTTGAAAACTCCACCTTGCAAGTAACCATGGACCCAGTGAAAAAGGAATCAACACCTCCCCCTGAAGTGGATTTAAGCCATCTAACGCCCGAAGAACAGGACAAGTTTCGGGAATTGGTAAGTTATTTCGCTGATTTATTTGATGATATTTCTGGATTCACACAGATCGTAGCACACGAAATTAAACTAATAAATGAGGAACCGATATGGCAGCGTCCTTACAAGTACGATAAAGTTAAAGAAGAAATAATCAAATACCATATTGATGAAATGTTAAGAAATAAAATAATAACTCCTATTTCGAGCGCATATGCGAGTCCTATACTACGTAAAAAAATAATGATTTGCCGTTAACTGATCCATTAAGGTACAGGTTCGCTATTGACTACAGAAAGCTTAATAGTATAACAAAATTTCCAACTTACCCACTTCCGGTAATTGATGAAATTCTAAGAAGTATTAAATCAACAAAATACATAACCACGCTAGATTTGACATCAGGATATTTTCAGATAAGCATAAAGCCGGAAGATGTTCACAAAACAGCATTCATAACAAAATACGGTACATATGGCTTTTTGCGTATGCCTTTTGGATTGTCGGGAGCCCCGGCCACGTTTCAGAGGTGCATGGACAAAATTTTAAGGCCGGTAATAGGAAAAAGTACATTTATTTATCTTGACGATATAATTGTTACTTCAGAGTCGCTGGAAGAACATATTAAAGACCTTCGAGAAGTCTTTACTCTTTTGAAAGATGCAGGACTTAAAGTGAACATTAAAAAATGTAAATTCGCGGCAAAAGAACTCAAATATTTAGGGTACAAAATTTCTCAAAGGGGGATTGAAACAGATAAGTCTAAAGTTATAGCAGTGAAAAATTATCCAATTCCGAATACAGCCAAAAAGTTAGCGACTTTCTTGGGTATGTGCTCATATTATAGAATTTTTATTAAAAATTTTGCAGAAATTGCTGAACCATTATTAAAGTTGATAAGGAAAAGAGTTCGTTTTGCGTGGTCTTCAGAAGCAAACGCCGCGTTTGAGAAGTTAAAAGAATCTTTAATTAATGCACCAGTTCTAAAGTTCCCGGAGAAAGACAAGGGTCTAGAAATTTATGCAGACGCATCAAATTATGCAATCGGAGCGGTATTAACACAGGATAGAAAAGCGATTGCCTTTTTAAGTCGTAAATTGAATGATACGCAAAGAAATTATTCGGCAACAGAGCGTGAAACTTTAGCAGTTCTCTCAGCTGTTAAAAAATTTTGTGTATATTTTGGAAGTTCTCCCGTAACAGTATATTCAGATCACGCGGCAGTTACCAGATTATTTTCAGGAAAGAATTTTTCGCCACGCTTAATTCGGTGGACGCTTAAGTTGCAAGAATTTAATCTCATTATCAAACACACACCGGGAAAAGACAATGTAGTGGCCGACGCCTTATCCAGAATAAAATTAGACGAGAACGTGGAGAAAATAAAAATCGCGGTGCTTCATGCAAAGCTCATTGACTCTCGAGAGAACGTAATAGAAGAAATTGCTAGGGATCCCGAATTCGGAAATATTTATAATTATTTAAAAGACCCAGATAACTTCCAGCATATAGACATTAATGCCATAAGAAGCACAGCGCAGAACTATGAAATCATTGATGGTCTCTTATTTTGTACCAAAGTTACGAATCAAAATAGTGAATACAGACCAGACATCCCGGCCAAATTAATTTTAAGTATCTTGCAAGAGCTCCACGATTTGCCTGTCTGGGGCCATTTTGGAATAAGGAAAACGACACAACGCGTACGCGAGGCGGTATATTTTCCGCAATTACAAAAGAGAGTTAAAAATTACTGCCAGACTTGTCACACGTGTCAGATAAATAATGACGTAAATTTCCGCCTGGCCGGGTTATTAACTAGTATTAAGTCCAGGTTCCCCAATGAAATAATTGGTATTGACCTCTTAGGCCCCTACCCAAGGAGTCATGTAAATAAGGCACGATTTTTATTAGTCATCGTGGATCATTTCAGTAAATGGGTTGAGTTGATACCACTTATAAGGGCTTCAGCAAAAGTCGTTGCAGATTCGTTTTTGAACAAATATATTTTAAGATATGGATGTCCAGCGAGGGTAATTAGCGATAATGTTTCCCAGTTTGTAAGCAGTATATTTAAAATGATGTGTGACAAGTTGGGCTTTAAGCATATGAAAATGGTACCCTACCGCCCACAATCAAATATAGCGGAACGGGTAAATAAAAATGTTATAAAATTGATTCGAAATTATGTGCAAAAGCACCATTCTAACTGGAATGACTGCGTTGAAGAATTTGCATTCGCCCTCAGAACAGCTAAGCACGAGACAACGAAGAAATCCCCCGCCGAATTGTTTTTGGGCAGGAAGATAATGACCCCTTAGACAAATTATTTTATGTGAAAGATAGAGGGCCGGAATTCCAAATTGGTGAAATAGAAATAATGTTAAAAGAAGCAGAAAAGTGCTCCCGGGAAGGGCAAAAGAAACAGAAGCAATATTATGACCACAAAAGGCGCATCGTAGAATATAAAGTGGGGGAGGAGGTGTTGAAGCAGACACATGCACTTTCATGCGCAGCAAAAGATTCGGTCGCAAAATTTTGCCCAAGATGGCATGGGCCTTTTGAAGTGAAGCGAATAATTGTATTCCGTGCATATTTAAAGAATGAGAAGGGAGAAGAGACTGTGGCAAATTTCGGCCAAATGAAACATTATTATCGAAAAGCTAATAATAATATCTTGAAAGACTTTTTACAGTGTCCAGCCTCACAGAATTTTTCTAAGATTCAAGAGCCCCAACCAGGTCCCTGAACAACAAAAGAACCCAGTTTGAAAAGGAGGTTACCAGAAGAGAGGAAGCCGCAGCCGAAGAAAAGACCACCCCAGACAAAAAACGGAAAAACGCTAAGCAGCAGTCTCAGCAACAAAAGCGACCAAGGAAGAAACCTCCAGATGAAAATACTACGAAAGCCCCACCACTACGGAGGGAACCGAACATCGAGAAGCGAGCCGCCGAAGGTGCCAATCCACAACGAAGGAGCCTGCGAGTGCAGGAGCAGGAACGAGCCATTCTGGAGAGGGAGTGGGAGTATCCGCAAAAACGAAAAGCGCCACCCACCATTCGTCCCCACAAGGTATTTCTGGAGGAAAGGAGATCGACTAAACGAAAGGCGCCCCAGAGTTTCAATCTAGGAGTACCAGACAACGAATTGCCCAAGCTACAGTATATCCAACCTTCCAGGAATGGACAAACAAACGCCTAACAGACTGGCAGAAAGATAAGTAGATTCCTTATTTTCTTTTAAAATTCACACAGTTATGTTTCTGATTTAAGTGCAAGTAGCAGATTTAAAAGGGAAGTTACTCGAGTCAAAGGCCGGTTGCCGAAAGCGTGAAGGACACGCTTGAAGGAACAAGTTAAACACACAGCGAAGGAAATTCGAGTTTTCAGTTGAGAAACTGTGAGACTATTCGTGAAATGTTCTTTGTAATCCAGAACATGTTATTCATTGATTTTAGTCCAAAGACTCTCTGTAAATAGGAAATTGAATTATGTTAATTAAAAGCAACTAGTACGTAAGTTGTATAGCAAAACTGTTGTATTGTATTTCCATGTATAAATAATGAATGTATTTAATGTAAAACTGTTTTCTATGTAATGCATGATTGTATGTAAGCCTTAAGCACTGGTATTGTGATAATTGAATATTTTGAAAAAGCGTAAAGAATACGCAATTTAAAATTAAAATGTAATGTAAAAGCGTAAAGTGCGCTAAATTAAAAATTGAATATATAATTGTTACTTAACGCAATGAGCATTTAAAGAAAAATTGAATTGAAGATTGAAAGAATGAATTATATGTATGAAATGTAGGTGAAAATGTTTGAATGTTGTATGTAGTGTTCTCTGGTTTCACACAAAAGTTTAAAATGCATTTTATGTTAGAACCTCAGGGCATTTCAGATTTGTTTTAGGGGAGGTCCGAGGTCTTGAAAGTCGAAGAATTAACCCCAATAGAATTGAAGTCAGGTGGTAGTGTGAACACTGTACAAAGTAAAACTGCGTGTTTTTCACAAACACCACATTTGGCCAGAGAACAAGAGGGAAGTTTTAAAAATGAATGAGTGTAAAATGAATGCTTTTGGCGACAAGCGCTAATAGAAATAAAAAACGCGAATACCTAAAGCGCGAATAAAAGTCATTACGGAAAGCATCGGAGGAAGGGAATGTTGTACTTTTCAGGTGAAATGTACTTATAATATGAAATTAAGATTTATTTCCTTCCAGATTGGAAGAAACCAGACCAATGTCAGTCAAGCCAAATTCTTGATGGATTTTTTTGATGTGAAGAAGAAAAAGGATGTAAAGATTATTCTATGTTAAAATATCTAAGACACAAACAGAGATTTAAACTAAATTTTAAACTTACAATTGTAAAGGACGGTGAATAGGAAGGAAAATTTAGATTTAGAATTTAGCATCTTCACTAAAAGCCGATTTTAGGCTAGTTAGTTTCAGACTACTAAATTCTGGGAGCAACTATGTAGCATTCATTATTTTAACTAACCAAGTTATTTTGAGTTTGAACTTTCCTATCGATATCTCAAAGTTTCAGTTGCTGCGCGAATTTAGCGCGAGCGAGATATTTATGCAAATCGCATATATCTGATAGCAGTTTAAAAGGCAGGAATTAACGAGGAGAAGAGACAGAGTCTTGGATTTATCGCCGTAAGGCTGTGCGCGCAAAGATTTCCTCTGTCTAGTGAAAGTTCGCCTTCATAGGCAATTGCAATTACTAGTTCTTGCTCGTGGAATTCGCATTATTGCATTTCACTGAGAGTTAGGCTTCCCTCGCCGTCCTACTTAAGATTAAGCTTACGTATTTGAATTGTTAACACACTATATTTCATATTATTTTAGTTCAGCCCAAGTAGTGGCTTACTCTCAAGTTGGAGAGTTTTAATTATTTGAATTAAAGGGTGCTTTAAACCCTCCTTCTGACTTTGTAGTTCTTCAACACTAAAGGACATAGCCTAGATTTGCTCACTGTCCTCCACATAGGGTTTCACAGCGTACGTTTAGCAAGAAGATTAAGAGATTGAAAGAGAAACCTTATAAAGTATGCTGTGGAATCGTCGGACCTGCTCACTGAGAATATGGAAAGGAATTTATTGGACTGTAAAGAAACGAAAGATTGCCGACCCTTCTCTTGGAATCGTGTGGATCAAGCTGTAAGACGTCCCATTCGAATGGAACGGAGATATACGGATTTGCGAATGACTTTCCGGTGGAAGAATATTTTTCTCACCAAAAGCTAAATCACGTTTTCACTGAGAACGGCGGCCAAAGACGAAAATCATATCTATCAGACTACATCACCTCCGCTCGTCTATTCCGAATTATCATCCAACTTTACTCCCGAGCTCTTAAAAATGATCGTCAAGAAGAGATATTTCAAAGCGATCAACGAGAAGAAATTTAAGCGATATGTTCTAAGACCTTTCGCTTACTATGCAGTACCCCCGAACATACATTACCTCATTTTAACGACGCAGAAGAGGTTTCTCGTCGACCGGTGCTCGTTGGCTCTTTGGGAACGATTGAAAAAAGATTTCCCATTCCAAACCCCGACGTTGTATACTTCGTTTCGAGTCGAGGATCTCTATAACGAACAGCCTTCCAACCGTTATTTTGATGATAGGATGAGATGGAGAACGAAAGATGGTAAAGAAAGAGAAGTAATCACAATTGAGAATGAGAAGGATCCTAAAAAAATGTCCTTGCAACAAGACAATGTTCATACACTACCTATTAAGAAACGCCTTACTTACCGAGAAACGCCTTGTGTGGAACCTCTAGAAGATCATCCTGCTCCTTCCCAAACGTATCTTGAAGACTCTTTCATGAATTCCGGACCTGAAGATGATTTCATGGAATATTTCATGAATTCTGGAAAATCTTCTGTGGACCCAACACTTCCAGCATGGGACAATTTTATGAATTTAGACAGTTTAGCGGATCTTAAGGAAGATAGTGATTTATGGGTGAAAGATCATTTGACTTCGGATGAAAATGAATTGTTATGGAGCTGTATTTCTGAAATTATATCTGAAATGTCATAAGAAAAATACTTTTTTTTTCAAATTGTATTATTATAATAATAATAATAAAATATTATATATATACCAATCTTGGATTCAAAAGAGTCTCATAATGTTCATAGAAAAACACACACAAAAAAAACATTTTCCCAAAGTTCACTGATTGGGGTTCCAAAAGGGTTCAAACAGAAGTAGAGTCCATTTCAATTTTCCATGATTGAGTTTAAAGAGAGATCTATTTCTGCTTTCCATGATTGGACTTTACCAAAATGTTTCAAAGAGAGTCCATTTCAGTTTCCCAAGATTGGGTTCCAAGATGGGGATTTCCAAAATAGTTTCCCAATTCAAAGAGTCCATTTCAGTTTTTCCAAGAGTTCAAAGAGAGACCTGTTTTCCAAGATGGGGGTTTCCAAATTGGATTTACAAAGAAAGATCGTGTAGAGAGTTCACTTCAGTTTTTTCAAGATTGGGTTCAAAGAGAATCTTTTCCATTTTTTAAAATGGCTTCCCAATTCAAAGAGAGATAGTGTAGAGAGTCCATTTCCACTTTCCATGATTGGGGTCTAAAGAGATAGTGACCCGTTTTCCAAAATGGTTCCCCAATTCAAAGAGAGATAGTGTAGAGAGTTCATTTCAGTTTTTTCCAAGACTGGGGTTCCAAAATGGCTTTCCTATTCAAAGAAATAGCGTGTCCCTTTCAGTTTTTTCCAAGATTGAGTTCAAAGAGAGCCATTTCCATTTACCAAGATTAGGGTCCAAAATGGCTTCCCAATTCAAAGAGAATCCACTTTCCGAGATAGGGGTTTCAAAATGACTTCCCAATTCAAAGAAAGATCGTGTAGAGAGTTCATTTCAGGTTTCCAAGATTAGGGTTTCCAAAATGGTTTCTCAATTCAAAGAGAGATTGTGTAGAAAGTCAATTTCTTTTTTCCAAGATAGCGATTCAACGAGATAGTCCATTTTCCAAGATGGGGCGAATCTTTAGGTTATTCAGAAAAATTGAGAAGAGCCTTGATACAAGGTTGGATTTAGAGAAAACGCCACCTTTTAATTTTTCTGATGGGGTACCGGTGTTCGAATACTTTGTTACCGACTGTACAATTGTCAAAGATTTTTGTTTCAAAAGTGTTTCATATTACTCATTAAAAATACAACATTACTCAAAATTAAAACTGAAATTGAAGACAAATAAGTTGTATAATCAAGTTAAAATCTTTTTAAATTTTGCTAAAATGTAATTAAATTTATCCCACAATAAGAAAAAGGAAAAGAAAAATTTTGTTTTAAAATTGTCATAATCGGGAATTTTTTTTTTCAAATTAAAATTACCATACATTTTTTTGGTATTTTATTTTATTTAGAATCTCCATAATTATATTTTTAGAATAGGTTTTTTAAAATATAAAAATTTTGTATACATCATTCAAAAAATTTCAAACTTTTCACTATTATTAAGACATTTAAAATTTAACTTATTCTTTACAAAACCTGAAGACCTCACAACTTTCTCTAAATACTACTATATCCCTCACATTGGTTTATCATTAGAGGAAACTGGCGTTTATTCTTCACCGGTGGCCAAAAGATTCGCCAAATTAGTAGTTATTGTAGAACAGGCCTCCGTTCCTTGGATAGAGGCAACTGGACTTTTTCGAACTACTCTATCATTCCATTATAAAAAATTAAAAACACACACTCCATTTTATGAAAAAATAAAAATACTTAGATAAAAAAATGTAATTTTTCATAAGGTGAGAGCCTTCAACGTTCATCTTAACATTAAAGAAATACCCACAATTTAAAATTTTCAAACAATAATTTCATTCTTAAAATACAGCAAAAATTCAAAAATATAAACTCGGAGAAATTTAAACAGTAATACAAAAGTATTATTTGCATTAGGAACCTTCCTTCCCTATTTGTATTAGGAACTTTCCTTCCTTGAAGTGAAATCCTTCAAATTCTTTACCTAATTTTTATCAAATTCAATATTTTTTTTTCCAATTCAGAAATACAAAACTACACTTTAAATAAATCATAAAATTTTTAAATTATTAACTTTCATCTTAAAATGATTTAAAATATCACCACCAATAAATCATAAAAGAGCACAATTACTTACAAATGCAAAGTTATTTTAAAACGTAATTTACTTAGTTTGGAACTTAATACCACTTCCATATTACATTTCATGATACTTTTGATAATATTCCATCCTTTGAATGAAAAAAATTCACTGAAATTTCTGAAGCATTTGCCGAATAAAGCACAAAAGACTATTTTCTCTTTCACATTTCGCTGATAAGGGTTGCTGACCTTCAAAGCACTGGAATGATTTGAAACGTTTGCAGAAAACATTCGTCATTTTACACACACTGGTGTGCAAAACTTAAGCAACAATGTAAATTTTAATCAGATAGCCATGAAATTGAGAAAGGAGGTTCTTGAGATCAGTACAATGAACACGCAATTCAGTAGAAAGGTCATGCGTATACAAGTGTCAGGAACAAAACGTCACAAGCGGCGTGAGAGCACGCAAAACGCGTGCAGTCGGAGAGCTCAGCTTAGGACTACAATAAAAGTAAGGATTGAGGAGCAATTAAAGAGATTCCCTGCAATTGCAAATGAATTCTTTCGTGAAATATGGCTAGAAGAAATCTCCTGGATGACTTCACACGTGGAAGAATATTCAGAAAGCTGTAAGAGAGGAGTAGTGTGACAAGTGTAGCTGAAGAGTTCGTAATCAACAAAAGTGTCTTTTCGCGTGCTTGGCAAGCCCTTCCAAATCATAGGTACAGCTGTTAGGCAGGCTGGTGGTGCCCACCCCGAAAAAACAACTGCAGTGGATGACCGATATCTCGCCCTGCAGGCGAAAAGAGCCCGAAACCAGTTAGCAAGCGCCATGGTTCAGCAAATGAGTACAGCAATGGGGAGACAAGTGTCGCAGTTTACTGTGTCCAGACGCCTTCATAAAGGTGGCATATTCGCCTGCCATCCTGAACGCTACATTCCTTTGAAAGTTGGCTATTGTCGCCACCGTTTAGAGTGGTGCAAGAAGCACGAAAACTGGACATCCTATCAATGAAGTCGTGTCCTCTTTACGGATGAGAGTCGTTTTAATGCCACAAGCGATTTTCAACGCGAGTTCATTTGGAGAGAGGTCGGGACACGGTTTCATCCCAGTAACATCACGGAAAGAGACCGTTAAGGTGGTCCTGGAGTTCTCATCTGAGGAGGCATTATGCTGAACGGGCGGACAGGGCTCCACGTTTTCAACAGATGTTCTGTAACCGGAGATCCCTATTGTCAAGAGGTGATTCTTCTCAATGTGCGTCTGTTCCAAGGTGTCATTGGAGCAGACTTCATTTTTATGGATGACAATGCAAGGCCACACCAGACTCCTGCCTTTCAGAAGCTATTGGAAAGTGAAGATATCACTCGGATGGATTGGCCAACGTATTCCCCTGGTTTAAATCTCATAGAACATGTGTGGGATACTTTGAGGAGACGCTTTTTGGTACGATCACATCCTCCTGGTAACAACCAACAATTGAAACAAATGTTGATTGAGGAATGGGCACGCGTACCCCAAGATCTGTTGGGCAATCTGGTGCTGAGTATGGAGAGACGGTGCGAAGCAACCATTGAAGTAAGGGGATGGCATATCCCATACTAAGGAACATCTGCTTTTTGTTCTTCCTCTTGTGCAGACAATCATGCATAATGATACTATGAGTTTAGTAAAGCCTTTTTTTTGTTTGATTCCATACTGTATGCATTGTATTCATTTTTGAGAAACTATGCTCTCATCATCATTAAAGTACAAAATGCTGTCTCTCATTTCTAAATGTCATATCTCTCAGGTGATTTCTCGTAGAGTTATGGCAAAAAGAACACTTGTTGCTTAAGTTTAGCACACCAGTGTATAAAGAAATGCTGGATT
The DNA here is from genome assembly GCA_000611955.2 of Stegodyphus mimosarum. Lineage (NCBI taxonomy): Eukaryota > Metazoa > Arthropoda > Arachnida > Araneae > Eresidae > Stegodyphus > Stegodyphus mimosarum. The sequence continues at coordinate 43,175 of KL815610.1, read as the reverse complement.
AATTTTGAACGGTTAGCACTAGACTTCATTTTTAAGCACTCGCAGCAATCTATGATTCGATTTCTTTTTTCGTTTTCATATTGCTGTTGAATTACGTTGCACTTATTAAATCACCGGATAAGCTGGATTAAATTTCGAAGAATGGATTTAAAACTTGCAACACACTTATTTTGACACGATTCGGTGCAGTTGACTTGCTGATTCCAGGTTTCCCACATAGATTGATGGGGCCGTAGATATCTTGAAGATTAGCACATACAGACACTACTTAACTAATTCTGTTTCCCGAATCATAGCCACAATTTCGATGATAACGTTTCGATGAAGCACAGGTACACATGCTGTCGACTTTAATGTGATATCCTGTAAGGTTTTAGTTAAACTAACCAAGTTTTATTTGAATTTAAATCTGTCTATCTCCTCTCTGCTTCAACTTCCCGTCAGAAGAAGCGCGCGGTTTCAGCTTATGCTAATTTTGAAGTACAGCGAAGTACTATTTAAGCCAGAGGTAGAAACCTCTTATTGTGAGAGAGCTTAGCCTCAGATCACGGATACTCTGCTCAACGTTCGTCTGACCAGCTAGCAGTTTAAATTTATAAGCCATAGTGCTTACTACGTGATTGCATTGTAAAACAATTTGAAGTGCGCTAGTATTAGTATATCTTGCTACGCACCCTTTCAGGTAGAGGCCAACTTCCGCGAATTGCTCTGCGAAGCAAACTTTGATTTAAGTTCTATTTTAGATGTAGTTTTAAATTCATTTGATTGTTAAGTTCGACCCAAGTGCGGTCTTTTACTTTCTGTATCACTCCCGAGTTGGGAAGTTTGTAATTAATAGTGATTTAATAAAAGAGGATTTCAAATCCCTTCACGTGCAGTTACTGTCCAGCCCAGCAGTACATCAGAACAAAGCTTACATTACATCAGCTCACTGTTCCAGTTCAGGACTTAAAACTTGAGGATAAGAACCCGATTACAGACTGTACTTATGTTTCCAAAAACTGATGCTCAGAACACTAAGTCCTGATAGTGGCGCCCGAACCAAAAGAAGAGGATGGCCTCAACAACAAGAAGACGAACCTGAGACACCTGCTGTACCTGTCCAGAATCCTGAGATAGCACCTCCTGGCATAGAAGGATTCGGCTACATCGTACAAACCATGCGAGCAGCTATGAAGCCAGCGGCAAGTTTCGACGGCAAAAAAGCCGACTCCCATTTCATGCTATATCCAGTTCATGAATTTCAGAAAGTCCCTGTTGCTACCAGCGCTTTGAAGGGCCAAGCGCTAAGTTGGTTCAAGTGCATTGGAAAGAATCTCTTGGGGGAACCAGGAAGCCCCACATATACGTATGAAAATTTCAAGAATTCCTTGATGAAAGCATTTCCTGTAGTACGAGACCAAGCCAGATTGGAAGCTGAACTGTTTAGTCGATATCAAGAAAAAATAAAGATTTGTCAAATTTTATTTTGAGGAAAATTCAAGTTTTCAAGCTGTTGTATGGAAGTCGCCCGGATCCTGAAATTATTCAAGTTATACTTCCTAGGCTACTGCCCCAAGTTCAAGATTTCATTGGACTAAGAAACCCAACAACGTTAGATAGATTATTTGAGCTCGCAGTTCAGTTTTAAAGCCGAAGAACAGCCGAGAACGAGCGACGACGCCAATTTGAGCGAAGAAGTCAGTGGAGTTGGCCAAGACCCCAGCAAAAGCAAAATCAAAGTTACGGGAATAAGGCGAAGCAATGGCCGAAGAAAGATGTGTCTCCTAAAGCGAGCGGCGAACGAAGGGAATTCAATAGAAGAACAAGCAAAGATTCCGAGGGCAACCAGAAGAAAAAGAATTTAAACTAAGAGGGATTTCTTCGAGGAAGGTGAAGAAGTCCGAAGCAGCGCAAAACCCTTCCAAAATCAATTTAAACACCGTGGTCGTTAAGAATTTGAGTTTGCCGAAGATTGAAGTTCTAATCAACAACATACCGGCGACAGCCCTCTTGGATACAGGAGCCCAAAGCAGCTTCGTATCGGAAAGATTCTTTAAGAAGCACTTTCGACGTTACAGAATTTTTAGTGCAAGAGACACGGATGTCATAGCGGCCCAAGGAGAAAAATGTAGCTGTTTAGGAAAAGTACCATTGTTCGTGCGTATCAACAACGAACAGGTAAGAATCCTGTTTTATATTGTGCGTAACCTGCAGACTTGTATTATTCTAGGTGTGGACTTTTTTAGTTTGGCAGAAGCAAAAATTGATTTCAAGGGGGGAGAACTAACATTAAATATGAAGCCAATTGAAGCGAAGAATGATAAGCCCCCGCAGCTGGACTTGGAACATTTACAAGCAGAGGAAAAAGAGAAAATCCAAGGTCTGGTAAGTCACTTTGCGAATTTATTTAGTGATGTACCAGGCTTTACGCAGGTGGTGAACCACGACATTGACACGGGGGACGCTCAGCCAGTTAGGCAAAAGCCATATAGATATGATAGGACAAAAGAAGAAATAATTGAACATCATATTAAAGAGATGTTAAAGAATAAAATCATCACGCCAATTTCTAGCAGTTATGCTAGCCCCGTTGTCCTGTGTAAGAAAAATAATGATTACCCGATTACGCACCCGAAGCGGTGGCGTTTTGCTATAGATTATCGCAAGTTAAATTCAGTTACAAAATATCCTGTATATCCGTTGCCGATAATTGAAGAAATTATTCGAAATATTTCGTCTACAAAATACATGACTACATTAGATCTCACGAGTGGCTATTTTCAGATTGGGGTAAAACCCGAGGACGTACACAAAACCGCGTTCATAACGAAATCTGGTACGTACGCATTTCTTAGAATGCCGTTCGGATTATCCGGCGCGCCGGCAACGTTCCAAAGATGTATGGACATCGTCTTAAGACCAGTCCTTGGTAAAAGCACTTTCATATATTTAGACGATATTATAATTACGAGTAGTACTCTAGAACAACACTTACAAGATTTAAGAAAAGTATTTTCATTGTTAAACGAAGCTGGTTTAAAGATAAATGCGTCTAAATGTAAATTTGCCGCAAAAGAGTTACGTTATTTAGGATTTAAAATTTCCCAAAAGGGAATCGAAACGGATCAGTCAAAAATAGTAGCCATTAGAAATTATCCTGTTCCTAAAACAGCGAAGAAATTATCGTCGTTTCTCGGGATGTGTTCATATTACCGGGCTTTCATTAAAGACTTTGCAAAAATAGCTGAGCCACTGCTAAAGTTGAAAAGAAAAAAAGCTAGGTTTTCGTGGTCAGCAGAAGCCAACTTGGCGTTTCAAAAATTGAAAGACGCATTGACTCAAGCTCCCGTCTTAAAATTTCCAGAAGGGGATAAAGGATTAGAGATTTCAGCGGACGCTTCAGATTTCGCGATTGGTGCAGTGCTTTCCCAAAATGGTCAGCCCGTGGCTTTTTTCAGCCGAACATTAAATGAAACCCAAAGAAACTATTCCGCAACAGAGAGAGAAACTCTCGCAGTGTTAGCATCAGTACAGAAATTTCGTGTGTTCTTTGGAAGTTCTCCAGTAACTGTATATACCGACCACGCGGCGGTCACTAGACTCTATTCTGGAAAAAATTTATCACCCAGATTAATAAGGTGGGCTCTCAAATTACAGGAATATAACCTAATAATTAAACATACGCCGGGAAAAGAAAATGTTGTGGCAGATGCTTTAAGCAGAATTAACTTAGATGAAAATGGAAGTGTAATTAAGATAGCCATGTTAACATCCAAAGTATTAGATTCTCGTGAAACAGTAATAGCCGAACTCAAAAAAGATCCGGAGTTCAAAAATATATACAATTATTTGGCCGACCCTGAGAATTTCAATCATCCGGATATTGTGCCGATAAGAAATAGGGCCGAAAATTACGAATTAATTGACGGACTGTTATTCTATACGAAAGCTACTAATGAGAATCATGAATATAGACCGGTTATCCCAGCTAGCATGAGGTTGAATGTATTAGAAGAGTTGCATGATTGTGCCATTTCGGCTCATTTAGGTATAAGAAAAACTGTTCAGAGAGTTCGCGAGGCAGTTTTCTTTCCAGAACTGCAAAAGTTTACTAGGGCGTATGTCCAGTCGTGCCCAACATGTCAATTAAATAATTATGTTAATTTCCGCCCGGCCGGGTTCCTAAATAGTATTAAATCAGAATTCCCAAATCAAATAATAGGCATCGATTTACTTGGACCTTACCCTCGAAGTAAAGTTAACAAAAGCCGATATCTTTTAGTTATAGTGGATCATTTTAGCAAATGGTTAGAGTTAATTCCGTTAAAACGCGCGTCTGCAAAAATTGTAGTAGATTCAATTCTAAATAAGTATATTTTAAAATACGGGGCGCCCCTAAAAGTTATTTCCGATAATGGTCCTCAGTTTGTTAGTAAAATGTTTGAGGAAATGTGTGCAAAACTGGGCATACGTCATCTAAAGATGGTCCCGTATCGTCCGCAGTCAAACATAGCGGAACGGGTGAATAGAAATGTAGTGAAAATAATTCGAAGTTATGTGAAAAACTATCACTCTACCTGGGATAGCCATATAAATGAATTTGCATTTGCCCTTAGGACCGCCAAACACGATACTACACAAAAAACACCCGCTGAACTGTTCTTAGGTAGGAAAATACTGACCCCCTTGGACAAGCTATTCTTTGTACAGGAAAGGGCAGAAGAATTTAAAATGAGTGATATACAAAAGTTGATACGGGAAGCGACGGGAAATATAGAAACGGCCCAGAGAAAACAAAAATTATATTATGACCTAAAAAGAAGAGAGGTTAAGTACCATGTGGGAGATGAAGTGTTGAAAATGAGGCATAACTTGTCAAATGCCCCAGAAGAAAAGGTGGGGAAATTCTTTCCGCGTTTTGAAGGCCCGTTCATAATTGAACAAATTACGGGGGCAGTGGTTATATTGAAAAGAAATGATGGACAAACACTCAAAGCGAATGTGGATCCAATCAAGCCGTACTATAATAGAAATAAAATGCCAATATTTAAAGAGTTGTTTCAGGATCCGAGGCAATCGACTAGCCAGGAACAGGTACTTCAGCAAAAACAGCAGGAACCAGCTACAACGACATCGAAAAGTCAGAAAAAGAAAGCTCCCCCTCAACAAAATAGAAATAGGAACCAAAAATGTGGATATAAAAGAAAGTCTCACGATGCAGGTGACCAGATTTACGAACGGAAGTACGAGCGTGCCAAGAGAAGAAAGCAGAATGGGCAAGGAAAGCCCAATGTGTCCAAAAGAACTGTGGAATCATCGGACAGGTGCCTGAGAAGGAAGAAACGTTGAGTGCAGCCGGAGAATCAACTTCCCGAATGCAGCAGGAACCAGGACAAGCAACGAACAAGGAACCAGGAGAGAAGGGCCCAGTTCACCAAACGTCCAGCGGAGGAACCTCCTCTACAAGGAAACTTTCCGAGGATACAACGACAGAATTTCAAAAGCAAACGAGATGAGCAACCTCCTAAGGACCAAAAACAAAAATCCAGGAGACTGAACCAAGCTACAACGTACTCGACTTTCAAGGATTGGGCCAAGAAAAGGATGGACGATCATAATAAGATAAGTACAATTTCGTATTCAAAAGTTTAGTTAATTTTTGAGTATACTGCAAGTTGCAGGGTTGATTTTACCTCAAGCGAGGTTGAATTTTACGCCAAGTGGGCGATAAGTTCTCATATGGAAAGTAAAATATTTTGTTAAAAGAATTTGTAATTCATTAAAGATTTAAAATTACTTAATATTTGCAAATAGATTAATTTTGTAAAAGCAATGAATTGCTGAAAAGAAATATGTTAACTAAAGGATTTTGTATGATGCTTTGTGGAAAGACTTGTAAAATGTCTAGAATGAAAAGTCGGAAAATTGAAAAACACGATTTAGTCTGTGGACTATTATTTCAATGTAATTTGATATTTCAAGAAAGTACCTTGAAAAAGGAATAGGAAGCACATGCTGTAAGCTTAGAAATTTAACCTATATTTGTATTTCATGACTGCTATGAAATTATTAATGTGTTATGAAATGTAACAAATAATATTATGCTAGCAATGCACGCTAAGTGCAATATCAATGTGAATGTTGTGTGCAAACTGCGAAATGTATGCATGAAAAGTTAAAGATTCAGGAATTTTAGAATGAAAGTGTTAATTAGGCTCTCCACCAAAGACACTTAAAGTGTTAAACATAAAGCTAGTGAGAACCTTAGGATTAGCTGGTTATAGGGCGTTTTTTCAGGTCTCGTATGTCAAGTTCTAACTAATGTTAGTCGATCGTAGGTGGAAGAGTTGAACACCCCCGAACACAGAAAACCCGCAATGGCGGCTTGCTTTACATCCAACACCGGTGAGAGAGCATTGGGAGAAGAATTTAATTGTGCTTGAATGATAATGTTTGTGGGCGAAATTACACAGAAAAAAATAAGGATTTGCACCACCTAGAATATTCTGTTATTATGTTATACTAAAATCATTTTCCTTCCAGATTTTGCTGGAAGGAGTAAGACTTGTTGGAAGATTAAGACTCGAAAGAAAAATGTTGAAGATTGTTGTTTCAGCAAATTTCGTCTGTATTTTTCACAAACAGATACTGCCTTGTAAGAGTTGGCCTAAGTTTAGAACAGTTAAATTTCGACTATTTAGAATTGCGAGTTTCAACATGGTCCGTTTGGACCAAAGTAGTTTAACTATCGCAATTCTGGCGGGAAGTATGTAAGGTTTTAGTTAAACTAACCAAGTTTTATTTGAATTTAAGTCTGTCTATCTCCTCTCTGCTTCAACTTCCCGTCAGAAGAAGCGCGCGGTTTCAGCTTATGCTAATTTTGAAGTACAGCGAAGTACTATTTAAGCCAGAGGTAGAAACCTCTTATTGTGAGAGAGCTTAGCCTCAGATCACGGATACTCTGCTCAACGTTCGTCTGACCAGCTAGCAGTTTAAATTTATAAGCCATAGTGCTTACTACGTGATTGCATTGTAAAACAATTTGAAGTGCGCTAGTATTAGTATATCTTGCTACGCACCCTTTCAGGTAGAGGCCAACTTCCGCGAATTGCTCTGCGAAGCAAACTTTGATTTAAGTTCTATTTTAGATGTAGTTTTAAATTCATTTGATTGTTAAGTTCGACCCAAGTGCGGTCTTTTACTTTGTGTATCACTCCCGAGTTGGGAAGTTTGTAATTAATAGTGATTTAATAAAAGAGGATTTCAAATCCCTTCACGTGCAGTTACTATCCAGCCCAGCAGTACATCAGAACAAAGCTTACATTACATCAGCTCACTGTTCCAGTTCAGGACTTAGAACTTGAGGATAAGAACCCGATTACCGACTGTATTTATGTTTCTAAAAAATGATGCACAGAACACTAAGTCCTGATAATCCTACGTACGCAATCACGAATCCGTTCCTTTTAACTTCTGGCTGTAGACATGACTGGGTGGATAAGGCAGAAATAAGACGTTCACAAAACTAATTTCGGGAAACACGATTTTTATTTGTAGGCGCATCAAAATTATTTCTTTAGCAGAAAAATTACTTTTCGATCATAGTTGACTACAAATAATTTTTATGTACACGGATAAAAAGCTACGACGTCATCTCAGGCAAATAAGCGATAGCTTGGAAAAATAGTGCGTCGCCAGCATGAAAGCGTAAGCGAAAGAGAACCCAGCAGTTTAAAGGGAGAATGAAGGAAGTGATGGTTGCAGTTCGAGTTAGAGAAAGTTTTGGTTTACAGTTATTTGATTGGACAGGAGGTATCTACATTAAAACATTACGTAATTTCGAATGATCTCGAATTTGGGAGAAAGGATTAATTTAGAAGGAGAGCATCAAATTTATAATGTTAATTTTGAGGTCGCCAATTGTTTTTTTAAACAGCTATCATATTGTTTTATATCTTACATGTATATGCACATTTTGTGCTGTAGAAATAACATTTTGATGAATAAATTGTGTCATAGTGAATCTGTAAATGTTATTTCGTTTCCTGAGGTATAAAATTGACCATTTTAATGCAGAAAAATTAAATGTTCCCCTCAAATGAAAATTAACCATCAGCCCAATGCATTTGTACCACTCTCTAGTTTTCAGTATTGATACTAATCGAAAAAACCAAAAGCGATATTCGGCAAATTTTTATTAATATTATGATAAAGTATGCCATTTTTTTTTTAATTCAGCAGAATTTTGAGGATGTATTCTATGTAGCAGAAGACTTTTGCAGTACTTCACTGCACTTTTTATGCAATAATATATCGCTAAATTTGCTTATGTTGAAAGAATAAGGAGACATTTGTCAACAAACAGCCTTAGTTCTTACCTCCATGGAAAAAGCATGCCCTAAGGAAAGTGAAAAGAAAAGCCGGTGGGCTAAGGTGAGGAGATCAATAAGAAGCCCTCATTCATGGACAAAGAAGTTAAGTACTTATAGCAAATTCTTTGCTTATAGTTTGTGGCGAAGTTAGCCGCAATGAAAGGAGCGATTATCCTTCCGCGGCGCGTAATACGGGAGTCAGGACGAATTTTCTTCAGTGATTGTATTCGCAACAGAATGGTGGGTGCCCATCTGTGTTTCATTTTCTGTTTTCTTTTTTTGTTTGTTTGTTTTTTGGAGGAGTGGTTTCGGTTATCAACTAAGAAATTGTTTGGGTATTTTCTTTTTTGCAAGGTCAGGGTTAATTTTATCAGTTAGGTTTTTGATTTTTCATAAAGATAAAGCAGTTGTTTTTTTTTCACTTGCTTTCGTTGAAAGAAGTTTTTCTTATGTTTAATAGTTTTGAGAGGTGGATGTTTATTAATTTCATTTTACAGTTTATAGCTTCTTAATTGTAGATATAACATTAGTTTATTTTTTGCCATTTTTAATTAATTTACAAATGGATCAGAGAGGGTTGATCATTTCTGAAGCTCTGAAAATGCTGCACGAATTTGCCTTCAGACAGTAAATCTGATACGCAGAACAGTGACACCGAAGATTATGTTGCCGAACTGAGTGACCATTCAGATGTCAATGATAGAAAATATGAATAGATGAAAGTATAAATAATGTAAATTTCATACAGCCAAGTTATCTTTTCTTCATTTATACGCATGCAATCACCATATAACCAAGAAGTGCTTTTTTAGACGGTTTAGAGTAGCAGGTCTTCCCATGAAGCACGGTAATGCTAAATCTGGTTACAGTATCAGAAACTAGCGTTTTTTAAGCGTAGGGCAAAATCTTTTACTCTATTACGGGCTTCCCAGCAATGCTCGCTTCAGCACTCTTTTCGAAGCTTTATTCATTCTGTGAGCCCTCCTCAGGGACATCCACAAAATTAAAATGGTAAGTGCTATGTTTACAAAATTATACCTGTATACTCCTCTAGATGTGATTAGACCGCCTACCATTTTTTAGTCCAAAGGGGCAATTTGCCCAGAAGGACTATTAATTTTGTTTTACCATTTAGCGTTGAATCACTATAAGCGTTGTTTCACTTTTCAAATTGTTGCCACCGAACATTATCGCACTGCATTATATTTTAAAAAAATTAAATAATGAAGAATCTGCATAAATGTATATATGTTTCTCGCATTGTGATAAAACAACGGTACCTAGAGCCATCAAATTTTGAATAACGTTATCCCCCTGCGAATATGGGCATCTGGAAGCCCAAATTTGAAATTTGTTTTGTCATTATCGATTTCATATTTTGTAAAACTTTAACGAATTTTTGGTTAAAAATTCAAGGATTTCAAAGTGAGCAATGGCAACGTTGTATAGAAAAAACATTTTTATCTCCAGTACGCGAGATTGTGTATCGGGAATTCTAAAGATATGCTCATTTTAAAATTATTTTGCGATAGTTTTCTTGAACTGAATTTTATGGTTTAAGTGCGAAGAACATGATATTTAATAAATAAAGGTAATACACAAAATCTTAAAAAACGCTTTCAGATTTTTATATTATTTAAGTTTTTATTTTGAAGATTTCTTTTTCCCTGAAATTCCAACATTAAATGGTTGCTTGCCGGAAAGGGTTAAAAGAGGGTCATGATTTTGTACGTGTGTGCGTTCGCTTCTGCTGAAGAACTTCAATGATGCCGGTACCCAAATGCCTGTAACTGCTGTTTCATCCTGTTGTCTCTATCGCTAATTGCGCGATGCTTCTGTACAAGGAAAGCTGTTCATACTAAATAAAAGAATTTAATTGCTTACCCAAGTGTCGTTATTTGGAGACAGATAAACGTGGAATTACCGCTACAGGCCTTTCACGCATTTTCTAATAAGAAAACCAGATATAAGACACATATAATTTAGTAAGCTTTCTATGAGAGTCTCTCTCCTCTTAAGCAAAATACTTCTCAGAAGCATTGACCATTGAAAAAACATTGTATAAAGAAACCTTATGTTCTTATTATTAAGAAAAATATTGTTTTCATGTAAGATAAACTATTTTACACAACGTATAATTTATGATGCCAAATAATAGATATGTAAGATTTACTTGAATTGAGTAAATAACATTTTGAAATTCTGATGTGCAATTTGGAGCTTTATTAGTGTCGGAAACGATTTTGTAAGTAATTATTTGCTTTTCATAAGACATGCTGCAGTCTTTTGTCTAAAATATGACTGTTACTTTCTAAGCAAGATCACCTTTTAGAGGACTTTGCTCACATTTCTGTTTGATTTATCCCTTAGGAAATTCGATGAACATCCTGATGCTCATTGAGCAATGCTATTACAGCATTAATTTCATTATGCATGATGGCAAATGGTGTGAGGACGACTAAATAGTTAGTCAATAAGACGGTTATTATTTATGATCTTTTAATTAGACATGTAACTTTCACAAATATAATAAAATTTGAGACAGAGGTAATAATTTATCGCGAATCAACTTGACTGCTGTGCGCAAGTTTGAATTTTTGATAATCAGAAAACGTTTGGAATAATTGTTAAAGTCCTTAATTTGCAAGATTTGGAAATTTCTTTGGCTCTACATATATTAAAACCGATTCATTTAAAGAATGTCATCATGTATAATTTCTAGTACTTCCTTACTTTAAAGAGGTCATTCGAGTTAGTTATCAAAATTGGCAAATTTAATTGATCAATTCGTAACATACAAATCTTAAATGTTGCCCGAGACCTATGAAATACACAATTTGAATATGGAGGTACCGAATTTCTTTCTATTTTTAAAGTTGGTATCACTCAAACCAACTTTATTTACCTTACCATGCATATGAAGTATGACATGATGCAAATGTTTTCCCTAGATGATGATAAGGTACAGTCGAGCCTCCAGCAAACAGACACTTCACATTATCAGATATACCTCATTAATAGATAATCACTGACTTTCCATGCCCTGGAAGCAAAAGACCATTAATAGACGGCAAACATATTTAGCAGTCCTGTAATTGTCCAGTTGTGGATGGTTTTACTGTATTTCACTTTGTTGTAATGCGCCTACATGATGCCATTAACTATATCTTCAAAGATATCCCTGCTACTATGCTGATGAAGAACTGAAGTTGTGTGTGTGTGTCATAGTGTCAAGCTTAATTTTCGATCTCTCAAACTACTTCTTAACTTGATCTAAGTCATGGTGGTATTTATTTGTAACATATTGAAGTGTCATGCACATATTTTATGCAAATACAATTATTTTTGGTTTGGGTATATTGTTAATATTTAGTCAGGAGAAACCAGTTACCTTCTAATTGTAAGCCGCTTTTTTTTAATTGCAGTCAATTGGTATGTGAAAAAGCATAAAATGAAACTACCTGAAGTATCATGCACATATTTCATGTATATGGAATTATTTTTGCTTCGGATATATTGTTACGTTTCAGTTATATAAATTCTTGCACACAGATGAATTATTATTCAATAACTATTTGAGACAAAGAATTAAGCAATAATTGAAATTATTAATTCATCATGTGAAAACTCTATCTAGAAATATCATAATGACTGCTTCCAAATTTCTGAATACATATTGTTTCCTGTTATTCGCGTTAACTTAGTATGCGGCTGAATGCCCCCAGCTAAAGTCAAAATTGAATAGTTTTTGGTATGCTATTAGTGACAAAGTAATGTTCCAGTTTGTCTTCACATACCTTTTTAAAAGATAGACATTAGAAGTTGATCTGTATTTTCAAATAGTCAAAAACAGTATTTTTTTCCGAGTTTCAATTATTAATATAAATGTTAACAGAACTCCATTTTATAATTTGTTTCCGAAAATATTAACATACCACTGAAATATTAAAATACAAAATCAGTCTTGTTCTATTATAAAATAAATAAATAACATCCCTTCATATAAAGCTCCCACTCTCCAAAAATTGAATAAAATCTCTTAGGTTATTTCACAACTCCTGGCATTTAAAAAACATGCGGTAGTATTCTAAAGTACAATCATAATTACTTTTACTTTCAGGTCACATCATTATATATTTTGTTCGACAATCTTTTTTTCCTGGCAAACATCTGTTATGCTGCCCAAATAAAATACTTCAAGCATTTTTGCCTGAAGAATTCAGTGTCATATATTCTTATCGGTTGTATCTTTCAATGAGTTTATTGTTAATTTGGACTTTTATGCACTTACAAAGTTAATTCAGTTTTATCCAGCAACAAATAAATTAACTTTGACATGTTTCACAGTATTTTTCCGTCTTACATGCAATCGATTTGTCAGGTGATTAAAGACAGAGAGTACATTTTAGGAACATGCTAACAGGACAGCGGTTGTATCAAATGTCTAAGCAGCGATCACGCAAAGTCGAGATATTCCGATATGGTGGTGTTTAAGCGGCCACTCCATATCTGAAATGTGCCTCTATTGGGTTAAGATTGGGCGAGTTACGTGGCCAGGGCATTAATTGGAATTCATCCATTTGCTCCTCGAACCACTCCAACGTAGTTCGAACCTTGTGGCATGGGGTGTCGTCCTGTTGGAAGATTCAATTTCCAGTTAGGAAGACAGATGCCATGTAAGGGTGCAAGTGATACACAATTATATTCAGATAGTCTGTAGTTTTATGGTCTGTTCTACTACAACATTCTCACAGCCACCCATGAGAATGTCCCCCAAAGCATAATACTGCTACCACCAGCCTAAGTAGGACCTACTATACAGGGGGCAGAAAACGTTCGCCTGGAAGATGGCATACACTGTCACGACCATCGATGTGATAAATGAGAAATCATGATTCAGCCCACCAGGCAATTGCTATCCACGGTCCAGTCTCGATATTCCTGGTCGTTCGGTCTGTTGACCGAACGTCAACAGACGCACACGAGGGGCACGCTGCTCAGTCCCATACCTCAGAGTATCTGCTGCTTGTGTTCCGAAACGTGCATTATATTGGGCTGTCGGCTAAGCCACTGTCTGGCGCCGATTTTGCTGGATCAAAGATAGTCTAGGATATCTTTCTCTGATGAAGCGTGGACATCCAACAGCTTGGCTAGTTTCACTGTCACTTATCCACTTCGCATAAATACTGACAACAGCTGATCGTGAACAACCTATCAGTTGTCCGGTTTGGGAGATTATCGTTCCGAGTCTTTGCACCATTCCGATCTGCCTTCTATCAAATTCACTTAGATCAACAGCTTTTCCCATCACTCACAAAAAGTGCAAGAATGATTCCTTTCGTTCTCCAGCAGCAGTTAAATACCTTTAGACAAGTTCATCGAAAAATGCGGGAGTGGTCATAACGTTTTGTCTCGTTCCAATATATACGTAGGTTGATCCAAAAAAAAGTTTACAAGCAGAAGCATTTGAAACGTAATAATTGTGGAGCGAATATTTCCACCCAGGATGGTTGACAGATAGCGCTAGTTGTCCTACATCGGTTCTACGAGTAAGTAGCGTCAGTACGCAGACACTTAAGAGCGACAGTAATGGCACGACATCTAGAAAAGTGGTCTCGCATAGAGGTGTGAGCCGTAATTCGATTCTTATGGGCCAAGAATGTGGCGGCATCCGAAATTCACAGACAAATCGTTAAGGTATAAGGAGACAAAGCAATGAGTAGACAACAGGTAGCGAAATGGTCTCAGAGTTGGACCTCAGTTATGGTAACGTTCAGCATATCGTAACCGATGAGTTGCGATATTCCAAAGTTTGTACCCGCTGGGTTCCACGTGCGTTGTCCGCGGAGCATAAGGCCACTCGAATGATGTGCAACCTCCCATTTCTTCAGCGATACCATTTTTGCCGGTGATGAAACATGGCTTCATCACTTCACCCCCACATCCAAAAGAGCCACGATGGAGTGGAAACACGCTGGATCACCGACGAGGAAGAAGTTTAAGGTCACACCCTCTGCCAGTAAAGTGATGGCAACCGTTTTCTGGGATACCGACTGGTGTTATCCTAATCGAGTATTTGGAGCGTGGCCATACCATTAAGGCCGATCGTTATTGTGCCACCTTAACGAAATTGCGTAAAGCCATCCGACGCAAACGGCCTGGATTACTGAGCAAAGGCGTCATTCTTCTGCATGACAATGCCAGGCCCCATACAGCTCTCCAAACTCAGGAATTGCTGCAAAGGTTCAAGTGGGAGGTCTGGAATCACCCCCCATACAGCCCCGATTTGGCTCCAAGTGACTATTTCATTTTTCCGGCGTTGAAGCGATACTTATCGGGAACGCGGTTCACCTCAGACGATGCAGTGAAAACAGCTGCTGAGAAATGGCTCAATGAGCAGGGCCCTGATTACTACCAAGACAAGATAAACAAGTTGGTCGAACGTTCTGACAAATGCCTAAACAGGTTAGGCGACTATGTGCAAAAGTGAAGGCCAGATGTGTCTCTTGATTCCCATTTCTATCTTGTTTCTATTATTAATAAATACTTTTTCATTTGCCTTGTAAACGTTTTTTTGGATCACCTCTCGTACATATAAATTTGAAATATTACTTAGATAAAAACAACACTTTAAAATTCTTTTTTGCAGGAAATGCATTAGAAACTCAATAACAAATCATAATGAATTTTTAGGTGATTGTAAATTTAAATGAAACAAAAATTTAATTTTAAAACTCATTTACTTAGTTATCTATGCAAACCAAACTTGAACAGTTTGTATGTGTGTAAAAATAATTAGGAGATAAAAGTGAAGTTTTGACGTTGTGAGTTCGGATTCCAAGCTAATCCCCCCAAACTGTTGACAAATTACAGAACCCTGTGAACTAAGGTAAGCTAAGTCCAATAATTTATTATGTTTATATTTTATTCATTTATTTTAATTTTGCCTGTGTCAATTTATTAATTTTCTGAGAGTAATAATAGGAATTCAAAGCATACTCACAGCATATGTACAATTAAAAGCATTCAAATAAAAATATTAACTATAATTTGCAATAATTCCTTAACTCCATGTTTTAATTTAGCTCTTTTTTCCTTTTGCTTTATAATAAAGCTCTCTAAATTACACCATTTCATAATTAATCCATGTCATATGGTTCTTATAGATCACTAATGACACAGGCCCTTACATAAAAGCTTTAGCCAATGATGATTTCAGGGTTAGGATTCAAAACTTAATAACCAACAAGAAAACTGGGAAATGAAATTCAAATCACTTTGAACACAACTTTCATCTTGGAAAATTTCGTATTCATTTTCTGCCTCTCTTGCTAGCTAGTCTGCTGCTCTGTCCATCTTTAAACATATTTTAAAATTGTCAATAGTACCAATGTAGTCCTTGAAGAATACGGTCTTACTGTATCATATTATCTACATCGGCTTAAATTTTTTTATCAATGAGAGTAAAAAGAAATTTAAATCAGCCACTACAGCTGGTATCTTTTATACATAGAGCTATGAGAATCCATAATTAATGTTTCCCACCGAGTCTTCAATTTCTAAATCACCACATATTTTAGTCCGATAGGATGCATGTGGAAACTTAAGTCCATTTACAGATTTTATTTTCTTCTATTAATCATCTGTACTGAAATAACTTCCTTAATTCCCCTCCCCCATTCTAACACCCAATATAGTGTGTATAAATCTACAAAGAGATTTAATGAGCATTAAAAAGATTCAGCATCCAGTGTGTCATTAAGCACTGGCTTGCTAAATCGTTGCATGCTCATAATTTAAAAGGCAATCTTAATGTATACAAAATAAATAAATTTATTTTGCGAGCTTTCAACTACCTACAAAATACTCTTCATCCACTTTTAATTATTCCAATTTAATTTATATTCCAACAAATGCTTATCATTAAAAAGAACCGAAAAATTTTTCTGTTCTAGTCTAAATGTGAAATAAATTAGGCTTTTTTCAGTGAAACAGAATTAATACTGGTACAACTTTTGCATCTAAATTTTACATCAGATGCTTCACTTCAAATTTCTGCAATTTGATTTATTGTTTTGGGAAAACATAAATGAAAGCTTTATAATCAGTGCTTCCTTCAGATGGTTTTGCATTCACACATTTTCGGGTACACTGTGTTATTTTATAATTTATACTGTTATCTTGATAATGTAAGCTGAATTTTTTTTATAAATTAAGTTATTAATTTTTTTTTCAGATGCCGTTTTGCTTTCATGATGTAAACACCGTTTTATTAATACCCTCCCCCCTTTTAACCAAATTTCATTTGTGCTAGAAGTTTTTTGGAATTAAAATTATGTACGATATTCTTTCAAAATACATATTAGCTGAAGTCGTAATCGGCATTTTAGTGATTCTTTTGGTTTATGGTAACTTAACAATACTAACTTGGCAACTAAGCCTCCAAAATCAACTCATTTTTTTTAAAATACCATTTTGTTTTTACAATGGAAGCTATGTTTTTCCATGCCCTTTTTCTCCCCTTCTTGTTTTGATCCTTAGGTCAATTACATTTATGTTAGAAGTTTCTTGGAAGAAAAAAGCTTCATGAAAATAACATGCGAAACTGTTTCAAAATATCTGTTAGTTGAAATTGGGTTTGAAGTTTTCTACTGAAGTGGAACAAATATATGCAGAAATCTATTTTTTCATGATAATTTTATATATGTAACATTTAAATTATCTCCTGCATAACGTAGAAGAATTTTGAACGAAAATGCCGCAAAATTTTGGTGAATGTTTGAAATCAAGGAAAAGAACACATATGATATTGCCTGATTGCTAAAAAATATATTTATTCTATGCATGTTTCTATACATTCATCTTGCATATAGCTCTTTCTAAGAATGAAATACAAATGCACGTATAAATTAAAACAACAAACTATAAGAAAAATTATATAAGGCAAACATTTGCACGCAGGTTTATTTGTACAACTATGATTATGAAATGCTGTAAAAGCATAATGAACAAAAAACATATACATGAAATTAATAAAAATATGGCTGAAAACCTCTCGGTTACTTAAAACTTAATTTATTGCCAATAAAAATTTTTCATACGCAGGTGTATTTAAAATTGTTATCGAAAATTATGAACAATATTAAAGAATATGCAGAATATTAAAGAATAATTTCATCAAATGATAAAAAATACTAACTTACCAAATCTTCTTTGGAGTCCATAATGCACTGGCAGACACACTTTAATTAATTAATTCAGAGAAATCTTTAAATGATTTTTAACATGAATTTTTCGGCCATAAATGTTCTGGAAAGTAAAATGCAAAGTTTTCTTTATCACAGAACCTTGGTACAGCACTTTTGATGACACTCCACATGTCCTCAATCATATTCATATATGCATCTGTCTCAGGATCCTTGAAAGTTTAATGGTTAACAGCAAGATTCCATTCATGGTTAACAGCAAGATAATGAAAACCTTTATCTTCCAAACAGGTATAAGATTTCCAACAACTACATACTATTGTTTTATCTGGTAGCGTATCCTGCTTAATAAAACTTAAGTATTCTATATTTAAGAAAATAATAATAATAAAAAAAGACTATTATTACATTTATTACTTCTTTCAAACAGCCCACTTAACACCTAATTTCCTTCCACTCTCCTACACTTGCCAAACTTACTTTCATCCTTTTCCATAACTACAGCCACACCAAGCATCTGCTTATCATTCTCACAAAATTCCATGCACACTTCTCTGTAGAAAAATTCCAGCGAGCTAGAGTGCTACTGCTGAGACCTAAATCTAAAATCCAGTTGTCAACTGGCAGATAATTGACCCAATAAAAACATAAAATCAGCAAAATATCACCCATACTCAAATAACTTTCAGTAAACCAGGTATCCTTCCTTATATTCCATTTCACAAAATGTCCACTTTCAACAGATATCTTGCATTGCCATTTAAACTTTCCTGTAATATCTTTCCTTTCACAAAATCTCATTTCATTTCCACACGTTGAACATGCATCACCCAACAAATTGTCATCCAAGTAACTCATACCATATTCCAGAGACTAGACGAGGTTCTTTTAAGGTGACCACCTCCCTAAAACTACCACTGAGAACAACAAAGAAGAAGACATCATGAGTGTAGCATCACCACAAAACCGGAACTGAGTGGATCTGCATTTGCTGCTAAGCCTACATGTGGTTCCGAACTTAGGATTTTACTATTGTCATGGATAAAAGCAACTGCTCCACTTTGGCACATCTTGCCTTCAATGCTATTAATTCCTATCATTATAATTAATTTTTTTTATAATTTAATTTGATTTTTGGTATACTTTGTAACAATTTAATAGCTCATTTGAGCCTGCAAGTTGCCCTCCAATCTTGCACCTCGGGTGCTTTCAATCCAAACATCTACAGAAAAACTTCCGTGATTTTTATCGTAACACAGATTCACTAACTTTGCGGCATGTGTCCAATTGCACTGCACTGGATTTTGGTTTTCAAAACGATGGGAATCCATTACAGAAAATGATTTTATTCAAATATTTTTGTTGCCACCAGCAAACAAAGTTATTGCAATTGATGAATTGATCAAGGATAACTTAGCCGCTGAACACAAAACATTTCACATGGAGAACAGCTAGTAAATTTTATAAAAAGTAAAAATCGTAATTTAAAGATTTGATTACACAGTGCACAGATTTTGGTGTTATTAACAGCAAACCTACAGCTGCTAAGAACAAAGACAGATGGAAATGAATTAAAACAATAAATGACCTTAAAACTATGCATGACCACAAACATTATAATGCTGAAATTCCACCCACAAATAATTTTTCTGAATGAACAATTAGATACTGAAACAGATACACACATGGTAAAGGATGACTCGGACATTTGGAGGGAAATGCCAAATGTCAGTATCATAAATGAGGACTCGGCTCCCCGCCAGTTAGTAACTGATGGAGAAAGGCCCTCCCAAAAATTCACCCAATGAGAAGCAAGCTATTCCTGGACCCTACCAAGTCATGAACCAAACTATGCTGATATGGATAATGATCCAATAATAGATGAAAATAATGCACAAGGCTTTGTTTACCCAAATAAAGTAAGCAACAGAGCTCCTCCCATCACGATACAAGATGATAGACATACTTGATCAAAACTTTAGCAGATGTTTAAAAAAGAAAACATCAAATTAAAATCAGGAAAAATGAAAGTGCAAAAGGTCTATGAAGTAAAGGTTGTGCATATAGCAACTTGCAAGAACCTGGTAGCATCGTTAAGATGTCAAGGTTAAAACATCCCTCGCACATTTCACCTGAAAATAAGAGAATCAAGGTTGTGATCTGCAGCCTCTCCCAAACAATGACCCTATCCAAGAGCAAAATGGAACGTACACAACTTTCCTGCATAAAAAGTAAATCAGCTTGTACGACAAAGAGACAGGAAAAATTTAACTTGCCCGTTCTTGGTTACATTGTGCAGCAAAGCTAAAGGATGTGATATTCTTAATCTCATTGATCTACTTTCACTGAAGGTTATGGATGAGTCTTTATTGAGGGAGGGACTGGGGCTGTTCTTTCAGTCGGCATTTCACCATGCTTAGGCAGAGTGTATGTGTGACCCAAAATGCATTAAATGTGCCACAGACCATTTTTCAGTTAAATGTCCCCAATCCTGAAGATGAAAAGCCCACATGTATTAATTACCAAATTAATACAATTGCAATTATAGCAGCTGCCTGAAATTCATAAAACCTCACACAAACCCACCTGTTAAGAAGTATTATGATAGATTAGCCATTTAATACATCACATACAGATGCAATGACTGGGAAAACTATGAATGTAGAAGAGGATTCAGAGAGGATTTAAAGAACCTGGCATAAAGGCAGAAGATCTTCCAGACCATGTGAACTAATTTTGAAGACTTCTGCAAGTACAAGTAATCCAACCATGCCTTTGCAACCTAATTATGGCTACTAACTCCAACAGTTATAGACAAGTGAAAATGTTAGTATGGAATACCTCAAGAATAAAACGGACGAGTTTCATGATTGGAAATGAAATTAAAATCTGCGTTATTTAAAGAAACATTTGTGACTTAAACACACAGCTTAAAAATAAAAAATTGCAAATTCTAAAACTGTGGTTGACTGCATCATGCAGAGGGGAGAAGTGATTATTTATGCACAATGTAAATTCTTGTCCTGTGTGGCTTCCTGTGATAGAGCTAATGGTTGCGAGATCGTGACTGCTTCAGTACACTTGCCAAGACCTGGGGATATGCTCCTTTGCAGCATTTTACACCCCCCTAGATACAGGTAGACCAAAGCTACTCTGGGCATCACTGACTACTCTTCATCATTGCTGGTGGAGATTTTAAGAGAAACAGAGAGAGTGAAGTTGCATGAGCACTAATGCAAATGGAAAAATCCTGTGCAACTTCACAGAAAACTACTCAAGTTTATCTGTTCGCTCTGAGCACATATGTGTGCATGTATACATACAGACTGTCCATAAGTGGATACGTGGCTCATACGTGCCATTTCCATGCTATTTAGGGTTTTTGCATGCGCTGAACATTTTGCAACCGGAAAATGTTGGCGTTGCCATTCGATATTTTCGAGTTTGTGTAACTATAACTGTAACCGTGAACGACCGTTCACGGTTACGGTTAGAGTTACATTAGCTGTGTTGCCATTCGCAGAATCTCGAGCGCATACCTCTGAATAACTTTATTTACAATCTCATCTCAATCGGTTAACTTGAACGGATGCTAGAAGTGCAGATGCTGGCAAAGTTTCTTTATGACCACCATGTATATATATACATATATATATATATATATATTGTTGTGTTCGGGTTCGTGGATTTGGAATGATTGATGATAACACTAGATGAAGAATCAAAACAATTTATTCACCAGTGTTACTCAGGACAGTTCCAAAAACATGTTTCAGTCGGTGAAAAGACTACGATAAACACACTGAAACAATCAGCAGCACAGCCTTTACGCTATAATGGTAAAGACAGATACATGGCAAAGCACAACTCCTGACTTAGTCGACCACTCTCAAGCTAATCTCTGAAATCAAGACACTACTACTACACAACTGACCTAACTTCAAGAATATTCCTGAGGAAACCACTAAAAATGCATTCTAGAATGTTCTCGCTCTGTCTATGGCATAACGCCAATTTTGTGGCCAAATGGTGATTTCCCACAAATTCTGAAACTCTACTTTTACCTGCCACTTGCTTACAACCAATGCCGCCTTGGGGGCGGGAAGCTATCCTACCACAGCTGGGCATCTCGCTACAATATATATATGAACCACACGGATAGGGAGCCCTTGGAGACAGATAAAACAGCTGATTCAGTATTGCATATACTCAAACTTCAACATTGGGTTTA
This sequence comes from Stegodyphus mimosarum, assembly GCA_000611955.2. NCBI lineage: Eukaryota > Metazoa > Arthropoda > Arachnida > Araneae > Eresidae > Stegodyphus > Stegodyphus mimosarum. Next base: position 21,384 of record KL815610.1, on the reverse strand, counting down.
TTGCGAGAAAAGTTCCGAATTTCTTAAATGGGCATGTGACAAAAATAAAGGTACAGGAGGTCAGAACCCCTGAAGTTCACTATTTTTTTTTTTTTTGGTTTTAGCAAATAATTTTACATTGCAGCAAAATGTCAAATTTTCTCATAAATACAAAAAGAGTGAGTTGGCTGAGATAAAAACTATTATTCCTTCTGGGCACTGTAGACTTCAGACCAGTTTTTACATTGAAATGTGGTTATACTAAAGAGTCATTAGGTTACTTTGAAGTAGGAGATGTGAAAAATGACAGTGCGCTTGTTGGGACTCAAACCTATACCTCTCGAATATGCGCCGAGTATGCTACCATTACACGATTAGGGCATGCTGGAAGGAGGGAGAAAATACCTTATAACACAATTTATTTACATGTATCTCATGATAATGATTCAATTCAGAAGAAAGTTTTAAAAAAGGTCAAAATCTCTCCTTTTCTTTCCGTCTATTCATGTTGCCTACCTTTACAGTTTTTTACTTTTGTTTTTCAGCTGTCAGACTTGAATAGAACGCTTGTGTAGCAAATTAATTTCAGTACTAATAAATACCTCAGTCTCTTTGCTTAGTTAATTCTGTAAATTCATAATGAAATCTTACTCGATATGATTCCTAACATATTGATGTGAATATATTTGAAAGTCTGCCATCACATGGAAGAAACAGAATAAAAAAATATTACATTAGAAAGAATGACAATACTGACCTAATACAGATTCTCATCAATTGTAGGCATTTGATAGTGGTCACTGTAATAGAACAGCTGTTACAACAAGCGTCCATTGTGTTAACATTTCCAGTATGTTTTTCTTAGAATCTCGACTATTTAGACTTACTTTCCAAGTCATGGAAAATACAAAGGGGACAAAGAGCAGTCAGTTATTTTATATTAACAATGAACGTTTTCCTGAAAATTCAAGCAACCTAATGTGAGATTTTCATAATGATATAGGATAAATAAGAATATTATCTAAAAGCTTCTTATAAAGCTGTTCTCTGAAATTTTCCATAAATATTTAGTCTTAACCCTTAAGTACAGATGTTAATTTTCTGTTACGTAAACACAGAGCAAGAGTTATTTTATGCATTTTAAAAATATAAAATTTTAATATGATGTACTATTGTTATTATATAAGCATTAATACACTTTGCTTGTTAAACGGAAGTAATTATTTCTTCGTAAAACTCTACAAGTAACGGATTAAAATTAATTTTTAAATCACATGTGAAAAAGTACAGAACACTTAATCAAATAAATAAAATAAACACTACTTACTTGCAAATGCATACAAACTAAACTATTTAATAAATTTTCCTACTACAGAATCTGGATTTTATAAAATAATGCAAAAAAAGGATAATGTATAAATATTAAAAAACTGCAGCACATTATTTTAAGCATTTTCAACACAGTTTTTGCAAATTCTCTTGGCACATTCATTAGATATCAGATTCTTGCAGCTGAAATATAGATAAGCAGTTTTTCTACTCAGTCTAGGGCAGTGTTTCTTAACCTTTTTGGCACAATGGACCACTTTAAAAATTTTAAATATGTCACGGACCCTTCTGTGAAAAAAAAATTGCTTAAACATCATTTATTACAAAATATATTCTGTTTTATTATTTAATTATTTTAATATTTTTATTTCAATAGTATAAAAAATTTGAAGAAATTAAAATCTTTAATGTGAAGGCTGTTGCTGCTTTTCCTTGATTAACAGATTGAATTGAGGGATGGTTTTCGAAAAAGCAATGTGCATATCATGTTCGACATTCAGTCGATTTCGATGTTTTGTTTTCATTGTGACAAGTGTGGAAAATCCCGCTTCGCAAAGATATACTGTAGCAAACGGAATAATGGCTGCCATAGCTTGTTTTACAAGCAATTGGTAGGCTTCTCTTAAAGAAGATCAAAACTCTCCAAGAGTTTTTGAATCGAAATCCATTTTTAACAAGGACTTTGTTTTCAAATCAATTAGCTCATCTTTAGCAAGGTTCATGTCATCGATACAGTCAATATCACAAAGAAAAGGATTACGAATCCACAACTCATGTTTTATATTTATTCCAGCCGAATTGAAATATTTTTCAAATAAAACTTATAAGTACTTCCAGGTGTTCACAGATTTCATTTTTCAAGTTATTCAATAACAAACTATCTTTCCGAGATCCATTTTCAAAAAGCACTTCGTCCAACATTTGAAAGTTTGCATATATCCCATTTTGAATTCTAATTTTCCAAAGTGACATTTTCAATAAAAATGTCTGTAGTTTCTCAGTGGCATCCATAATTGTTGTATCAGGCTCTTGAATTGAAAGACATATTTCGTTCATGTGGTTAAAAATGTCTGCTAGGTAAGCCAATTTACATATAAAATCTTTTTTCTTGAAATATTCAAAGAGTGAGTTATCTATTTCTTCTAAAAAAAGTGATACTTCTGTCTTCAACATGAAAATTCGTTTCAAAACCTGCCCTCGTGACAGCCAGCGCACTTCCGTGTGGTACAGAAGTACCTCATGTTCTGCGTTCATTTCATGACACAGTGTTTTAAAAAGACGATGATTAAGAGCTCTACTTCTAATAAAATTCACAGTTTTAATAACTATTGACAATACTTTTTTTAAGCTGGTTGGAAGAGTTTTTGTAGCCAGTGCATGTCTATGTAAAAAGCAACGTGTAACAATAACATTAGGAGCCTCTTTTTTTCCCAAATGGGCAAAACCATATTTATTGCCAAGCATCGCAGGTGCTCCATTCATACAAAGTGAATGAAGTTTTTGTTTCCAGTCGAAGTCGTGTTTGGAAAAAAAAACATTTAAAATCTCTAAAACATCAACTGCCTTTGTAGTTGAGGCTCACAAAATAAGAATTCTTCTTTGATAGTATCAGCAGACACATAACGAACAAAAACAAGAAGTTGACTACAATTCGAGATGTCTGTAGTTTCATCCTGTTGCATACTAAAGGGAAATGGTGATGCTTTCAATTCATCGATGATCTGTTTCAAGATATTGCAAGAAATTTCAACTATTCTTGAATGTATCACATCCTTGGACAATGGAATAGCCTCAAGTTTTTTTCTCTGTTCCAGTCCACAAACTAATTCAACCATTTCCAGCACACATGACTTAATTAATATCTCTCCAATAGTATGCGGTTTCTTACTTTTGGCAATACGATATGCAACTCTGAAAGATGCCTCAACCAAAGGTTTTTGTGAAATACCAAATCCAAGTTTGGTTAATGTTCCAGATTTCGAAAACTGGGCTATCTTCTTTGTAAAAGATGAAGAGATTTGAGATGCTCTATCAATTTTGCCAGTTTCATACTGGCATTTGCCAAAACTTTTCCACACAGAAAGAAAGCATTGTGGCTTTTCAACACCGTCCGATTCTTTCATGCAGCAGAATCCATATTTTACATAATTTTCATCATACTTCCTTTTTTTGGACATTTTGGGCTACAAAAAATATCAAATAATCAAATGAAACAATAAGAACAAACATGAAGACACACAAAAAAAAAAACACTTGAAAAAAAAATACTTTAATTACAACTTATGAAAAAGTAAAACAAATATTTTGTTTTAAAAATTTGCAAGAACTCTGCGGAACTGATTTTAACGTTACTTTATTTCCAAGTGAAGTAAAATTCAAAGGCTACTTTGCGTTTCTAAAAATTTCAAATTTTATATGGTTTGCGAATGTTTTTTTCCTTGTATTGTGGAGGTCTCTATTATTGGGAAATGGCAGACAGACGGCTTACAGAGGTTGCCCGTGACAAAAAAAGTTTTTTTTTAAATATTGATGCAAACATTTTAAAAATTAGGAGCAATCGGCAGACCCCCAAGGGTGTCCATGAACCACAGGTTAAGAAACCCTGGTCTAGGGGGACAAAGAGAGCATGTTTTATGCTTTTTAAGAGTATCAGTTACATCTGGGCTACAACAGATTCCGGTGGAAACACCTGGCACTCTCTGAATGCACATTTTTATTTCTCGGTTCAAAGTTGACTTTTGAAGCCACTGTTCCATATGTGGTTTCAATAATTCTGATAATAACTCCATCAAAAAATCTGTTTTTTCTAATTTGGCATTATCTCTTATCAGGGCAGCTACTGAAATGATTCAAGTAGTAATACAGCCAACTGCCCTCATGCAAGAAAAAAGTAATGTAAATGCAGAGGTGAGATCTATATGACTATGACCCAATTTAAAAAATTATTTAAAAAAACCTAATGGATAGAGTAATAAAAATTTAGGAACAGTTTTATTTTATGTCAACATGAAAGTACTGAAAATGAGAATATGTAAGCTGTTTCGCAGTTCTGGAATATTGGCGCAGTCATACAGACCCCACATCTGTCTTTAAGGGTTAAGAAAACTTTCTTGTATGCATTTGTATCAGATATGTTTTATGTGTATATCTAATCAGAGTCCAGCCAAGGTTTCACTGAATAACTTAACGTAAAAACTGAGAGGAGTTAAATTAAATTACCACAAATTAATGCTTTGCAGATGGTGGCTGAAATATTATTCAGAGCTGCAATGTCCCCCCCCCAAAAAAAACTGCAAATGAAATTTCAGGCACAAAAATTCTGCTCCCTTACTCAAGATTGTAAGGGTACTTGTTGTCCAATGACATTCCACCTACTTGCAATCATACAGTTTTGGAAATTCCTTCAGAAGTGGAATATTAGCTCAGGGCAAAAAACCGTCAGCTTGTTTTGCAGAATTTACTTGCTCTCTAGAAGTTTGCACTAATATTGCTATCTGGAAGATGCAAAATGCAATGTAATACAATAAAATGATAAAAAAAAGTTTCTAACTAAGCAATATTATAATTATTGATTAATATTAAAAAGAAAACACACTTGAAAACATGAAAGAAGGCTATTATCAGAAAAGTGCAGGAAAGGAAAATGAACAGTATAGTTTGAATGAAATATTTACTACAACACAAAAGGAAAAATCAATGAAGTATTTCTTTAAACCTAAATGAGAATATTAAAAAGAATACTCAAATGAAAAGAAAAAAATATGCTCATATCACAAAAATGAATGCAAACTGTCAATTCGTGTATGAAGCACTCTTTTTCATGTACAAATTAAAACTGCCAATTAATATATAATTCTAAACTATATTCAGTTTCAAAAACAAACAAACTGATTAAAATATGTCTTGATGTTAGGCAAACCTAGGAAAGATTTGCTACAAGGGCCTACTTTCAATATCAGACAGTGTTTGCAAAAGTTAATGCTCCATCATTCAACTATGAAATAGCAACTTCGTAGGCTTCCCTAGTTTGGGGATAGAAGTCAGCTGAAAATAGAAAACACTCCTTTGTATTCTCCAGTAACTTTTCTGAAAATTAACAAAGGTGACCCCCTAAACGAAAAGTTTCAAAAGTCTTCAGAAGTTCCCGTTGCAATTAGAGCTCAAAGGGCAGTAGAAGTGCATTCCTTTCCCACCATTTTCAGTGAAACTTTTCAAAATTTTCCTTTTTAAACCTTTCCAAACTTTTACAATCTTCTAAAGCTTAAAGAAGCTAAGAGACATTTATAATCAAGAGAATTCTAACTAAAACAGAATTTAAATTCTAAAAAGGATTCGTTAGCTACTAAATCTTTACAAAGTTTGTACATAAAGTTATGGAATATTTTATTTCATTAATTAAAATATAATAAATGATTTATTACGCAGAAATTTGTCCGAGATCAGTAAACATTTTCATTGGTATGTTTATTATTTTTAAACAAAGAGTGTGGGGAGGGTTATGTAACAATTTATACAACCCTCCTCATTATGCTGAACTGTTTTCATAACATTATATAATTTATTTCAAGGAATTTCGTGTTTGGATGTATATGCACAAAATCAATATGTAATAAATAAGATAAGCCTGCACAGACCTTTTGAAACATTCTCTGTTACACAGGTAATCAATTAAAATTTTCTGTCTTTCGAAATTTTGTGAAAAAACTCCTCTTAGAACTTGAAATAGATATTCAGTTTGGTTTCAGTGCTGATAATTTTTACAAGAGAAATTTGGGAAAATTCTTTTAAACAACTGGTTTTATTTATGCTGCATACAACGATGGCAAATATTCACTCCAGAATTGAACTTGGCATGAAATCTGAATTTTTAGCAATCATACTTTCTTAGCAATTAGTTACTATGCTTCTAGCCATATATAAAGTAAATTGATTGAGCAAGAGATGCATAATCTTCCATAATAAGTGTTCAATACACATGAAATGATTTGTAAACCTGTATGACTTTTAATAAAACGAAACAACAACTGCAAGAAACTGGTATCATTAAAATTAATTTCATAAAAAAATTAATGATTTTGCTTTGATAAAAGAAGACTAATCAAATTAAAAGTAGATCATTCATTTACAAGATGCCTGAAACCAGGTGTAATAACTTTTTACTACAATGGTATTTATTTTTATTGAAACCAGGTGTAATAACTTTTTACTACAATGGTATTATTTTATTTTTATGCAATTATTTTGTATATTAATTTAATTTGATATAATTCATTATTAATATTATTGAATAATATATAATTTGAATGCAAATTAAAAGAGAAACTGTGGTATGTTATTTGCAGTTTTCAAATTTTGGGACATGTCATTTGCAGCATTTAATTTTGTTCACATATCTAATCTTACTAGCATTTCCATTTAACCAAAGTCCAAAAATCAGTCTTAATACCAAAATTTAAATTCATTAATATGAACGATTCTTACAGTTTAATTATACATGTATCGCACTGGTTCACTACAAACAGCGTATCACTTTTCAAATTGTTGTCACCAAATACTAACACCCTGTATTACTTTTATAAAAAGTAAATAATGAAGAACCTAGATTCATGTTCCTTGCATTGTGAAAAAATGACATACCTTAGAGCCATCCAATTTTGAATAACAATCCTTCACCAAAACATGTGCCCGTGGAAGCTTGAATCTCCAATTCGTTTCATTATTTATTTTATATTTTGCTAAACTTTAATTAAATTCTGATTATCAAACTCAATGAAATCAAACATTGTTATCTCCAGCACGAGAGACTGTAGCCATTCAGAAAAATGTGAGATATTTACCGTCCAGTTACCAAACCTGACTCTATGAAAGCAATGTGTTGTTGCTGCTGATAAAAGTAAAATTCTTTTATATTTCACTTGCCAGTGTGTTGCCATTCATTTAAGCCCAAGGTACTTTCAAATTTAAACTAGAAAGTTACTAATTAATAAAATAAGTAATTTAAAAGCAGTAAGCAAAATTCTTAAAAACACTTTTTTCTACTTTTTATTAAATAACATGTATTAAAATCATGAGATGTTTAATTAGAAATATTCAATATTTTTTATGAAATACCACTAGCTGGACTCATTAAAATCACTGTATACTTTTTTGTGGTAACTATTTTAGAAGGCTGGCCATGTGATTGGCTAGTTTTTAAAGAAATAATATAGTGAATGTCGTTGTTGTTTCTAATCCCTGAAGAGGTTTAACATTCCTTAGATCATTTCTATGAGTCCAATTACCTCTAAAAAGGTCTAAAAAGAGAAGAGGTTTCAAAAAGCCTTCTCCAAGGTAAAATTAAGCCAAAATAAAATATGATGAGGTGATGCCTGAGCAGCATTATACTTGGTGTAGGCCTTAAAATCTTTCTGCTGTTGCTCATTGGAGACAGTCCTCAAGGGTCCACTGGCAAAACATGATATGTAAGTCTGCTGGCTTCTATGGCCCCAAAAAAGTAGGATGCCACCACAGTGAACTCTTGAGTACCAGTCATGTACTGGAAGAACACTACAGATATCCTTAAGTGATATTTTACACTTGGAGAACACTTCAGATATGGGTGCAAAGCATATCTGACAGGAAAGTCTCTAAAGCAGCAGCCTTTCCCAGACATTCCGCAATCTTATTGTCACTAAGGCTCACATGGATGGGAATCCATTGGATGTGCACCTCGGAATTAACCAAAAGTTCACGATAGATACGCCAGCCTTGTCCCTAACCTCTGTCCAATCACTTAGATGTTGAACTGATGACTTGCTGTCAGTTAGGATCCATATATTCACAAAATCAACAATATTCTCCACATAGTTCAGGCCTCTTTCGATAGCAAAGAGCTATCGAAAGAGGCCTGAACACAGAGGAAGAATCTGAATTTCTAAGTCTAAAAGTAGTAATACGAGTCTTGATGAAGATACCACTACCAGAATGGCCATGGTCACTCTTGCTGTCATTTGTATATATTTGAAGAGCAGCTTTAGCTGTATGATTGACAGTTTCTAGTGCCATCTGCCTTATCAATTCAATATCGTGAGCATTTTTATGAACTTGGTTCAAAAGTTCATTGTGAAAATGGATGCCACTAAAGCCTAGATGGTGCTAAAGCATGACCTCAGATAGTGACATCCAATCCAGAGAGGGGCAGCAAATTAACAAAATTTTGCGAAGTTTCTTAAAAAAAGGTACTGTTTCTCCTCAGTCTTTGGTTATTGACCCAGTTCTTCAGATAGGAAGAGGTTCTATTCTGGTCATCATAACTGAGAAGCTTTTTATAATATTTAACAAGAATTTTCTTCTCATAACTCAATAGCTGAAGGTCACATACAAATACAGCAATATCATTAAGGGCCTGAAGCCAGAAATGACTTTTGCCACACTAACCTCAATTCTTTCCAGCCAAATGAGATTAGAATCTGCACCACAGAAGTTAATAGGAAAGCCATATTTCAAGTCTAATATGGGAAACATGAATTAGTTTCAGAATTGGGGCATCTGCTTTGCAATCTTACCCAGAAATTTATTTTAGAAGATTTAGCCTTTTCCTGCTTCTCACCTCCAGAGTCTGGATGTGCCTATTATTAACAATCTCTTCATCCATTGTTATTGCATATACCAAGTATTTAGAATTCTTTTCACAAGGTTTGGTCATTTATGACAACAGTAGGCTGATAATTAATTATAAATGTATCTATTAGTATTATAAAAATTAGTCACAGATTTGGAAGTATTGAAAGTCAACTTGTGCGCATCAGCGAAAGCACTCGCATCTTTTAAGAATAAGGTTAACGTTAGCTTCAATGTCCTTGATAACAGAATGCCAGAGGACAGCACTGCCATGCAAAATGCCAACTTTACATCTCATAGATATCACCTTTTCCATTCCAGTAAAGGACAGTGAAAAACCCAAAGGGCTTTGGAGTACACCCTGACTACGGCTGAAGTCTTCAGACAGGGTCTTATTAAATTTAACTATCAGTTCTGGATTTCAGAAAATTACAGGACTTAGAAGAGAAGGGCTAGTTCATAGAGCTTTTTCCCTTGAAACAGGAAGTGAGGAGTGATAAGGTACTCATACTGACACTAACTGCAAATAGCAGCAAGGAAATAAACCTTTTAAATTTGAAAAAACAGCCTTAAGAAAACTGTGTAATAAAACAGCTTTAATTTAGAAGAGAAGATGTTACTACTGTATGCATTTATAACAAATCAAACCTACAACACTCAAAAATCGGGAGAATTTTTTTCAGCGACAAAAAGATTTTTAAATGATAAAAGTATACTTTTTAATAATGAACTAACTTCAAATCATTACTAATTAATATCTGAAAGTTTAGTTACTAATTCCTAAACGCAAATAGTACAATATGCATTAATAACTTTTTGGTCCTTTGTTTCCATAGAAAAAGTAACTTTTCGTTTTTTTCAATTGAACTCGTGTTGTCCTTGTGTTTTTGTGTACGAACGTGTTTGAGAACATCGGTCCTTCCACTGTGGAAAATCGAAAAATCGCAATAACAAATGGTACACATCGTAAATGCATTACATTTCCTTGAGGAAATATTAGAAGAAAAGTCATATGTGTACGACTTTTGAAAAGTACCTGAATATTTTACCTTTTTCGCATATGTAACTTATGTGAAATATCATAATTTTTTAAACTATTTCTCGAAAGCACATACGTTCACACAGTTAGTGACAAGATGAACGAAATATCAACCTCATTCTTGCTTTGTGCTCATTGGCTAAGCTCATGTGCCAGATGACACGCAGTGGCGCTTGATGCTCATTGGAGAAAATGAACATGATGTTTTTGAACGCGTGTTCTCTCACAAAGCAGAAAATGTGTCATAGCTTCTCACTGATGAAACTACTTTGGTTTTCTATGTAGTCTAGACAAAAACCAGGTGCTTTCAGATCACCTTTTTTGGGGATGCAAATAATGAAGTATTATGCCAAGCTACATAAAAATCGTGAGAAATTTTAAGAATAAGAGAAAGTTGGGAGAAATATATTGCAAATCGGGTTGTTGTCAATGCAAATAACATTTAAAAAGTTAATACTATTTATTTATTAATTTTAAAATAATAGATAAAGAACGCTACAATTTCTTAAGATTTGCATGTCCCCCCATGCATTTATTATTAAATCATGAAAGAAAAAATTAAAAAATTATGGCCTTCATTATCTTTTTTCATCTACATACTAAGTGGGAGAATTCTTAACAACTTTCCGAAGTAAGAAGAAGGGGGGGAATCTTAGTTTGGGATTTAAAATAAAAATTAAAAAAAACCCTTAATTTGGGACACTAACAATTAAGTACATAAATATATATCTAAACTTTTTTTTTCTGCAGCTAAAGAAGAGAAACTTATATTTAGCTGCCCTTGAAATTGATACTTTTTTTCAAAATTTAATCTAACCTAAAACTGCTTTTTTGACCTAATTATAAATTTTACACTAGCGTGTTTCTCTACCGATTTCATATAACAACATATTTTTAAAATAATTGTCTAACTTGCACTAATACTTATACACATACATTACATTTAAATAAATACATGATCATTGTCTTATGTTTGACAAAACAACTTTGCTCACAGGGCTAGAGAGAATTATTTAATCTTTCAAAAGAGGGGGAAAGGAGGAAGAACTTTTTTATGTGAAATTACTTTGACATTTTATACGATTATAAATGACCTAAAATGATGAGCTAGCATTGTTTTTTACAAATTATCAATGCATTCCTGTTTATTTTTACAGTTAGACATTTAGAAATACTTACATCGTCATTTGCAAGTTCTATTTTAAAACCATCCGCCCTCCTTGGGATTAACCTTGATTTTTTATTTTCTAATTTTTTCATCCATTTTTGATGGAATACTTATGTTTCTTTACAGCAAAAGTTCTCAAACTTTCCTTGACCCTTCACAAGAAAAAAAAATTCTGACACACCTTCTTCCATAATAATTAATTTTATAAAATATTGTTGCATATTGTCTACATGTCTTTTACCTACCTATTCATCAATTAAGAATCACAAAGTCGATATTAAAAAAAAATTGTTAAAGGCAGTAAAAATTGTGCTTTTTTTTAATATATATACAACGAAAACAAAATTAATAAACATGATATGGTTGAGGCTGGCAGAGTTTTAACAATCTGTTAATGTCAAGTTCCAGTTTCACAAATTTTCACATCCTGGGATGAGCAGCTTCTTTTCTTAAATAGTCAATTAGCTACTGTAACGAACCCATGCAAAGTCAAATACAATGAAGCAATTAAAAATTTCTGTAATCTTCCCCACAGTTCACCATAAAGAGCCTGTACTGATTTTGGCATTGATCATGCATGGACTCTTGGCATCTATTTCTAAATTATACTTTTAGTTTTTCATTAATGAGTTCAACGAGTTCTTCTAAATTTCATGATTCCGCTGTATTTGAATTTGTGAAAGGATCTAAAACCCAACTTAGTGTATTCATGTTCAAATTATCTTGGAATAGCTCCATAAAATTAGCATGAAAAACTGCTAAGTATTGGCAGTATGTAAGTAAATCTTCCTGTTCTGCAGATTCCTGATAATGTGGGAAAGTGGCTTTATTCATCTATAACTAGATTTCTTTTGAACACAAGATGTTTTTACTAGAGCTATGACCTTTTTTCACTTTAATTAAATTCAAATCTCCACCTTGCAATTGTAAATTAACTTCACTAAATATTTTAAGCAGATCTAAACAATAAAGCAATGTTTTTGGATGTAATTACGTTTTTGCGCAGTTTATCATATCTGTTTTCAAGGAGTCTAGTACTGAGTCAAATAGAATGAAAAAAACTTCAGGAAAATACTGTTTGAGAGCCAATGAATTTGCATCCAAATGCAGATGAAACCCTTATGACAGACCTTCATAAGGGACAAAATATTAAAAAAAGGAATTTTTTCTTAAAAAGAAATTCATTTGTTCATTAAATACTGATTCTTTGTACCAGTTTTCAAAGTTTTAGCAAATAATAACCTGTGATGAGTTTTTTCTTTTATAAATCAAACATATGATAATAGTGCTTCGTTATTTGGTAGATTTGTTTCATCGAGTTAAATGAAAAATTTGCAAGTAACTACATAATGATATTTTAGCATCTTTAGCCATTTCATCTATTCTTCTTTGCATCGAATTATTACTCAGAGGATTTCTCTGATGAGACCTGACAGCATCTTATGATGAAAAATAGTTTTTATTATCTCTCTGACTACTGGCAAGATTAATTCTGTGTCAATTGTATGTGGTTTTGCCACTTCTGAAATTAATAATGAAATCTTATATAAGGCTCACAGTCATCTTTTTATTTAGAAGAAAATGCAAAAAGCTTTGATTTAGTTTGCTGTTTAAATTTCTTTTAGAGTCCTTGAAAATATGATAAACCTTTGTCTTGTTTTTAGCATGCATTTTATTCAAATGCTCTTGTAGGTGAGAAGGCTTCATGGCTTCATCTGAAGAAAACATTTTGGCAAATTAAACACAAAGGTAATTATTAGCTTGCAGGAAAGTGCATAAATATGCATTTCAATACTCAACACTGTACTGCCAACATTTCTTCTTATACTCGGACATCTTGAAATGCAAAATTTGCCATAGTTTAAATAAATTAACTTTTCAACAGATTTATAGACAGCTACAAAAATAATGGCTAAAATCATTTTTATCAATTTCACACATTAATATGGATTATTAGCGAAGCACAAAATATAAGACATTCTTTAAAAATACCGATATTACACATACACTGAATTATGGCATGATTTTACCAGCTGTGGCAAGATACTTGCCAACCTACAACACTCAAAACTTAGGAAATTTTTCTCAAAGACAAAAAAATTTTTAATTGATAAAAATATATTTTTTTAAAATGAATTAACTTTAAATTGTTACTAAGTCGTAAAGGCAAGCAGTACAAAAATACTTACATATAAAAAAATAATCATATTTTTATTACTCGCATCTTTTACCAAAAAAAAACTAATCAGTTTTCGTATAAATGTTATGAACAGTGACACATTTTGCTTTCATTAAGACATTTCATAATTTTGTTCATAGCAACTGCCATGTCAGCCTGCTTTTGCTAATAAAAGTCTAATGTGTTATTACTAGTATTAGGTCTAAATTTAGTCCTTATTTTTGCAACAATACTGAAAATCCTCTCCATTTTTGCATTACTCTGGGGAAGTGTCAGGATGGCCAACTTTATTCTAGACAGTTCATTATACTTTAAAATTCCATCAGCGCCTTTTAGTTTTCCAATTAAACTCCACTGGGTGTCAATCTTATTTGGTTTTAAAACTTTATTCAAGTTTCCTAATTGTAAACTGCAAAATTGCAACTGTGATTTATCAGTTGCATCATCGTCTTTCATGACTTATGAAGCAAACCTAGAAATCTGTTCAAAAATATCTTATCAGAAAAAGATGCATTTGCTAGAGGAGGAACATCTGCAACTTTAGCATATAATCACATACATGGCAGAAATAGCTCCTAATGTGAAAATGAAACTTATTTTTTGTCTTCCTCTGAACGTTCCTCCACTACTTTCTTAGTTGCATCCCCTACTACCAAATTTTCATCTTTCTTTCGATTTTCTATTTCGCCATAAATCACATCATATATAGAATTAGAAGACAAAACAAAGACTGATTTTACAAACTTTGATAAAATGTCTTTAAACAAATCATAAATCATTGATTGCAAAACATGAATTAACCCTCAGGACTTCTATGTCAAGTGTGGCTCGACATCACATTTCTTACACCACATTTCTCGAGCTAGACTCAACATTATATATTGTAATTTCTAAAATGCTTTAAATCTTTTTTTTTTCTTCCAAATATTTTATAATATATAAATTGTTGAACATTTACAATGCAGTGTTTCAAAAAACAAACTTTTATTACACAGTAAAAAGAAGAAACACACAGTGAGCAGGCGTGTAGCCAGGGGGGGTGACCTGGGCGCCCGAGCACCCTCCCGCTTCACCACTACTTATGCTAAAAAATGTTAAATAATTTTCAACAGATAAGCCTTAAGTTTAAAATATTGCTTTCCAGCTTCCCAAAAAATTCATATGATTAACAAAGGTTGATCGAAAAACCTACGTTTTCCATTTAGAAGTAAAATTAGGAAAAGTCACCCCTCCCCAGCAAACAAGACGCGGCAAAGTACTCAGAAGGTTATGTGACACTTTCAAGTTTTAAACTTTTGTTCTCTTACAGCTTTGAATAGCCCTCCTTATCCGGTCCCACTTTCTCTCTAGCTATCAAGCTTAATGTTACTAAAGAAGAAAAGGCCTTTCATTTCGGACCAAGCATCTAAAAGCGAATTGGGTCTGTTTCCACGATTCCTCTTTCCACGGTTTTCAAAATTCTTCCTGTTCCCACGAAATCGGAGGATACAGTCAACGTGTTGTTACAGTCCCCCTCCCACAACTCCTCAGGAGGTGTCTTGATGAGTCATTAAAAAGAGCTGGGAAGTTTCTTCGTTAGATTAGGCTCCTCTCAAAATCTTTAGTTTCATTCTATTTCTAATTCTGCTACAATATTAGCTGTTATTTTATGCAACAATATTAGCTCAATCACTATGGATGTTTTAGACATTATTGAAACTAAAAGAAAAAAAAACTTTAGCCCTTAATAAAGGTTATCGTATCAAATTTGGAATAGAAATAGGGAAAATTTAGTTTATTGGATTTGCATATATGAAAGAATCAAAAGCTGCAAAGGTGCAATTAAGACCAAAGAAGAAATCGTTTTAGAAGAAAAACGTCATTTTAAAACTTCGTTTCAGAACGAATAGAACGATTCTGAAAGATTTTATTATAACTTACCTTTATGCAGAATTTTGGTAAAAAATTGTTTTTTACTTTAGGAAACAATCTTCTAATTCATTGCCAAAATCATCACAGTTTTTGAACATCTATCTCTCTCATGCAAAGATCTGAAATTCTAAATATTTTTTTTTATTATTATTTCTTTTAAAAATTCTTTTTTTAAAATCCAAAAATTTTTTGCTTTCCTACATTTTAGAGGAGGACAAGCCCATTCGGCCCCCTAGTGGGGGCATTAACTTTAATGATTAATGAAGATTGATGATTTCGAAAAACAGGAAAGTTTTTGACAACCACGGAAACACGAATCGCGGAAACGAGAAGACACCTTTAAAAACATAATGGTTAAAAGAAAATAAGTATTAAAAAAAAGAAGAAAGAAAAGAAAGTAAGAAAAATAAGTTGTGGTACTTAGTTTTAAGAATTGCTACTTATTAACAAAATATTGCACAAAACAGGGAAGGAGACACAGTAAAATAATTTTGATTGATTGTTTTTTTACATTAATTTTGAATTTCAGTTAAGTCAATACAAAGCAAAAATATTAAACTTCTTTTTTTGTAATAATATAGAAAGCATGTCAGCTTCGATGCTTTCAATGCTATAAATTTTATCTTCATAGTCATCTAGCAATTTAAATTCTTGTAATTTTAAATGATTTAATAGGGTAGCTGCTAAATACGAAGGTAGTTCATTCACTGCCAAATATTTTATTTTATTATTTTTATTTCATTTTATTTATTTATTTTGTGTGCGTCTGTATTTGGGACAAATAATCAGATAATTACCGATTACAAGGAAGTATAAAACAAGAGAATTTAAAAGAATGCAAAAAGTACATAACCGCCATTAGTGAGCAGAACGTATAATATTGCTCAACACTGTTAGTTCGACATGGGTTAGAATATCAGCGAAAAGAGCTGAACAGGCTTTTATGGCTTTCCTTATATATAAGGCAAATACAAACCAGGTTCCCTTAGAAAGTCCTCCACAACTGGGATGCCATCCCTAGACATGTCTATGGGAAGGCATCCCTTTCCATACACAGATAGCCTTTGTATGCTTTGCCGTACTGATTTCAACAAACAGCATAATTGAAATAATAATTATAATGACACAAATTTGGTGCAACTGTAAAATTATTTACACTGTCAACATCAAGCCGAAACCATGAATCAACATCTTTTTCCGAGAGAAATAATTTTATTGTCATGGGCTTTTGAAAAAAAAAACGATGTTCTACACTATAGTTCTAATATTTTTACCAAAAACAAATGTATTTTACTTTTTGATCATAGTGCAAAACAGAGAAGTAACAGAAAAAGATTCAATATTAGTATTAAAGGGTATCGCCATTTCCTCAGACGAGAATGCCGAAATAGTGTTAATTTTTTTCTGGTTCATTAATACCATTCAAATTTCACAAAGATAAATAATACAGATAAACTAATAAAATTTTATATTCAAATTAATGAATTCCAACAAATCGTTTAAATGAAGTTTGCGATCGGAAAAATTATAAATCCCTCAAGGTATTGACTAGAACATTAAAAAAAATCGGATTCTGTAGCTTAGCACTCTTATCTTGAACATGAAACCTTGCCTGAAATCCATTTTTATTTGAATTCAAATTATTGTTTTAAATTAAAAATATTGTTACTTATAGTGAGATAAAAGTTGTGAAATGAATCCATTATACGATAAGTTTTAAACAGTGTTTACAGTATTCTTCTTATGCTCTTATGAATATATTTGCTATTCTATGTAATATTATTAAATGACTAAGTCTATTTGTATCTTATAGTGTCTTATGTTTTGGTGGCTAATAAATTTGCATTTTTCGTTACATTAAACCTATTTATAAAGAAACAGAATGCCCTATAAAGCAAGGCATTCTGTTTCTTTATAACTTTTAGTTGTTTCTAAAGGAAAACTGCAAAAAGCATTGCATATATTGTTGTACTCTTCATTACGCATCATACTTTGTAAATAAAATAATTATTTACAATAATTATTTACAAGCTTTTCGATAATTAAGATTGATAGTTATAATTTTAAATGCTTTGGTTTAGATGTATTTTAAACATATTATGTGAAATATTTTAAAACGCCTATGAAAGAGAATTTCTTAAATTCTTAAATAGCACAGAAAACTTAGTAGCTCAAAATTCAGAATGCCAAAGAATCCGAAATAGTCAAAAATTCATAAATTTTTCATATTAAATAGGCTTTTGTTTAATTTGTAAGGTTTATCCTAAGTTTTTAATACTTAATTTTTAGTTAAAAGCCACTTTCCTGTCGCTCCTGATTTCAGCTTACAATTTCCTACCAGAATGGTTTTTCAGAATCGCGGTTAAATGCAAATGAAGGAAGAGCAGTACTTAAAGTCGAACTTCCATTGACTTCGTTAGAGAGCCAGAGATTCTAACTAGCGAGCTTTTGCCTTTTGGCTACACTCTCTCTAAGTTATTACTATGCTCGGCTGTATTTCAGGCCTTTGATCACGTCGCTGTTTGGTTAGCGTTTAAGGGGCCATCTCCAGTATAATTTTGATAGCTTTGGCTATATCTTTTTAGTTAAGCATTAGTTGAGTTTTAGCTCTTAGTATTCTTGGGTTAAAGTCAAAGTAGTGGTGGCTTTTCTGTATGTCTTGAGAAAGGGCCATCTGTAAACTTTATTTTGAGCAATAAAGGGTAATTAAGGTTACCTTCTTGAGTTTCTGTTCTCTGAGATAAAGCAATTATTCACTTATCAGTTCCACACATTTAGCTGTAAATTCTAGGCAGGAACTTTATAAATTACTAAGTCGAAAATGCTAGATATTGAATTTAAATAAAAAGAATACAAGTCGAGAGTACTCCATCAATTAACAGTGCAAAAGAAATTGCGAAAAAATAAATAAATGTTTGTTTTCCAAACACATTATGTAGTTCGAAAAACGCATTAGGCACTCAATATTTATTGGTGTTTGATTTCTTCAGTGTAAAACTTCTGATGCACTTTGCTCCTTTCTTTACAATTTTGCAGGTGTGTAGGACCAGAAAGCAAATGTATAAGTTATAGATTTTGCAAGCTGCCTTCTGTTTTAAAGGAATTTAAAAAGTAAAATTAGAGACTGACATTAACACTGTTGTTTACCTGTCAAAATTTTCCAAGGATTATTCGAATTAACGCAAAAATTATAAAAGTGTCTGCGGAGTAGTGGTGAATAGCTACGTTCATTGGTGGACTTAATAATGATTTCCAAATGAGAAATGATTTATTTATTTATTACTTTTATTATAAGTAGCATTATCAATGATTTTTTATAAGAGAAAACCCCAGCAGTGACTGAGCGAAAGAGCACTGAACACTTTTATTCAACATCGTTTCGAGTGAAGGCAAATAATCTGCATGCATCAATATTTTTAAATTTTCTCCATGTGTAAATGTAGATACAAGACAGTTCCCTTAAGAAATCATCACATAGTGTTTTTCATTATATTCAAATAAATAGTAACAACTGAAGTTTTCTGCTAAATAACTTCATAGAATACTTCTATTTGGCCAGTGTACACCATTTATACCCTTCTCTAGGCTTTCAGGTTAACTTTCCTCTGAGTAAAACGTGAACTTTATCGGAGTAATTAACCCAGACCAACTTCTGTTTTCACTTTTGAAACTATGTAAATGAATTGCGCTTTTGATGCAAAACTGCGGCTTCTCAATTTCATAAAGTATGACATAATTGTTAGAAAAGTCTACCTTTCTTTCACGAATATTAATTAAAGCTGCACTAAATATGTTCTTATGCTCTAATTTAATCCATTTATTTTGTTCACCGTGTTATGTGTTCGAAAAGTTTATTTTTTCAATAAATAAATATATAAATAAAATAAATTACATTTTTTCAATGATAAACAATTATTAATTTAACGAAGATCACTATATGAGACAACGACAATAAAATATTGCTTCTAGCATGAAAACTTTACGTAAAATTCAAATTATTTGACTTTAATAGTATTATATGTTATATATAATATTGAAGTGTTTTAGATATCGGTTATGGATATTTAACCCCCCTCCTGTATTTTGGGCTGGCTACGACCACGGTGAGTGAAATCAATCAATCAGTCAAGTGTCGCCGGGATGTTGTGCGGCTCAGTGAAACCAGCCCGAAGGCAACAAGATGGTAAAGGTCCAGGACACGTGGTATATTAGGGGTCAGAAGGTATGGAAAAGGAGGGCAGCAATGAATGACACCACAATGAGAGAGCGCAAAACGACGGGAGAGAACAGGCAGTCAAGCGCAAACAAGAGCTGAGTGATGCAACAAGTTACAAGATAAATAAAACATAATCAGAATATGTGCGGTTACAATCAAATAACAGAATATATTCAAGAATATATGCAAATATAAAGATACATTAAATACAGTAATACAATGAAGTACATATAAATAAAGAGAAAACTAATTTACATGGCAAAATTTAAGAACATATGCTATCTTAGGTTGGGAAGTTTGCGTCACGTGATAGGAATGCTGCAAGAGGGCGAAGTTCTTTATCTTCATCTAATATTTCATAGTCGAAGGTCTTGAAATTCTGCAATTGTTCGCAGTTCATATTGCTTTGTCAAAAAATTTCTTGTTAAGTTTGTGTAGGTACGTTTCTAGAGTATCAGTTTGTAAATCCGTGTGCAGAGTCCAATTTATTGTGCGAAGGTATTTGTTTTGTATTACCTGTAATTTCTTGAGATCATTCTTTTTATACATAATCCAGGCCGGGGAAGCGTATGTCATAATAGGACGTATAATAGCAGTAAAGATATGTCTCTTTTTATAAAGGTCCAATTTTGAGTATCTGCCAATTATGGAGCAAGACTTTGGATAACACCAATGGTTTTGCGGGTGATGTGCTTAATATGGTCCTTCCACGTGAATGAAGAATTAAGCACGACTTCTAAATAGTTTGCTTTTTGTACAATCGGAATATCTTCATTAAACAGTTTTAACGAGCCTTTGAAACCTTCTTTAGCAAATCTTCTCCTAATAATCAGAAGCTGTGATTTTTGTGCATTGATTGCAATGCGTCACTGACGACAGTCTTCTACAAGTGGCATGAATTCTTGTAATTTGCGTGTTATGTTTTCTGCACGTCTTGAACGAACTGCCAGCGCCGTATCGTCGGCATAACAACCCACATACTAATCTCTGCTGAGATTGAAGCAGGGAAAATCTGCTACATAGAACAGATAAATAACAGGGCCTAGAATGGACCCTTGTGGTACAGAGGCTTTGATTTCTTTTAATCCAGATACTTCTTCTCCAATGGAAACGAAGAATTTCCTATTTACAATAAAAGAGTGGATAAGTTTGATAATTTCTCGGTCAAAATTAAAATTAATGAGCTTATAGATAAGCCCCTCATGCCAGACGTGGTCGAAAGCTTTCGCAACGTCCAGCATGAGGAGGGCTATGCTTTCTCTGTTGTGTAAGGCATTTCCAATAAATTCTGGAAGCCGTACAAGTTGTTTGACTGTAGATAAGCCTTTTTGAAATCCAAATTGCTCCTTGGGAAGTTCATCATAGTAAACTTGAAGGTGCTGTAAAATAATTCTTTCAAAGACTTTCCATAATCCTGGGAGAAGGCTAATGGGTCTGAATCCATCAGGTCTGGTATGATCCTTTCCTGGTTTTGGTAGCAAAATTACTTTGGCTGTTTTCCAACAGTCCGGAAAATAGGAGTTTTCAATGCAGGCGTTGAAAATATTAGTTATTCTGCAAATGATGTTATTTGGAAAATGTTTAATAATGATGTTCGTAAGTGCGTCATGCCCGGGGGCTTTTCTGTTTTTAAGTTTTCTGATAATATCTATGATTTCATGCGGAGTAGTGAAGATCGGACAGGTTCTGGCAGTATGTGCATTAAGCCATTCATTAACAAAATGATTTACGAATTCAACAAATTGCGTTTCACAAGGAAATTCATTAGGTGTAAATTGCACTTCAAGATGATTTGCGAGCATATCTGCTTTTTCCTTATTTGTCAAGGCAATGGCGTTATTAGAATAAATTGGTTTATTTATGGCTGGTTTTTGCTTGAGGCTTTTAGTGAACATCCAGGATGTTATCTAGTGATTTTTGGTTAGTTTAGAATTATGGATTAATGTGTAGTTAATTGCAGTTAT
>KK115873.1:383730-475054 GCA_000611955.2 Stegodyphus mimosarum | reverse complement strand
AAGATGACTACAAGCCAGTTTCTCTTAAAAAATCGTCCACGGAGGCATCCCTCTCCTTACGCAAATAGACCTCATTAATGTTGTCTAATAAATCCTTCCGCCTCCTTTTCGGCTCTGTAATAAGTTTTTCATTTTTCCCAATTTTTGGAGATGCTACACGCAGAGACCTGATTTATACGCCGAGTATATCTAAAATTGCTTATTTAGATAAAACCTGTGAGTCTACTTATACGACGCATCGCCCGTTAAGACAAAAAATGCACTTTATGTTTTAATAAAATTTAAATAAATTGATTTTAATAATATTCTATGAATATTTTTTAAAAGATCACTTTAAGTAACAGACAGTTTCAACAAGAGGTAAAAAAAGAAGGTGAATATCCTCATTACGTCACAAAGCACCATTCCATCGTGCCCGCATGCGATATATTAAGCAGTGTTTGCAAAGTGGGTGTGGGGCCTTCTAAAAAGAGAAACGATTAAACCTCTTTCAGGAAGAGAGTCTCACGGGTGCGACAACAACCTAAAAGGCTCAACAAAAGATGACAGGAATGAATGCATCGTTTTCTCTATGATTCTCATACCCTTTCAAAGAAATGAGACATTAGCGGCAAAAGGAATTTCTATTCTATGTCATCCGGTTTTATATTTTTTATGTGGTCTTTATCTTCTTCTTGATAGTGCTTTTCCCGCATAATTAATCAAGTAATCAAATTGTTACAGTTCAGAGACAATTATGCTATATAAAGCCTCGGTAACACGTAAAATCACTTTTAACCCTGCCGGCATCCAAACTAGGGATTATCCAATTGCCAGTTAGATTTGTTAACCCCACAACATTGGATTTAAATTTAGGAGTAGAATTGCAGATACCCCCGTTAATGAAATCAAGGTGGTAATTAATTATATTCTACCATATTTTAAGTTTGGTTTATTAGTTTTTCGAAGCAGGTAACCTGAGAAACCAAATGTGCTTTCGCTGGGCTTCAAACTACTGATTTCTCATTTCTATGGTGGTCTTGCACAAGAACACTCAGCTAGCAAATAGAAGATCCGCGATTCGCATCCTGTGGAGAATATACTTAATTCCGCAAGCTTCCGACTACAAAGAACCTAATATTCCGTAGAAGTAAAAGCTGATTATCAAGCTGTTCGATACAGATTCTAATTCTGTGGAATCTGCGTGAAATGAGAGAACTTAGTATCAATCGATCCCAGAATTTTTTCTCGAGGTTGGTATAAGAGGAAAAGGGATCCTTAACTTCCGTTCGGTGCTTTGAATTGAAACTATTAGAATTCATCTTCGAATTCGTTGCCTTAATTAAACAACGTCATCCATTAAGTATCATTCAATTGCGATAAAAATTTTCATAAGATTACTCATGTTTGTCTTGAAGAAATTAAAGAATGATTGTGTTTTCAAATGAAATATGGAACTATTTTTAATTTTAGAACCAAAAACACGCTGATGCAGAAGTATCGTACTTAATTTTAGAATTGATATGTACATCAAATGATATTTTTACCGTCAAATGGACACTAATTCTTAGCATTTTACTTGGTTAGAAATGTTTAGAGGTAACACATCAAGATATATTGTGAGAAAGCAAAATTTGATGATAAATATGTCCATCGTTGGAAACTTTCCCCAGGGTGCCAAACTTCGGTTGATATTCGTTAATAATAAATCATATCTAGCGCTTTAGCTTCATTGTGGCTCCAAAATTTGGACTATTTTAGCGAATTTCAGGCGATTTTCTAAGATTTCGCGATTATCAGCTTTTTCTGAGAATGTTACTTGTTCTGGCTATGTTTTAAAGAATACAGTGTATTCTGTGAGATTTTCAATTAAACCGGATGGAACATTTCCGAAGGTAGTCCTAGCAGTGAAACAACAGAAAAACATACGAAAACTCTGAAAGTGCATGTTAAATGAAAACTACAATGGTGCAACTGACTAAAAGCAGGTCGTAATTCGTGCTAACAGCAATTTGTTATTTGATAAAGTTTCTCGTAAGATCATATGCATGGCTGCAGGGGACCAAAATTTTGCTTATATTAACGGAGTGCTCGCGACGACAGTATTCGTGTTAAGGGGGCTTTACTGTATTTGAATACTTTCAGTCAGAAATTCCTCAAAAATATACTGCAAAGTAATCCTGTTCCAAAACCAAAATCTAGCCAAAATTCTTACCTGTTAATGATGACAAATAATTCTGATGCCGAGTAATCTAATTTTTAAAAAATAAATGGATTACCTAACGAAAGCATTCTGGAGAACTACACTGTAATGTACATAGAGAAATTATCTATAAAAGTGCCATTTAAATAAACTGTTATCTTGATGTATAATAATGGTGTTGAATACGTTTGCAGAATTAGATTTCTTTGTAAATGTAATTAAAAATTTCAATTACAAAAATATTTCAATAATGAAAATATTCATAATTTTGCACTGTTAAATTTTTTTTGAAAAAATTCAGCCTTATAAAAATTACGAAATCTTTTATATAGTCACACCATTCATATATTTTATAAATATATATATATATCAGAAAATTGTATACTCATAATAAAATTGTATACTCATAATTAAATGTAAAAAATGGGCTCTCATAGAGCAAGTTTGAAAGGAGATGATTAATTTTGCAGCTTGAGATTATATTCAAGGGCTATACACAAACTGAAGAGGGTTTAGTTTGGTTTATATGATTATGGCAAACCGCTCGAGGGCTATTTGCTTAAGCGATGCTTTCGTAGAATACTTTCTAAGGCAAACTGGCTGGTATCCACGTTATACACAGGGAAAATCTCAAAAACATCCATGAAGCCAGCCCGTTTATGGGATTCAAACCGCAGACCAAACTACTAGTATTCAGCGATATTAGCACTCTGCTGCTAGTGAGTCCCTAAACTGAGGAAGGAAATGTTTGCATTTGTACGCAATTAAAAATAAAATATCAGTTTACAAAAAGGTTCTGATGCTGATAAATTAAATGATGAGAATGCCTAAACAGAATGTCGTGAAAAATATAAACAAAATTAATTTTTCTCAAAAAAAAAGGAAAAAAGAAAAAAACGTTTAATGTGTTGTTCAATAAAAAAAATGTGCATACGTAGAATATAATGTAAAACACCGTTCGATTAAATGGAAATCTTATCCCTTCAATAATTTTCCAGAACTCTATTGGATTATAAAAATACAGTTCGATTAAAAAAGTGTAATACAATATTTATTTCGTTACGATTTTTTGTTTGTGTTTAATTTCTGGTAGACAGTCCTTACCCTAAAATGTTAATGTAAATTCGCAATCACAACACTTTTGTCGAAAGTGTTAATGTAAATCATAGTCCGCAAAAGGTTCTCTAAATCTCATTAATTACCTCGCGGACTTCCACCTCTTTTACCGTGAGAGAAAATTTCGCCTCTGAACATATGCAATCTAACACTTCATCTAGCCTCCTTAATAAAATTGAGGTTTGCAAGGACAAGCGAGGCTCAAAGGTCACATATGGCCCATGAGGGTCGTCTGATTACAGACGGACGGTCTAGTGTTTCCCAGTTTTCAAAATAAAATTTTTTGTTGGTATATTTGCTCATCCCGTAAGGAATCATGCCATTTCACCCATGTGCGTACTTGTGGAGAAATGATTAATATATTGAACTAGCAAATACTGGCAGTCTGCGAGAAGGATCAATTGATTTTTCGCATTTATCTGAATAAACATAATAGTCTAGTGCTTGTTGGCTGTCATACATTCGCTGATCTATCGCCAAAAATGTTACCCGTAATTCTGATGTTCTGGGCATTCGGTAACCCTGGAAACTGTTTCAGATTTTTCTGCAAAGATTAGGTTTTTAGTTTTCCCTCTTTTCCTGTTAATAATATATATCTTTGCTTTGAAGGGGCCAAAGAAGAAAGGAGGATGGCCTTTTACTTCTCCCCTCTTTATAGTCCATAAGCGGCTATTAGTCTCGAAACCGCATTTTGCGTTGAATAACTGTAAACGACGTATCACTTTTCAAATTGCCGTTACCAAATATTATCACCCCGTATTATATTTAAATAAATTAAATAATGAAGTATCTGCATGAATGTATGCATGTTTCTCGCACTGTGAAATAAAAAACGGTCCTACAGACATAAAATTTGAATAGCGTAGTCCTCGACCTGAATATAGGCATCTGGAAGTTCGAATTTTGAATTTCGAATTTTTTTTATTATCTGTTTCATATTTCATAAAATTTTAACGAATTTTTTAACTGAACGGAATAAAATATTTTTATCTCCTGCGCGCGGGACTGTCTATTGGAAATTCCAAAGATATGATGTTTTTAAATATTCTTAGCTCAAAGTGGCGTTAGCCCAAATGCTCTCGAAGCGTGTATGTGTGTGTTAACGAAAAACGCCCCTTTAGGGGCTGAATAATATAAAATCTGAAAGCTTTCAGAATTTTTTTTTAAAGCCAAAAGGGACGTTAACCCCAGTGGGATCTTAGCCTCGAAACGGCATTTTGCATTGAAACAACTAAATGCTTTGTATCACTTTTCTAATCGTTTTTATTTATTTTATGATATTACTAATTTTCAATTAAAAAAGTTTTATCCGCACTTTTGGCTGTACGTAGTTCTGTTACTTGCACGTCGTTATCATTTAGGCCATAATTGCTGGAATTATATAGCATTATCTGTGCCTGATCTAAGCAATCAGCTCCTTTTTTCCGGCTTTGATGTTAATAAATTAGTTTTTGTAATGCAACTTCCCAAAATTTCAACCCCGCAGTGCAAACAGCATAAGAAATAAGATAGATAACTCAGCCCATTATATTGATGGAAGTAAGCATCAAGAATTGAAACAAAATTTGACCAAAAATTTAGTCAGCGTTTGCATTTCTACATTAAATTGCAACTGCTATTAGCCCGTTTCAATAATAAGACAGTAACTTATCATTCTTGCCATAACCCCTTTTTTGTCAGCAAGTGACGTACAATACAACTTCAAATAACACAATGAGGTGCGATCACAACCCGTTTGGATAACTAACTGGCTTGTTGTCTTCGCATTCATATTAAACAAATGTATGTTCTCCTATGATAAATTAACTTAAAATAACCGCGATAACTTTTGCGATCAGTGCCTATCTCTTTACTGTCCTATTTCTAGTAGTCAAATGTATGTTTTCCTGTGCCACTATCCTATGGTTCTCTTACGGTCCTATGGTATAAAATAAATCACTTAAATAAAACAAAAACTAAGCAAATTTATAAATTGGTAAAAAAAAGAAAGTAAAAAAGGGGTAAGTAAATTTATAAATTGCTTTTTTTTACAAATAGGAAAAAGAAGAAATCCGAATAACTGGAATTCCGAATATCTGTGGTAGCACTTTATTACATTTACTAGATTTACTCAATACGCGCTGTTCCAACAATAAATATCCGTGGTCATCGTAGTTAAGATTAGTCTGTTAGCTCTGTGGCTGAACCGGAGATAGAATAGGTGTCAAAATGTCAAAATTTATACACAAAGGTATTCAAAAGATGTAAAGAACACTGCAGGGAGGACAGGGAAAATGCTCAAAAACCGTCTACTAAGGCGCATTCTAATACAGTAAATATAACTTAATAAATAAATTAAACTGGCCCCAGAAGAAAAGTAGAAATTTTAAACAATTTTATGCTATTCACAAGCAATTCCGAATGAAATCAAATAAATAAATATCACTTTCAACTCTAAAAGCAACGAAACCACAATTTGAATTTGCGTAAGTACGTAGATTGTAGCGAAACATGCTTAAATTAACACAATCAACCGTCAGTTAAGAATATTCACAAATTGAAGCTAATAATGCTCTATGATGCTCCGCATGCAGTAATATACATTTCATGAATTTCGCAAAAATTGCAAAATTCCCACTATAAACAAGATTGCCCCACCAGTCACCGAGTATTTAAGACCGCTTACTGTTGGTAGTTTGACCTGGTTTGGGTTCGATCCCAGGTGAGCAGACTGGCTGCATGGTTGATGTTCTCGATGTGTAATGTGAATACCAGCTAGTTTCCTTCGGAAGATCTTCCACGAAGACATTCCTCCTCTTAGGTAGATAGCCCTCGTGGCTTTGCCATATTCAAATAACCTAACAACCTAAACAGGATTCGTGAAGTAGTCCCACGGCCGAAAAACGCTTAGGAATTGGAATCTGGAAATTATGGTGGCCAGGTAACTGGAAAAAAATGACTAATGACATACTCAGAGGGGAAACGTAAGCACACAAGTCATTGTAAACGTGGGATATAATATTTCTTTTTCTGGTTTAATTTGTAATGCCAGTCAATGATATAATAACCGCTTAAAAATTTCTGTGGTTTCATTTGTTCAATAGATTTATTTTTACTGTACTTTACAACTAACTGCCCTCTAGAGATATACTATTAATTTACCTCTTACCCCAAGCAAAATATTTTTCCATATCCTTTAATTGGTGCATGCATTAATTTTAATGTCAGTAAATTTACCGTTTACAGTTACAGAGAATTCTAAATAGGAGAATTTTAATTACACTCATCCGGTATTTTCCTCACATCGGATAGTGTCACCTGTTCCGGCATGAAATTGGGGCTGCAAAGAGCGGTATTTTCTGTCGTGGTGTAAAACCTGGAAGAACAAACGGCACTGGTTAGCATACCTTTGCCATACCAACGGTAATGAAGTTTCTTCTCAAATGGCAGAGAAAATGCTACCCTGAAGAACTACATCTGTCACAAAATTAAAATGATGGTCTGCAGAAGGAATGCAACCATTTGGTCACTGAGTCTTGAAAGCTTTTCCAACCGCTGGAATATCTTCTCTCTAGAGGAAATAAAAACCGTATTAAAACCATGCGAAGGATATAATCTCAAATCGTACGTTTTATTTTGTTTTTGCATTTTTATTTTGTTTTACTTTTATTAAAGTGATGCAGTCCACTCAATGGCTCATATTCGTGGCTCACATAGCTATTTAGGGGCGTGGAATTCTTGCTTGAGTTTTCGGAAAACTGCATTTCATAGCTTTTTATGAAATGAGTTCCAGCTAAACACCACAGTAGAACTTCCAGTTTCTTTACTGACAACCAAAGCAGATATTAAAAAAATAAGAAAAAAGTGTAGATTATTGAGTTTCCTTATTTCTGTAGGCTAAA
The DNA here is from genome assembly GCA_000611955.2 of Stegodyphus mimosarum. Taxonomy (NCBI): domain Eukaryota; kingdom Metazoa; phylum Arthropoda; class Arachnida; order Araneae; family Eresidae; genus Stegodyphus; species Stegodyphus mimosarum. The sequence goes on along the minus strand of KK115873.1, from coordinate 467,875 downwards.
TACTTGTTTACTGTTGTGTAAGTTAGACGAACTTATTTTTTCATTGACTGTATACTATTTCACCCAAGACTTAAAAAGGCACTTAAAAATAATTCTGTAAACTAAAACGCAAAACAAACTTTTTTTCACAAAAGTAATCGAAGAAATTAATATTTTGATATTCACCCAAACAACGGCAGTTCATTCCTATTTTAATTAAAATGAAAGAGGAAAAAAAGGCGTAGAATACGAAAATAACAAATAGAAACTAAGCAGTTATTCTAGCTATTGCAAAATAAAAGTTACTTGTAGGAAAAGAATACTTATATTTATTCTATGTTCAGAAAAGGAGTTCTTGTAACTCCAAACAATAAGCTCAGGCAATTTTAACTATTGCGAAGTAGGTATACGTACTGCGTAAAATTTATTTCTCGTAAATATTTATACGCGAGTATTGTAGGCCTCACTAGATGTCATAGGTTTTTACCTAAATTTATTTCATAGTTTATTAAATGCACTGGGCTATCATTTTTGTCACTTGTCAATGATGGCATGCCCAATGCCTCAAACAAACAGGAAGGAATTTAGTAAATATATGATCAAACAAAGACACTTAGCCAGGCGAATTACAAAGGTAATGAACAAACTATCAGATATAGGCACAGACCTATGTCAAGTGCACTAACATCTCAGGACCTTCGTAGAAGCCAGTATTCGTGTCAAGAATATGTATTAGAAGCAAATATTCTGTCAGGCATTACTGTCAAGTATTAGCAGGTATTAAGTCAGTATTGTATTATGTCAAGTATTATATCATGTTAAGTATGTATTAAGTACTGTATTAGGTCACGTAGTATGTCAAATATTATGTACAGCTTAGAAGCAAGTATTTACAAAGCTAATCAAGGTCGGGACGCCTACGTAACACCTACAAATTTCACAAGGCGTTATCTGTAGAGAATGGTGGACTTGGCGCTAAACCGATTAATTACAATGGTAGAGGAATGGTGTCCACGTCCATCGTCATTCACTCACTCATTCACTTACCAGTAAAACAATTTAAAATATGTAGATGTGTGATCTTGAGTATCTTCTACACATAATTAGCTCTCGTGTTTTGATAATGATGCAAAATACTTATTTTACATATGACATTATATAAAAGATCTATTTTACCGCACTACGAAGATTTTCGAAGCGACAAACGTAAAAAATCACCTGAGTTAACCACGGATCTTCTATTTCACTAAATGGTCGGCCTAACCATTTTCAATACCATAGTATACATGGGAAAATGCGATAATTCCCCATAAAATAAAGGCTTCTGACACTAAATTTAAAAATCTGATGTGTACACCACATGACTTCCTTGTACAGAATATTAAATTATACGCATTTTGCATTTCATATAAACTTATTGGATTGAATCAAATCTACTTCGTCGATAGGGCATAAACCACAATAGAATAAATGCACTCTTTAAAGTTCACTATATCTGTTTACCACAGCGACAGGTTCACTTAACAGCGTTACATTTCATTCCTTTTGTAACTCAGAATGCACAAAAATTATGTTTATCATCTGAAGAATTACCTAATAGTTGCCACATGTTCTATTCAAATACTATGATAAATCTAAAACGATGTGTAAAAGAAATTAAATAAACAAACAGAAAAATAAAAGAAACAGTTTTTCATAGACGATTCAGTATTTCTCATTCAATTAATTCAGTTCTCACTTCAAGACAAGGCAAAAATACAAAATTTACGAAGTAAATCTTAAACACTTCTTTGTTCGAATAAATTCCAGAACTGATTAAGCATGATTTAATTCGTAATAATAAAAGAAGGCGTTATCTTTCTTGTTGCGAGGCCTATTTTCTCTAGATTGGCAACAAATCCACTATTCTGCTAAGCTTCAAACGTAAACAAATATGGCTGCTATGACCAAAAACTTAAGGCTTAGCCGCACTTAAACAACCTTTAAATTATTGTTAATTATACAACTATAATATGCAGGTTAACTAAAGGCATAAAAATCTTAACTGGAAGATGAGAGCAGCATAATTCAATCATTTTTAAAGCGAAAAAGGCACAGTTTACAAACATATAAGAATAAATAAACTGAGCTCACTGAGCCGAGTAACAGAGCGGATATATATGTATATATATATATTTATATACTTTTGATGCGGCCGATTTCAACCAAAATAGGAGATGCACATCTATATGTTATAGCAGTCCTACACACAAAATTTCAACGTTCTGAGGTTACTCGTTTTTGAGTTATGCGAGATACATACATGCATACGTACGTACGTACAGATGCCACAAAAAAATCTCTTCATTATCCATTTTACATCAGTTTTGCAATTTTTCGGGGGAAAAAGAGCCCTTTATCTTGTCCTTACGTACAGATATCACGCAAAAACATCGTTAAATTGCATTCGATAGCAGTGGATATTTTGGTTGAAATATGATACCCGAAACTTTTCGCTATTACAATACTTCCTTTTTACTTCATACAAGGAAGTAAAAATGAGAACTGAATGACTTAATTTTAGTGTGTGTGTGGAAGCTTACTTAAAATGAAAAAAACATGCTTTCAAAGAACGATAATGCTAAAAATTGAACTGAAAATAAGTTTCATCTAAATATCAACTCTCTAGTAATTTCGCTCTGGAGCTCTGTTTGAACAATGCCCAATGAAAAATATGAGGCAGTCATTTTCCTTTATCAGAAGATATTTAAAATAAAGTGTAAGATTTTAGAAAACGTTCACCTTCAGTGCACTCACTGATCCATTCACAGCTGACATCCCACTTACCAACGAACCTAAACTCTGAAAAAAGTAGAGTCGCAATTAGATACGCAGCGTAAAGAAAATTCCTTTATGTAAATTCTTGTAAGTTCTGCCTCCCCTTAAAGAAGCATTTCCAATTCTTCGTCATCATTCGTGTTCAAATATCTTCTTTTGGAAGCATGTAAATTTTTTAGCAATTGCATATTTCTCCCACAGATGCATATAGATTGTACAAGAAGAACTAGAGATAAGACCATACCTAAATTTTGTCGAATCCGCATCCTGAAAGACTGTTTAAACTCTCATACAGAAACAAATAGTAAGAAAAGAAAAATAACCTTTACTTAATAAAAAAAATGTGTTAATTACTGAAAAATTAGAATTTTGAACTTAATTGAAACAAAATAAAAAAAGAATATCTGAAAGGTTTCAAATTTTAAATTACATCCAAAGGGGCGTTTTTTTAACATTTTGTTTGTTACCTTTATTTATTAAATATCATGTTCTTTGCACTTAAACCATAAAATCCAGTTAAAGTACAATATCGCAAAATAATTTTAAACTGAGCATATCTTTAGAATTTCCGATACACAGTCTCACGCGCTGGAGATAAAGATGTTTTTTCTATACAACGTTGCCATTGCTCGCTTTGAAATCCTTGAGTTTGTTAATCAAAAACTCGTTAAAGTTTTACAAAATATGAAATTGATAATAAAACAAATTCCAAATTTCAAATTTGGGCTTCCAGATGCCCATATTCGCAGCAGGATTACGTCATTCAAAATTCTATGGCTCTAGGTACCGTCATTTTATCGCAATATGAGAAACATACATACATTTATACACATTCTTAATTATTTCATTTCTTTAAATATAATACAGCGCTGTAATATTTGGTGGCAAAAGTTTGAAAAGTGATTCAGACTTTTAATGTTTCTGACGCAAAGTCTCAAAACGAAAAAAATAGTCCTTCAGGGACAATGCCCCTTTGGACTAAAAAAATTGGAGAGAGAGTAATGTAAAAGAAAATTTTAAGAATATTTCAAAATTCATCAACAACTTTGTAGCATTCATTATTTTAATTAACCAAATTATTTTTAGTTTGAACTTTCCTATCGAATTCTCAAAGTTTCAGTTGCTGCCCGAATTTAACGCGAGTGAGATATTTATGCAAATCGCATATATCTGTTAGCAGTTAAAATTCAGGAGTTAACGAGGGGAAAAACAGTGCCTTGGATTTATCGCCGTAAGGCTGTGCGCGCCAAGATTTCCTCTATCTACTGAAAGTTCGCCTTCATAGGCATTTGCAATTACTAGTGTTGCTAGTGAAATTCGCATTGTTGCATTTCACTAAGAGTAAGCTTCCCTCGCCGTCCTACGTAGAATTAAGTTAGGAAATTGAATTTGTTAACACACTTTATTTTTATATTATTTTAGTTCAGCCCAAGTAGTGGCTTACTCTCAATTAGAAGAGTTGTAAATATTTGAATTAAAGGGTCACTTTTAAACCCTCCTTCTGACTTTGTAGTTTCTGCAACACTAAAGGACATAGCCTAGATCTGCTCACTGTCCTCCACATAAGGTTTCACAGTTGATGCTCACGAAAAGAGTCAAGAGATTGAAGGAGGAACCTTACAACTTCTTAAGATAAAAATTTTATTTTTAGTTAAAATTTGTTATCAAAGCAGGCTGGTAAGTTCAATTTTTCTTCTAATTTATAGCGGGAAAGGAATGGGAGATCCTCAAACCTGTCTCCCTGGTACTCTCTCACAAAATTGGGGCGGAACTGAGCAGAAGACGTGCTGTCACCTGTATGGTGCTCAAAGCTCATGCTAAACGACAAGCGCAGAATTGCCCACCTTGCCATGCTAATATTCGTGGGTTTGTTTTGAATATGTCACACAAATGATATAAGGCAACAACAGAAAATCAGATAGAAATGCAAAGATATTAAAAAAGGTCTTTCAATATTTGCACTAACTGTGGTACATTTTTTAATAAATGTTAACCCTATAAGTTAAAAGCAAGTGCAGTTTCATAAGTAGCAATAATTAATATACTAGATAACATTGTGGTCATTGGTATATATTAATTTTGTTCACTTCTACTACGTATTGAGAAGATTGCATATCCTTCTAGTTTTAAACTCAACTTTATGATGTTTTCTGACCTATGATTTAGGCAAAATTAAAGATATCATATACAAGATGGATAACGATGTTAATAGTCAAATAAAGGATAACTTTCATCTAACTTACCTCTAGTAAATGGAAATCTCCAAGAACTGCTAGAAAATTCACTCAGATACCTATACTAACAAATGGGATTAATGCATATCAGAAGCTTAAAAAAATTACATTTTTCTAGTTAACCTGCAATAACATTCCCGTAATCGAATTTTTGTAAATCATTTTGAGCTCCTACATAAGCCAATCTTCAAATTTCAATAGAAATATTTTCTAAAAATTCCTAATTTATACACGGGAGTATTGGGTAGTTATCTTTTTTGTTAATTCATGTACGTGATTTATATACGTGACTAAATTCATATACGTGAGGTCATTAGGTCATTTTCATGCAGTCGTTATATTATCAAACATCTCCAAAAATTCAGGATCGTATTCAAAGCTGTTTTAAAGAAACCCATGCGATTTTTCATGCTTTCGGTTTGATTATCTTTATTTATATATCCAGTTGCCCTGAATTCAAAACATAGCTACTTTTTATAGAATCACTTTCTAATTCTTTTGCATTCTAATATAGAAATCTTCCTTTTTGGTAGAAAACGAATATGCGCGCATGAAAGCACAGCAATCACTTTTGCTAATGCAGTAAAGAAGAAATGCAAAAGAATTCCATTTGTAATGATGTTCAATATTTTTTACATGCATGATTATCCCGGTATTAGAAATTCTTTCACGATCTCTTTGTCAGTCTTTCTACGTATGACCAGACATCAGCAAAAAGTGTATTTAGAAATTATCTACTAGACTGAAAGGAATTAAACAAGGAGAAGCCTCGATAACAGATTTGACTATGACCAATTTTGTAAATCAAGCCGTATCAGTGATTATTAGGTATTAAGCCATTCGTTTTTCGATGTTATTTAAAACATTGAAATGTTTGTGTAGGACCGTTTTAAAATTAAAAAAAATAAATGAGAACACAATATTATTGGGAAGGGTAATGTATGAGGTAATCTTCATTGCAAGAGAATGGATTTGAAATTTTGATGAACTTTCATAAATGAAGATTTCCTTTGGCTGATAACAGTATTAGTTTATGATAATTTCCAAAAATAAAGAGCTGGAATCTGAAGAAATCCTCCCTTTGTCGCTTTCACTGTCGTTGCCTAATCTTACTTCATAGAAATCCTAAGAGAACCAGCCTTTGAATCTTTCAACAAACTTAAATATTCAGCACGAATTTTATTTAATATTAAAATGTTACCAGGGATGCGATCAATTGAAATTCTCCCGGCCGTGTTCTGCCTAAGCTGAAAACTCTTTTCAATCGGTTGCGATCGTCACCAGATGACTAAAGAGAAAGGTTGTACGCCAAGCTCGGGGAATGGGTTGAACAAAATGCCGAGCGCAGAAGGGATCCTGCTGTTAATCGTGGGCTGATGAAGAAGAAGTCGTAGGGAGATCAACAGGAGCTCTTCGGATAAATTGGACCTATGTGTATAAAGATACTTTCCGCAAGAATACGGAGATAAAAGTTGCTTCATTCTCTTCTCAGTGGAATCCGTTTCTTTTGTGTTAATATAAAAGTTAAAACGCAGTTCATCATTTTAACAAAGAATCACTTAAGTTGAAGCAGTAAGGTAAATTGTTGTATCATTACTATGCATTCATTCTAGAAGAAATTTGTAATTATAATAAAATATCTTAGGGTTTGGCCAATTAATCGAATAATCGACCGATTAATCGCATAAAACTTTATTAGATAATTAAATTCTTCATTAGGTAATCGAATTTTTAACGGGTTTAAAATACATATTTCTCATGATTTCTCAAGAAATGTAATTGGAAGAAAAATATGCGAACGTAAAATTTTAAATTAAGCAAAAAAAAACGAGTTTAAAATGGCATTAGTTTTCAATAAAACTCTATCCATTTCAAGGGCGATTTGACATAGGCTCTTCTTGTAGAACGCAAATAAGATTTTTAAAGTGTGGGAAAAGTAACAAACAGATGCATAGGAATATCACTTAGAGAAGAAATAAAAAAAACATAGCGTCATTTATCGAGTAAAATAGTAGTGAAAACGTGAAAATTAAGTTAATAAAATGTAGAAAGCTCTGGAAGGAACTAGAATTCAATTAATGTCATGACATAAAGCTGGTAAATTTTTTTAAAGGGAAAGCTTCAAGGAAATTTTTTTCAGCCACTGAAGAAATTTCTTGAATACTTTTCTATCAGTATTAATCAAAAGTGAAAATGAAGTGACCAGTCATGATTAGCTACCGAAGATTTATTTATTTCTCCTTTCCAAACAAAGGATTTATGCTCTTTGTAGAGAAATTTTAATGCCCTTTTAGTTTGGCCGATATTTATAAAAAAGAACCGTACCAAAGTGCTTTTGAGATCTATAGAGTTTCATTCAACTCTAAGAACACAGAGATAAAAGTTGCTTTCAACTCTAAGAATACAGAAATAAAAGGTTATTCAACGCTATAAATTTCTAAGGTTATTATTTCTAAGATAATTACATTTAATATTGCTTCTCTGCATAATCTTGAACTCTCCAGAAATATTCTTTCAAATCGTACGCTAAATTAAGGACTGAAAAATATCTCGCAAAGGCGCACTACATGTATGTTGTTTTAAAATCTTGCTTATAGATGATTTAAATATATATTTCTCAACCTGGCCGTTTTATTGACTATACCAAGGTACTTTTCGACTAGGCCCAAGATTCAATATATATTATTGCGTGCGTACAGGTTCGTAATGGATTGAATTCACAGGTCGATAAAAAGTTAATAAAATTTATTATTTTCACAAGAAATAAAGCAAAATTCTGAAATATTTCCTCAGAAATATTCGCATAATATCATAATATCTCAAACGTTAAACAGAACTCAATTCAAAACAGAGAAAGCTAATCCAATCTCACAGCGAATTCGCTACAATCAATAACAGCGCTAAGTAAACAATACAGTTCGCTTAAAACAACTGCAACTGAGCTGAGGTGTTTTAATTCGGCTTTTATAAGCTTTTTTAATTATTCACGAAAGCATTATGGTAAAATTTATTTTCTAGATTTTCCTGGATGGCAACAGCAATTACGAGATATTTATTTATTAATATTAAATGCACACGCTGTTGTATTTTTACTTTTCCGGCGTAGCTTTTTCTTCAAAATCGTCATGCGCTGCGTTGCACGGAAAAATAAAACAATTTTAATTACAATTCTAAATAAATAGCTAAATAAATACAAAATCCGTAACAATATTAATGTATCTCCGGTGTATTAGTTTCGCAATAAAAATGTCGTAAAATCTAATATCGCTCAGAGATAAAAAATTAAAGGAAAAATTTTGGAAAGGCTGTATGAAAATAAAGTATACGAACAACAATAAAGAAAATTACTTTTTTGGTGTTTTACGAAAGAGCTGATTGGCAAATTCTTCCCATCATTAATAGCAAAGAGAAATGGGATATTTCAATTCTCGAATATCACGAATCTTAAAAAATGATTCGAGATTCAAAACTCGAATGTTCGCTCTTTTATCACTTATTCCCATACTTCAAGTTTCCACAGCAGTCATAGCAGAAGAAAGCCTCAACTTAAGCCTCAACGCAGACAGACAGACGTGGAAGTTTTAGAGATTGTATGAACTGAAACCATAATAAGAAATGACTCTTTTCATTTTCTTGCTATGTTCTCTCTCCTGTCCTCTCCACCAACTAATTCCCGACGACTCAGTCTAAGGGCCCTCTTAACAACCATAATGGGCTTTGGAATGTGTTTATTACCTTTCCGGTAATAAAAGATAACTCAAAGTTGAAGATATCTTATTTCCATTTATAAATGCTACATTTTTATAATATTAATCTTATTTTATCATTGTTTTTATATTAGCTTAATTTCTAGATATATCTGCATCCTTTGATTTTTGAGTAACGGAAATGCTCAAAAGTGTCTTTCAACAGAAATTTAATGGTGAGTGCGTTTTCACTTCACTCTCTCTCAGCTCACTACAGGTTTAACAGCAATGCTGCACTTTTAGAAACCGGAGTAAACTTGCATTACTAGTGCAATCCTTTTTAAACTTCTTCAATAATAATTCTCAGTGTACATATTTTGGCCTCTTACTGCTTGAAATTTAGCGTTAGTTTTCGCGTCCTGAAAGCTACTGGAGTGCCATTGCGCAGGTCTGTCGAACAGTGCCGCTAGAACTTTTGTAGAATAAAGACATGTTGGTGAGCACAGAAATTCATATGTAATTAAACTGCAGTCTAATAAATCTATGTCAATATTTTATTGTAAATGAAGTTCATTTGAATTTAAACTGGAATTATTCATTTAGTATATGCAATGTCCCACTGAGTTTTAGGTAGAACAGAAGATAGTAAATCGCCTCGGTGACCACTGGAAGAAGAATACAGGTAAATAATTTTAACTCATTAATTCAGTGTTATTCAAGTTTAACATTAGTCGGAGTAGCTAATTTTTAAAGGAAAAACAGCACATCTGAACACAAAATAGTACTCGTTGATTAAAGCTTATTAACACGATTGAAACTCATTATTGAACCGACTTAAGCTCATTGTTGACGCGATTAAAGTTGATTGTTAACACGATTGAAGCTTACTGTTGATGCGATGATCGCGATTGTCGAGCAATGTTGCTTATGCTGACGCTGTCTTATAAGTATATTCTGTGAGGTTTTCAATTAAAAGGGACGTAACATTTCTGAATACAGCCCTAGCAAAGAAACAGGAGAAAAAAATATGAAAAATCTTTAAAGCTTGAGTTAAATAATAAAATTTAGTGACGCAACAGACTAAAAAACAGTTCGTAATTCGTGCTAACTAAAATTCTCTTTAATCAATAAAACTTCCTGCAAGATCATATACATCATAGCCAGGACAGAAATTCTGTTCATGTTACCAAGTATGAGTTCGTACTGAAGGGGGGTTTTACTGTATTTACTTCTCAACCGTTTACAGTAATAATCACTTCAGACTTGAAAAACAAACTTTGCTTCAAAGAGTTTCTTATCCAAAAACTCGTTTTGGGGATCGAAGAATAAAGAACTGGTCTGCTTCACTAGAAATCTTAATGATCAATCGATCTTTTAACTATCTGAGAAAACAAAATTATCTTCTTTTTTTTCTAATCTTTATAAAGATGCATGGATTTTTTTCTAATCTTTTCCGAAGCCACTAGAGTTACTGCCTAGAAAAATATAAAAAAAATGAATCTGTTTAAAAGCAATGTAAGAATTACTTTTTATCACATTGTTGAGGCGAGGATTTGAATTATCCTATTGCGAATAACACTGCTATAACAAAGTAACTGTTAACTGATATTTTGATCGTTCATTTAGAACTGTAATTTTGAAAACTAAGCTACTATTCTTGCCGTAATATGGTGAAGTAAGTATATATTTTGATACATGCAAGCATATAAATAACTTGCGATAATTTTAAAATCCCGTATTTATATAAAATGTTATGCCTTCATCATTATTATTACAATTACAATAATAGTAAAATGCAGTAGATTCATTATTACTACAGTTCTAACTCTATTAACGCTTTGCGGTCATATGTCTACTCTCAGCTACCAAAGCTTTTTTTACTGTTCCAATCGTACGCCTGCCCTCAGTCACCGCAGCAAAGAACCATACTGATTATATTAAGTCGGCAAGTTTCATAATCTTGCATGTTATGTACTACTGTTCGTTCAATGAAAATTAATTTCAACCATCATGATACCTATGTATAAACTTAATACCACCGCAAAGGATTAACTTTGCATTCTTTATTATTCAAGTTTTAATATTTCCCTTTCGTTATCATCAGTCATCTTATTCAGAAATTTTATGATGTAGATAAATCTGCTCTCAAATTGTATGGATAAATAGCGGAAAGAGCTGTTAATGTTATTAAGCAGTAATTTAGCTGAATATTGTAAGGAAACCCGTAAGCTTATAATATTTTATTTACAGCTTTTATTAGCAATCTTAAATTTGATGTTGCTCATAAAAACTAATGATTTCTGGAATTCCTAATTTAGGAAATCCTAATAAGAAAATTGATTAAACCGTGATTGTAATTAGGTCTGTTTATAGTTCATTATAATATTACGTTTATATGATAATTTACGATTATCGTAATATACAGATATGACTTTTTAGTTTCCAAAAATTGTATCAAAAGTTTTAAAAGATAAAAATTTAAATTATAAATCATGGTTTTCTTTTAAATATACGTTTATCTCGTCTTCTTTACAAAATGAATATTTTATCCAAAAATAAATATTGATATTAAAAATGAGAATCTTCTTTCTAGAACGGAAAATTCGTATCACAGAAGTCCTTGGATATTACCGAAATCATAAAAACAATCGTCTGTAATAAATACTAAACATATATTAATGACATCATATTTTCATCGAAGCAAAGTTAATATACCTAAAATGTTAACTCCTATAGCTCTTAAACCAAATTTGTATTGTTACTTCGGTGTTTTCTTATTGTGGCTGTTTCGAGAAATGGTACGCGATTGGAAATCCATAAATTGTGTCCCATTTTGTAACTGTAAAAAGCAAAATCTATTAGAAAAGCTTCTAAAACACTGGAGAATATCGCATTATTGTCAAAAAGGATAAAAATCTCAATGCGTGCTTCCTAAACTGGCAGCAGTGCTTTATTAAATAATGCGGAGCATTTATTAATCCATAGCTTATTAAAACAATTATGTGATGTGCTCAATATATTGCCATCCTTTCAAAATGAGTTTATTCGTAGATAATAGATCAATATGAATATATCTGTACAATGAAACTAATTTTAAAATCACCATAACAAAAACTTAATTTCCAAAATAGTTTTAGTATGGCTCTGGTTACAGTTTATTTGTCATGAAATATTCAAAATTCTATTTCCTCCTAATCTCGATTTAAATCCTCTGGAACATATTTGATAAGCAATGGAATATAAAATTCGAAAATAAAGCATTGCTTTTAAACAAATTTCATATTAGCAATACAAAATGACGGAAGAAAAGTTAAGACGAAAATAATAAAACCTAGTTGAACCTATGCCAAAAAGATAAATAGTTCTTAATAATTTAATAAATTGTAATGGTGATTTCTTCAGACGGTCGTCTTTTATCGATAAGATTGGCACATGAAGACTACTTATTATAATAACTCGGCTTACCACTTGGTTACTAATTTTCAAAAGTTTAACAACTGCAGAAATTATCTAAAAAATATTCTTTAAGACGATAAGTAGGAACCGCTTCCGCAATATAGAAGAGAATTGACTCGTGAGGATTTGATAGTCTTTCTAACTGTAATTACAGAATTACGCGAATTAATAAAGAAAATTCTGTTTCTGAATTTTTGTTTTTATGATAATGTTGAAATACTTCATACTGTTTAATTATGTCTTTGCTTAAATTTCAGTCTCAACTTCAATAATGCCCAGCGAACTAAGAGAAAGAAAACCCAACCCTATTTATGAAAATGAAAGAATGTTCATGGGAAATGTTCAGTCATTTAATAGCAGATACTCAAGGAATACATTTAGCTCCTCCGTCTCGTTCAATGGTTATAATAGGAAACCAACAAGAAGAAAAACTATTGCAATTCGGAATTCAAAATCTGGTAATAAAGTACTTACACTTCAGGATGATTACTTCAGCGAAGAGCAACCAAGAATACTAGCACCTACAACAAAAAGGAAAATTTTGGGATCATTTAGTGAAGGAGTAAAAGCCCAGAAAAGATATTCCACTGATGAAGTATTGCATACGGATTATTTGTCAGCTGCTTTAGCTGATGAAGGATTTGATCTGCATTCTGTAGATTTATCGGATATACTGAAAAATGATGTCCCAGAAAAATATCTTCAATACATATACATAGCAATATCATACACAATCAATCATTATTTTGGGATCCCAGGTCCCACAAGCGAAGGGCCTCGAAAATTAACGCAGTACCAGAATCAACTCATTCAAATGAATTCAAGTGTTCAACAAGAAAACTGCGAGAAAGCCAAACTAATAAGAGCTCCAAAATTTGTTCTAAATTTAAATGTAGTAGAAGCGTGCGATTTGATGGGCAAAGATGCTGATGATTTAAGCGATCCATTTTGCAAGATTTGGATCGGTAGCAAGCCAGAATGCATCGAAATGACTGAAGTGAAAGAAAGGACTATTAGTCCATTTTGGAATGAGACCTTTAGCTTTAATATCAACAGCTTTGAAAACGATGTTGTATTTCTTGAAATATGGGACAAAGATCCAACAGGACTGCTTGCCAATCTGCGAGAAGTGAAACGCATAAAGAATTTTTATGGGTGCTGGTTATTCTGCAACGACTGTTGCGATAATATTTGTCCATGTGGTACAAAATCTATTGATGACTTCTTGGGGAAGATCGAAATTAAAGTTTCAGATATATATTCAGAAGGTATTGATGAATGGATGGAATTAAAACCTCAAAAACAGGAACCCATAACTGGAAAAATACATTTGATAGCTAAAGTCGGAGCACTAAGGCCAAGAAATACTTTAGATGCTCTGAAAAGACATCTGTTGCTAGTCAAAATTTGCCTTCAGAATGGTTTAAAAATTCATGAAAATTCTGATTTGAGTATCACAAGATGGGAGCAGATATTAAATCCATCGGCAAATACACTAATATTCCAGCATGGTGCGCAAGGGAATATTTCTGCATCTGAAGATGCAATTTGTCGTTTCGCTACCATCGTACATTTATCTTTGCAGCACATTTCATTTGACTATCAATTTTTGTATAACATATTGTTTGAAACCAATGACTGTATAGCACAATCGCCATCAATTTATCCTTTAGAAAACTCTGCTAAAGACATTTATCAAATATCAGTCCAGACACTACAGAACCTTTGTATCTCGATTACCAGTCATCTGCATTCCTTCGATCTCACAGACAATGAAATAAAACTCATTGAATTTGAATTCCTTCTTAGATGTATAAAACTTTGTGATGAGATTACAGGATTAAACTCATCTTTACAAGAGACTTTGAAACTAGAAATCAGCAAATGGATAGAACAAAAAAATGAAGAAATGGAACAAATAAGGTCTGAAAGTATGGCTGAATACATATACTGTTTCTTGAAGTACCTCATAAATTACAATAAGGCAGCTGATGATGTTTTTCAGAGAGTTTATCCAAAGATAACGTACACAATATTAGTTTACGAAAATTTAGACGATCATCTCTCTCGTGTTTTGAAATCGCATATAACGCAAATTGCTGATAAATCTTTGTATCTCAAAAATGATAAAAAGCAAGAACTTTTAGCGGTATTTGTTCAAATTAAAGAGTTGACAGATTTCATCCGTATGTCCATTTCCAAGGAAGCCACACTGAGGTTGGATGAATATCATAACTGGTTTGGCCCGAATATCATACAGGATTGGTTCTCATGGAAAGAAAGTGTCATATTAGCACGAATCGAATCGATAACTGGCAGTGATGATCTAAAAAATGCAATAATTCAATTAGCTGACAGGAATGAAAGACAAAGTACGTCTGTCAAAAGGACATCTGAAGTCATCGAAAAAGAATTGTTTGAACTATGGAATTTAGTTTCTCATCCTTCCTGTCCTGAATATGATGACTATTTTATTAGTGCTCTCCATCGATGTTGTATGAAGTACGCTGAGCTACAAATAGAGGTTTCTCAGAAATTAGTGCTTGATTTTAAAAACGAAGGGAAAAAGAAGTTATGTGTCATTGCCAACAACTTTTGGTCTTTAGCTATGTTTGTGCCTAAAATTATATCTAAAACTATTGGAGAACTTCAACCTGGATCACCTGACACTAAATTATCTCTTCAAATACTTACAAGAATTTTCTGCGCTGATATAGAACAAGAAATCAGTTACGATGTTCATGACTTTATCCAAGAAGTTGTAGGGGCTAAATCTAATGACTCACAAGATAAGGCCATAAACGAATATGCTAGCTTCATGAATACAATAGTCAATGTGGAAGCATATGTGGATATGGCTTTCGAAGTATTTTGGCTTTTCGTGCAAGAAGTATGGAATGACGTTCTCAAAACTATTTTAAAACTTAGATTAGAAAACAAAAAAGCGGAGGTTATAACTTGCATAACAAGATTTCAACGATATTTTGGAAGAGCTCCGAACATCTTTGCAGGCATGTTGGCCATTTTGATGATAACAGAAAAAATATGTTGTGTTGATGAGTATGAAAAAATTAAAGAATTATTCTGGACTAAGGATTTTATGAACCTCAGGCACGAATTAAGAATTTTAGCATTTAATAGTTAGAAGAAGAGGATACTTAGTGTTTTATATTTTCTCTGTTACGCAGAATAAAATAAGTGCAAAAATGACTGATGCAATATTTAACTCGTTTTATAATTATATTTGTTATTAAACAACTGACAAGAAGAACTACTGTAATATGTATAAAATACTAATAATAATTGCAGGAAATTTCTACAGTAATTTATGATTTATTAATAATTAGTAAAAGTTACCTTGCGTGCTGTAATTACTATATATGATTTACTTGTGAAATAAATGTTTTTTTTTCTAATTAGACTAAAATTTGTTTTTTATGTATTAATATTCCTCTTTTTGTTATTGTTGTTCTCATATAAAAGTTAATGAGCAAATTAGTTTTAAATGTCTTACAGTAGAACTCCAGTTTATCTAAAATTATGTTGTAAAGACCTTATTTTATTCTAACCAATTATTTTTAGTTTCGGGAACTTTCTCTCCTTTCTGATTTCAGTTTCCTACCAGAACGTAAATTTTAATGACGTGTATGCAAATCTAATTTATTTAAGCAGTGGGTTTAAGAGTTGTAGGAGGAGACTTAGATCCGAATTTATGCTGCGTGTTTGAAGTAGCTTGTACGTGAATAGTTGGTGCTTAGCCACTCTCTTGAGATTATATTGATATTCTAATTGTGTGCAGCCGATTTAATGGTTTAGATAACGAAGGAGTTAGTAGTGTAGCCAATATTACTTTCTTGTGTTTGTACATCTTATTTTTCTGTTAAGCTACAGTGGGTAAAAACATATTGGCAATTGCCTAAAATTGATCGATCTAGCTAAGAACTTAGCCTTCGTGACTAAGTCTGGATTATATCAGTGAAAATACATACGCAGCCAGCTGCTTTCTCAAAAGCACCTAACCCAGTGGGCCAGCTGTTCCGTCGATGGCGAAAAGAAAGAAAGAAAGCTGCTTTCTCAGCTGAGATATGCAGTACAATATCTACCATTGTTCTACGGTTTTAGACTCTCGGCCCCTGATAGAATCAACTATTTTTAGTTTTATGATTTAAAAAATTTTAAAGGAACAGTTCTTTGGTTGTCTTCTTGGAAAATAAGAGCAATTGTCTCAAATTCTCATTTTTAGAAAAACTAAAGTTCGAAATATTTTTACCCCCCCCCACCGCTCCCGAAATTCAGTTTTCATGTGCAAACCTTAAAACCGACGTATTCGCAGGATTTTCATCGAATAGGTCACATAATTTTGAAAATTTTTCAAGAGTAGTCTTTTAAATTCTCTAGCACTGAACTTTTTCCTTAAAAGTGTTTAGTAGAATAAAAAATCGATCACTAATTTGAATTTTCGTACATGTATGCTTTCTTCTTAGTGCGCTTGTAAAACTTTAGGGTTCGTATTTTTAGAATATTAATTTTGTCACTTGACCAAAATTTTCGTGGTTCAAAAGCTTGCTTTGCATTTTGCTGCCCTTAAATTTCTGCTATTTCCTAAAGTGAAATAATGACTCAGCATACTTACCGTTCATGAAATATTTGCCCATGTATCATCAATTTAAATTTGTGCCCCGCTGCGCAAGTCCGAATTCCTTTATACTTTTGGAAAACGCCCTTAATGAAAATCTAAATCCCCTTCGTTAAATAAAGTGTATCGGTTTTCCTCAGCTTCATTATTTGTAATTAGCCTGGACGCATCATTCTTGACGGATATCAAGTTGCGACACTAATGCTTTCAAAGCCAATCTAATGATGTCGAGATCCAATCAGATTCATTCATCGGGCTATTAACTGTCCTGTTAAGCTAGTAATATCGAGAACCCGAATGCTATAAAGACGGGAAACAAAATCCTTCTAAATTATAAGCCGGGCCAAGAGTAAACTGAAAACAGAAGAAGCGTACAAGCGAATTGCATCGTACAAATTGCACTACCAATGAAATTTTAACCCTCATCTGGCAACAAGAACAACAAAAAAAAATTAGTTGAAAATACCTTAAATAAATTAGCAGAATTTGAATTAAAGAGAAAATAGTTAAGTTATAGAATAAGATATCTGGAAAAGAAATTAATAATATATAAATGATAGTAAAGAACAGGAGTCAGCGCAAGTTGCGTAAATTTACAGTTATTTCAGTGACGATTAAATGAATAATATTTGAATTAAACAGTAAATTTTAGAATAATTAAAGTTGATATTTTTGCGTACAATAATTTTAACAGACGTTAGTACTGTTTGAAGTACAGAGTAAAATGATGAATCATTTTATCCACAAATACTGCACAGAATAGCATAATTCAATTACATATTAATAGCATTTTAATTAAAGAACAAAATAATGAATACTTGAACTACAAATTTACACGGGAAAATCTATTCGAATACAGTTTAATAATATTCGAATTAAAGTAAAATGTTGAATAACTTGACTACAACACCAGACTATAAGCCTGACTACACAGAATAAAATAACTCATACATATATTAATAATATTCGAACTAAAGAGGGTACTGATGAATAATTTTGGCTATATAACAAAATAATATAATTAATAACTGTTATTAATAAATAAAATAACAAATATTACACAAAATGAAGTAATTCATATGCAAATTAACAATATTTAAATTAAAGAGGAAAATGGTGAATAATTTGATCTCCAAATCCTACACACAATAATATAATTCAAATACGCATTAGTAATATTTAAACTAAGGAGTAAAATAATGAGTAAATTGAACAATAAATCTTATATTTAAAAGTTTTACGATTTGTACAGTTGTTTCACAGTTCAGATTTCAGAAACAATTCAAAGCTTTCCGACTGTAACAGTTTTGTCGCATATCAAGTTTTGTACGAAACCGATATCCCTTCATAGGATTCTATTAATCTCTTTCTATAAATAATATTCTAATTAGTTAGTTTCCCTTATCCTGCTAAAAATCTTTAAAAAAACTTTTAAATTCCTAATTCAAGAACTTTTAATGCAATATGGCTTAAATCCTTTTGGGGATTATATAAAAATTGAATTTCTTCAAGCAATATTTTGACTTTCAAAAATTCTACAAACACAAACCTAAATCCCATTTCTTGGGATTAATCTTTTTCTGAAGTAAAAGATCTCTTTTATGAACTTGCATTCAAAATAAAGCATGAGTTCTTTTCCTTAGAAAGAAATTACATACGCTCAAAAGGTTTTAATTAATTATATATAGGGTATACTTGTTCTATGAGGATGAACTTTCATCATTTTATTCATTGCACACTGCACCAAAAAAAGGGGGAGGGGTTCAGTTCTATATCTCCCGTTCTACTAGTCCGATTTGACGCAATTAAACGTGCGTTTTTCATGTCTCGAAGCTGCGACTTAGATTTATATACAACACAGTTCTAATACAGGTATTTTGACTCAAAATCGTACTTTTTCTGAAATGGCATGCCAATTTTTTTCCATATTTCGATTCTACGACTCGAATCATGTCGAACTGCCAAGTTTTGTAAAAATCGCACGAGTAGTTTTTAAAAAATTAGGTCTCAAAATTTTAGCTGCTCAATGTTAATTGAATTTGATATATATTTATTAATATCTCTTTTTTTATTAAACTTATTTGATTCCTTTTCTCAGAATTGAAAATTTAGGCTTAAATATAATTCGCACATTTTTTATGATTTATTTTTAAATTTTTTTCATAAATTTGTCGAAAATATTTTTGTATAATAACCTATAAAATTTTTAACATCAAACTAAAGTTTTTTATTCAAAATTTCCTAAGATATACGTGAATTTACATTTTGGCGCGTTTTAAAACTTGGCATATTTATTAATATAAGCAATAATAACGAAAACGTGGTTTAAGAACTTTGTTAAATTTATTTAGAAGAATGAACAATGGACCTTTTTTCCTCTAGTGCATCAATGAAAAAGAAGAGTAAGTAACTTACTATAAATTAAGAATTCCGCCAAGTAAATTATTCTTGGCCCAAGCTGAAAAACATGCACCGAGATAAATTTTTTATTTCTCACCAAAAATTACAAAATTTAATATCTATGTATAATTTAAGTCATGGAATCAAAATATGGAAAAAAATGATATGTTGTTTCAGGAAAAGTCCGATTTTGTACCAAAATGCCTATGTTAGAATAATGCTATGTATAAATCTAATATAAATCCTAAGCTGCGCTTTCGAAATACAAAAAACGCAATTTGAATTCGGCCCAGTAGAACGAGAGATATGTAACTGTCCCCCCCCCCACCCTTTCTTTCGCAATTTGCATCATTATATTAACAGTGAAAGAAGAAACAAAAATACTGCTCTATAGTAACTCCAGTAACAGTGAAACATAGATCAAACTCTAGAGAGTGTTACAAGTAATGAAGATTCAGCGTTTATTAATTGGAAACAAATTCTTGAAGACACTATTAGGAGACAAGTCTCTTTATCATTACGGAACTTGCCATTAACATCAAGGTTTATGCCCCGCTAATTGCTTTAGGAATTATCATACATTTTAAAAATGAAAATAATTTATTATTAAAATTTCCGTTAATAATATTTTCATCTTATTATAGTAATAAAATAATTTTTAAAAATTAGCGTATTACAAATTTTTCTTTCTAATAATTCATTTAATCTTACATCCATAAACAGAAAAAAGTGCAAGTCGCTATAAGCTTTAGCCGAGAAAATATTCAAGTGCGAAGGCTTGAGGCACCGTATATGCCCTGTCTTTTCAGCCAAAAAGGGCGTTAGCCCGAACATCTGTTGGTTTCAAAACGGGATTTTGCTTCGTTCACTATGAACGGCTGTATCCCTTTTCAAATTTTTGCCGCCAAACATTATCTTGGTGTATTATTTTTAAAAGAATTTAATAATGAATAATCTGCATGTGTGTATGTATTTTCCTCGTATTCTGAAAATCGGCGGCAGCCGAGGACATCAAATTTTGAATAACACAGTCCTGCACTCGAACATATGTACCTGGAAACCCGAATTTTTAATTTTTAATTTTATATTTAATGTGTGTAAAAATTTACTGAATTTTTGATTAGCAGTTTCAAGATTTCAAATCGAACAATGGCAACACTGTAAGGAATAAATACTTTTACCTCCAGTGTGGAAAACTGTATACTGGAAATTCTAAAGCTATGCTGTTTTTAAATAATTTATGTGCCGTAAGTGATATAAAGAACATGATATTTAATTAATAAATTTAGCACACAAACGTTAATAATAAAAAGACAAAAAAATTGCAAGCCATCTTACTAAGCAAACTGAACACTGATGTGATGAACTGAAAAAAAAATTGAAAAATGTATATCAAGACTTAACATTGCAAAGGGAATAATAAAAATATGCCACGCGAAATTTTCATGGCTCAGCTTAATGCATCAGCATTTGTCTTTGCATCTAAAATTTCCAATGCGCTTATCATATTTCCAATTTGAAAAGTATAAATTGTACTACGGATGTAATATTTCTGTTACTGGACTCATTACTTATCACATGATTTTTTTACGCTGCATGATTTTTTTAATATTGCTGTTTGTTATTTTAGGTTTTTCATGTGATAATTGATACGATTTGATAGGCATTTCTAACAATGCTTATAAATGTTTCTCACATATTAACTGCTTTCGCTATAAGGCATTCCAGTTTACAAAAGCATTCACGGGAATGCTCTTTTCATTAAGCGATGGAAACCTGTAACACGATAAATAGAGTAGTCCTTTTATAGAGGCGAGATTTTTTATTTTTATTATGATTGTTAGATTATTTTTAGATACATTAAAAAAATGTGCTCTTTCCATTAGCAACGGTTCAAAAATACGCTGCAAAGCAGTCTTATTCCAGAATCTTTAAACAGCCTTACATTTTGCGATAGACTTCTGGGAAGCAAGAAGAAAAAAAAATCATTCTCCAAGTTTACCGAAGCCACTCCCCTAGGCTTTTAATGATAATAAGCAATTTCGATGCCGAACGATTTATTTTTTTAAACATAATATTTATTGAACAAAGTCTCTGCCTGTACAGTAAAATGCATAAAAGCAACATCCATTTAAATGAAAAATCTTGATCTAAGATAAGGATGTTGAATACGTTTCCAGAATTTGATTAATTTATAAATGTCAATTTTAATTTAAACTGCATAATGTAACATTATTTAGTTACTCACTAATTATTTGTATTATGTTTTCGTTTCTAATGGACACCTCGCACTCCGAAATGCTGAATTGCGCCTTTTCCTTCAGTCATAAAATTACCACTTTAATGTTAGGCAATGCTCCGTGTGAAATCAATATCGTATTTCATTAACCTATATTAATAATACAAGCTAGATATTGAGCTTGGAGAATTTTCATATATCCCGATTACTTTTGAGATATTTAATGTACTCAAATTTAATACACCACGTAGAATTTTATGACATTTTAAATTAATAAGCATAATTAATATACTCACAAAGCGTACTCAGTCTACTGCGGCGATGAAAGACCCGTGTATATCAGTCACTACAGCTTCGACATTGTTTTCAGCTTAGGGCTGCACAGAGTATACACTGACAGCATTTAAAATGAATATAAGGTTATTCAAAATTATGCGTACGATTTTATGTACATGAATGTACATATAACAGTAATGTGTTAATTTTATATGCATTAAATAAAAACAAATGAAAGAAGGAAAAAAAATTCTCTAAATTTGAAAGTCAAATGTTTACGCTAAATGAAATGGTCTTCTTACTGAAGAATTTTAATTTGATTTTAGCAAATCCGAAAACTTGGTGTCAGCATTTGTTTCTATTTAATCTCAAAAGCTACACTATCACAGAAAATCAATCTTTCGGATAATTGGTGTTCGAATAATCTCCCTCAAATAAAGTTTTTTTTTTTTTTGTTTGTTTGTTTGTTTTGTTTTTTGTAAACGCAATATCACTCAGTTGAACAACAACAGTAGAATTTTCTTCAGTTTTGAATTTGAAATTAATTCCAAATATTACATAAATTTGTTTTGATACTCAAAGCATCAATGAAATTGCTCACACTTTTCATCTTAGGAAATGTCGTTGAGGATTCATCAAACGAATTACGAACCATCATTTATGATAAAAGAAATATGAATTTGCTCAAAAACACGGTATATAAGATTTATTTTAGCTATCACTTTATTTTTATGTTAATTATTTCTTATGATCCCTATTTTATTCACTGATCTTCATAAGAAAACAAGGTAGGTAGAATTTCAGTAACTACCGAATGTATAATTTAAAGAGAGACAACTTTGGCAAAAGAACCTGTAAAGCAATTTCCTCACCAGCCGTCTACCTACCTAACGATTTGGCATAGGTGAAGCGTATTTTGAATTTGTCAGCGATTAGAACCAAAAAAAAAACACGTGATGTTGGATTGATTAGATAGTGAATTTACTTATTGTATTGTATGCATTTAAGTAATAATAATTTTGTTATCTTGCAAGAATTAGTAGATCATTTTCATTAAATTTTCATTCTACCTATCAGATGTGTTTCAATAAATCTTTACGTTTTATCTTTTGTCTGTGTGTTAGAAATTCTAGATTTATAATGTACTTCTCTCGCCTTCTTAGCATGCCTTCGTGGTGTAATGGTCGGCACACTCGACACGTATTCGAGATGTCCGAGGTTCGAGCCCCGGTGAGGGCAATGCTAATTTTTCACATCTCTAAGCATCAAAAATCCTAATCTCTCTACAGTGGCTCCAGAACTAAAAAGATGGTGAATGATGATTCTCCACCACCATGATTTGGCAATTAGGTTCCCTAATCCCAGTTGCCTTTTAAAAGGGGGAGTATATAAGGTCGTTTATCCCGTCTCTCAACATCAAAAATCCAGATGTCTCTACAAATTTCTAGTTAAGTGCAAAGACGCGAACTAGTCGGAAGCACAGAAAGATTAAACAAGGTGTAGTTTGGCAGTTAATTAGATTTAACTTCGTAAGGTTATTATTTTAAGGGGGTAAGGTATTTAAGGGGGTATTCGTAAGGTTATTTATTAAGTTATGGCGATTTGGATATGTACTTTAACTTCCTATTTATATATTCCTCTACACAATGGAAATTAGTTGTTTGTGTATTTAATGTGAGGTTTCTGGATCTTGAGGGAGAGAGAATTTCTGGCAACAGCATAGCGTGCTTAGTTTCTGCCAATTCTAGCTGTTGTAATTTATCTCGGCTTTGCGTTCTCTCAACGATAGTGACGTGCCGTTAATTTATCAAGCCAGACCTAACTTATCAAGCCAGACATATCAAGACAGACATAACTTAGTATTTAACTGTGTTGTCTTAGACTAGTGATCAACGCTTAATTTGAAATGACTTTTCTTATTTAAATTGTATCATCACAAGTTGTAGTTATTGTAGCACAAAGTCGTGTGCACTTCATTTAAACTTATTTTCTCGAATTATACTAACTTAATTAACCAATCCCTCAAAGCAAGTGGAAAATGACATCAAATATAACAAATTTCGAAATTAAATATCCCAGCCTAATTTTTGTCAAAATGGAGACAAACATTTTATTATTTTATTTTTGCATAACGCGTATAAAACTTTCCGAAATATAAGTGTAGGAACCAGAGCACCGCATTAAAAGTTATATTTCATTATTTGTAAAAATTTAATTATTTTTTTAATCTGACTTTGCCAGAACACAAATGTTTTCAGCACTTAAGCGATTGCTTTCTCTCCAAAGTTTTTTAATTTCGCCAATGAAGCCAAAATGGCAAACTTATATGTTACTACCGTAACAAAATTTCCTTGTTTCGATTGTAGTATAATGAAAGTGTTCGAAGTTTTCAATTTCTTATTGTGAGTTTTAATTACGTCTTTTCAACTAAGTTTTATAATTTCACTTACATTTTAAATACTTTGGATTATTTGCTATAAGTTAACAGGTAAAAATATCGATTTATTTTTCACTGAAGTATTTTATTATTTCACTTTCGTTTTTAATTATTTAAGTGAACTAGTATTCTCTTTATTTAATATACAAGATTCTAATTAAAATTTACTTTGTTTTTTCCTTGCTTTGGGGAAGGGCCAGAATTTTCGGGTGAACTATTATAATTAAAATACATTGAAACTGTTCATCGGCTAATTACAGATACAGAAAAACAAGGATATTTGTTAGAAGAGAGATTCCAAATGGTTTCAATATTTCTTTTCCCTGACGAAGTGTCATTGAAGTTAATGAATTCCTCTTCATTTGAGTTATTTAAATTTCACAAAATTTTTGAATTGGGGTATGATTGTTTAATAGTTTTGGTTTAAACAATTTTATAAATTCTTTGTTGCATTTATAGGATTATTTGAAATTTATTTATTATGAATTTCAGTTTTCGTCTTTGTGAAAAAGTAGTTCTAAATTTCTTACTTTATATTTTATATCTTTACTTATATATATATATACTTTTGACATTACCGTTTGCAATATAAGAGATAGGTGCCCAACAAGACAAAATTCCAACGTCCTACGACTAATCGTTTTTGAGTTATGCGAGATACATACGTACGTACGTACAGACATAACGAAAAAAATCTATTTTGAATCCATTTTACAATCCGTTTTTAATAAAGAATGTTTTACAGTCCGTTCGTACGTACAGATATTACGCATAAAGTAATCAAAATGGTTTCAGGAACGGTTATAATTAATATTTTTGTTGAAATTTGATAACCAAAACTTTTCGCGATTACAATACTTCATTTACTTCGTACAAAGAAGTAAAAAATGCCAACCTGAACTTTTTTTTTGGTAGCTGCATTTGTTGTTCTTATGACGTGATAAATTTTTTAAAATTCATTGCTACGCTTTTGTAAGAATATTTATAATCTTTCCAGGCCAAAGGTACATTAAAGAAACATCGACAAAGATTGACATTATCGAAAATAATGAAACATAATTAAGTAATTATAAAGTTAAATGTCATGTTTCAAATTTTATTTCGTTCTTTAGATATTAACCGATATTTTGTAATAAAAACAAGCCATCTCAGTGTCAGGTAAACAAAATATAGCCACCTGTTAACCTCTTCAAGAGAGTACTTGAAATAATTGCGTTTATTGATGAACTGCATTCATTAAAATTCATGCAATTCGAAATAAATTACCAGGATTTTGCTGAACTACGAAAATCGAAAGTAAAGTTTCAAACAAATGATTCTTTATTTAGGAAAAAATCGGCTTTTTTTCCCATTCTTTATTCAACTGACGTTGACAATATTCCGAAAGAGAATTCCTGAAATTGAAACTTTTACGTTCAGCTACGATTACAGTTTCTTATGTAAATGTTTTCCCGAAAGTTTTAGAGTCATTGATAACATATATGCAGTTGTTCTGGGACGCGGAAGATTACTAGAAGAAAATAAATAAAATAATGTAATACTCAATAATCATACATAATTTTTGACAGTTAATTGATAATTATAAATTAATTGGTATTTAAGGTAAATACAGAGCCATTACATTATGACCACCCTGTTAATATCATGTAGGACCATCTTTAGCCCTCAAAACTGTCAGCACTCGGCCTCTCCACAAAATGCTGATTACGTAGTCTGAGGAATCTGGTACAAAGCGCTCACTAACTGGTCCTGCAATTCCCGCACATTGCGAGGGAATAGCGTGGCAGCAAGAATTTGGTTTTCTAGGCGAGACCACAAATGATCTATTGGATTAATGTCAGGTGAATTTGGAGGCCAAGATATGACTTGAAAGTCACTGGAATATTCCTCGAATCACTCCCACCTATTCACTCCCTGACGATTCGCCATGGTGCATTATCCTGTTGGTAAACACCATCCGCCGCCGGAAGAACTGTTGTCATGAATGAGTGAACCTGGCCTGCAACGATGTTCTCGTACCGCACAGAAGTCAGGGATTGTTCTATAGGGATTATGGGTCCTAATGTGTTCCACGAAAACGTTGCCCACACCATAATATCCCCGTCACTCGCTTGTCTCCGTCCAACTGTGCATCCGGGAGTTCTGATTTCGTTTGGAAACCGACGTATAGCACACACCCGTCGGTGTGATGCACCAGAAAACGTGATTCGTCGAACCATCAACTTTCTTCCATTCTCCTAAAGTCTACTTCCGATGTTTCTTGGCCCACTGCAGACGCAACTGGCGATAACTTGCCGTAAGTGCAAGGATATGTTTCAGCCCCAGGCTACGTAGGCAATGTACTCAGCAGTCTGCTGAGAAATACTTTCTGGATCGCCACTGTTGTAGCTGGGAATGATTTCGGCTGTTGCAGCTCTTCGGTCACAGCGAACATTACATATCTATCTCCGCTCTCCTCTGGTATCAATGCGCCGTCGACGACACACTGCTGGCTGGCAACTTGTCGTTTCACCATGCATACACCACTTTCGATATGTGCTCACAAAAACTGCACGTGAACAGCCCACTAAACGCGCCGGTTCTAATACTGATGTTCCCAGTCGCCGAGCCATAACGATTTGACCTTTATTGAAGTCTGATAAATCAGCTGCTTTTCCCATTATGTCGCTAATCGAGCTAAGTTTGGAAAGATTCCAAGTTCCTCTGATAACGCCGCTGATCAACTTGCAGGATTTGCAGTTTTGTTCCAGCTGTCGGAGATGATTGCTGTAGGGCGATGAAAGTAAGTGAATGCCTCATTGAGACCGTCGGTAAGGATTGCATATATCAGGAAAGCGTGAATACCTTGTCAGGTGAGGTGAGGAAAGCCGTTGATTCATTGGGAGACTTTTTGAGAATTTCTGACAGTGGCCAGGAATGTTCAAAAAAGATCAAATGTAAAAAATATACATTAAATAATTACATAAAATGATATTTTTCCATAATCGTCAATGTATCTGCTTGTGGTATAAATCAAAAGTTCATCTCTCAGTGTTCTCTTCTCATTCTCATCGTTGCAGTCTAGTCCTGTATACATCCAATAATTTCAAAAGTCCATAGTCACGTGATGGAGAAGGTAAAAATACAATTATGAAAGCAATAATAAATTCAAATAAGAGCAATACACAGTAATCTGGAATAATGAAAAAGGAGAAAATAAAATATATGCACTATGTAAACATGACAATAATGAGCCTGGTTTATATTAGGTGGGAAAGTTTTCATTTCCGCATAGCATGTAAGCTGCGTACGGTCGTAGAAATCGATTCGATGAGAATTTTGTAGTGGAAAATGTTGAAATGGTTCATGAAATTACACTCCTGAGCATTTTTGAAGAATTTCTCGCTGGCTTTTCGTAGATGTGTATCTATTTTTAGGTCCTTATGGAGGATCTTGTTGCGAACATAATAGTGCGCGTTTGTGATAATGCGCAGGAGTTTATTTTGCCCTATTTGAAGTTTGTTTACATCTGAGTCTTTGGCTGCCGCCAGACAGGAGAAGCGTAAGTCAGGATTCGTCGAAGTGTGGAGAGATAGACGAGTCTCTTTTTTTCTCAGATCCAGGCTTCAGTATTTACCAAGGATAGGAAGCAAACACTTGATAATTTTGAGTATAGTACTTCGTACATTATTGATGTGGTCAGTCCAGGTAAGACGATCATTTAGGGTGACTCCGAGATATTTGACATTTTTCTCTATTCGTACTCTTTCGTTAAAGAGAATGAGATGATTCTTGAGTTGCACATTTCGTTTTCTTCTGCGAATGATCAGCTATTGAGATTTTTGAGCATTAATCTTAACTTTCCAATTTTCACACCATGTCTCGATGCTTGGCATGAATGTCTGTAGTTTTTAATGGCGAAATTAATGTTCGCAGACTTAACTGCCAAAGCAGTATCATCTCAGTAACATGCGATAATGGAGTCGTTACTGTTGAGCTTAGGGAAGTCTTCAGCATAAAATAGATAGAGAATAAGGCCTAAACGCGACCCTTGAGCTAGTGCACTTTGCATTTTACGCTCCGAGGAATACGCATCTTTCACGTATATTTTAGAAGTCCTGTCAGTAATAAACGAGAGGATAATCAGTAATATTTCCCGTTCGAAGTTAAAGTTGATTAATTTTGCAATTCCTCAGGCCAGACGCTGTTGAAAGCTTTCGCCACGTCCAACATGAGAATAGCAACATTTAATTGGTTATGTGAAACAGGTCTTATGAATTCTGTAATACGAATAATACGTAATTCCGAATAGTTGTTTATTTGTAGAGAGCTTTTCTCTTCAAGCCAAACTACTCCGGTAGTAAAAGTTGAAGATATGTTTTCATATGGCCTTTCGAATATTTTGCTTAGTACATGTTTGGAAAGGCAATGCATAGCAGCTTTATATACCCCAACATCAGCGGTGCACGCTCGGTGATTTTGCTCCTGGGTGAGCCCATTGTTATAGATGGAGGGTGGTCATAATGTAATGGCTCTTCGGTGTATGTATACAGTAATATCCCCAAAGTTACGCGATAGGTGGGACACAGCAAAAGCTCGTAATTCGAATTTACGTGAGTCGAGATTTAATTTCACACGTAAGTACATATAAATTTTAGTTAAATAAGACCAATAATTAAAAAAGTAATTTTTTAAAGAAATAGGTATATATAACAAAAAGTATAATTTTTATTCGTATTGACACACAATGGCATTAATATAAATGCTCTGCATAAAATAAAATTATTCTAATTACTCCATAAAATTTAGCAAACGCGTCTGATGACTCAATGTTTTTTATGGAAAATTTCTTCATTAAGGCTAAAAATCGCTTTGTTCTCCATCTTGTAGCTAGAACTTGTTCCTAAGAAGTCTGTGTTCTTCAAAACTTTTAACCTTTATTCTGTTGAGTCGAGATTTTCTGTCAAGCCTGCAGCTGTCATTGGATTCCTGGTGAATCTGGATCTGAGATGCAGACTTCTATTAGGAATGCGTGTCTTGAATCAAGCTAGAGTGACGCTTTCATTTGTGGCATTTCCCTCCAGAAAAGAGCTGTCTAAGTCGAAATTTTACATGGATATCACGTAAAACACGTCCGTACTATGGCGACAAAAAGGAAATGGAATGGCTGCTAGCAACCTTCGCTATAGGATTCGTTGAAGCCTTTCCACTGTTACGCTTTCCTTTTCCTTTCGTTTCTATCATCCAGGCAGACTACTATTGCATGCCGCCCAACCGTTATAGTGGTTAGCGTCGCTGACTGCCGTGCCGAAGGGCTCAGGTTCGAATCCCGGAGAAGGCATGGATGTTTGTAAATGTATAGTGTCGGTGCGGCATGGCGGCACTTTAAGTATGCTGCGAGCTGAAAGTCCTCTTATGTGGTTTGGTGGAAAGGGAGAGGGGTGGGAGACCCTCGGATCCGTCCCCTCCCTGGGCGCTCTTCATCAAAATTGCGGGCGGAACTGAGCCAAATCGTACTGTCACCTGTTAGGTGCTCAAGGCTGCTGCCAACGACAGGCGTAATCTAGAGCTTCTTGACATGAGAATTCTTGTGGGCTTGGGCTGATTCTGTTAGACAAGTGAACATGAGCAACAACAACAACAAGAACAGACTGCTATTTGCTCGTACATGTAATTCTAAGCGTTCTCCATTGTTTTAACCATGCTGATAAAAACGCTGCTTTGTTATAAATAAAAACTTTTTCTCACACAAAATGCCTTTTACGCTTACCCAATTAAATTTAAAGAGCATTAGCAGTTTGCAATAAGCATAAAAAGGTATTGATAAATAGCAAACGTAAGCACAGGGTGTAATTTCAAAGCAATTAGTTCTTCTGCGTTACTTAATGAATATGTAATACAAGTGAACTGTAGTAATCTCAAAATTGCACCCAGGTATAATATTAATAATACTTCTTTAAATTAAAAAAAATTATAGTGAACGTAATGTAATCTTTTAGGAAATACCCAATTGATAAATAAGAAAGCTTCGATAATTATTTCTGCAATTAATGAAAAAAATATATAGTAAGTTTTTCTATGAAACATCGAAATACCAAAGTTTCTAATAAATTACTTCTTAAAAAAATAAATAAAATAGAAATAAATAAATTATATTACGCCCATACGGGCGTTTTTTTTAGCCCAAAGGAGCGTTAGCTCAGAAGGGCTGTTAATTTCCTTTCGGCATTTTGTGTCGATTCACTGTAAATGTCCGTATGACTTTTCAAACTGTTTCCACCAAATATTATCGCCCTGTGTTATATTTAAAGACATTAAATAATCAAGAATCTGCATAAGTATATGTATGTGTTCTGGCACTGTGATAAAACAACCGTGCGTAGAACAATCAAATTCTGTTGTTGTTGTTGTTTCTAATTCCTTGGGGTAAGAGAGCCTACAACAAGTCCAAGAGACCTTTCTGCGTAAGTAAATCACTGACATCGTCTTGCTTAGCCGACAGCTGTCTCAGGGAGACGCCTGTACAATCCAGTAGGTGAGCGGGAGAGGCAGGGAGGGAACAGGCAGACGAGGGGAAGGTCTTTTCTCCCTCTTTGAATTTCATGCATCGAAGATACCCACTTCTGAACCTGGCCATGGCCGTTCGGAAAGGCCTAGATCTTTTACTCAGATGTGACAAGCCTCGTTGCTCAGCGAAATACCATTGGTGAACAGGAGAAATTTTCAATGCCCTGTTAGTTTTATGTTTGTAATAGGAATGAATTTCAGTTCGGCTTAAATTAGTGGAAGTGGGTGTAAGGAGATTACAAACTTTTCTTTCCAGATCGTCAGCCGTTTCGTTACCATACTCCCCAACATGGGACAGTATCCACTGGTGATATATTGATTTACGCTGTCCAAGCTCGAAAAGTTTAGATACGATATCCTGATCGGTCTTATGCATGATCTTAGGCCAGTTTTTAAGGTACTCAACGGAGCTTCTGCTGTCTGTCTGAATCCATATAATTTCACTACTTGAACAGAGAGCATAATCAAGTGCTTTGCTGATGGCGATAAGTTCCGTTCTGAAGACGGAGCAATGATCAGAGTTTCTGATGCTGCATCTGATATCTCCTTCAGGGGTGTTACAATAAATGCCACTCCCTGCTCTACCCTTATCTGATCTACTTCCATCTGTATATATCACAAGGGCCTGATCTGAAATATCATTAATGATTTCAAGAGCCATTTGCCTGAGGAGTTCCGGTGATAGTTGCCTTTGACAATATTAGTCGACAATTCCTCACGGATGGTAACATGATTAAAAGAAGTATCTAGAGCAAAACGGCTAAACGGTATAGATGTTTCAACATTTGGATTGATAAAATCCGAATTCCGCACATAGCTAAGTGGGCTAAACGTCTAAAGCGAGACTCTTTAGGCGTTTATTGTTTGTCCAATTTAAAATAAAGGCTAAGGTCGGATTATAAGGACCAAAACTCTTCAGCTTGTTAAAAATTTGTAGAAATTCATCTTAAAATGCATTCCCAAAGGCTGTATGTCCTCCTCATAGCGAACAACGTCGTTTGGGCAACTATTTCTAAAGCCAGTGATGATTCTCGCTGCACTGAGCCGTACTCTCTCCAATTTCCTCAAGTTAGTAGTTGAAGCCAATTGATAGATTTGGTAACCGTATTCAAGGACTGGGCCGACTAAGGTGATGTAGGTTATTCTAAGGGTAGTGGCGTCAGAACCCCAGTCTCTACCCGAGATATACTTCATGATCCGAAGTCTTTTTCTTGCTTTATCGGCCATTTTCTCGATATGCTTACTGTATATATGACTGGGGGTTTTGGGTACCCAATCGCCAAATCCTGGAAGTGGAGAATCATCATCCACCACATTTTTACTTCAGGCGCCACTGTAGAATCATCATGATTTTTTTTTCTGGAGCAGGAGATGTGAAAAATGTGCAATGCTCTCACCGGGACTCGAACCACGGACCTCTCGAATACGCGTCCAGCGTGTTGACCACTACACCACGAAGGCGTGCCAGGAAGGCGGGAGAAGTACCTTATAAGGTAACACAAAAAATGTTTAAAAAAAGGCCCTTAGAGAGCAATATAAAATCTGAAAGCTTTCAGGTTTTTTTTTCTTTTATATATATATACATACAGGCATACACACGTTTCAAGAGCATTTGGGCTAACGCCATATTGGCCTAACAATATTTAAAGACAACATCTTTAGAATTTCCGATAAACTTTCTCGAGCGCTGGAGATAAAAATTTCTTTCCCTTGTTTCTTTCCGTACAGCGTTGGCACTGCTCATTATAAAATTGTTGAATTTTTTTATCAAAAATTCGTTAATAACAGGTTTTACAAGATATAAAATAGACAATAAAACAAATTCTAAGTTCGGGCTTCCTATGTTATCTTCGAACCTTAGTTTCTTTCCTCTTTTCGACTGTCCAAAATAGCTATGATGAGTAAGCTGAAGAAAAGTATTATCCGAAATGATTCCGCTCCAGTTAGATCGGATAAAAAGGGAGTTTAATGTATTTAGAATAGATCCTGTAGTCTTTGCAAATGCAGTCGTTGTCTTCTAATGGTTGAATCTGATCATGTACGTTGACAGTCCTTTTTCTTCAATGTGTAAGTTTCCTCTCCCACCAGCAAAACCAATAGTGCCAAATAAATGAGCAAAATGTTACAAATAAGAGATTAAATTTATTAGAATGTAGACTAGCAGCCAAGTAGACAATACCTGTGGACAGTAATAGTTCGTTCAGCGCTAGCTCACTGGAGACCAAATGGGATTTCATGGATTCCCCTCATGTACACAGATAAGCTGTCCCCCCCAAAAAAAAAGAAAGACAGAAATTTATGTACTTTATTACGTTTTCACTAAGTAAATACGTTCTTTTCCCGGAGGAATAATGTAAAAAAAATTCCTCTAAGAAATACATTAGAAGAGCAAACGAAGAAACGAAAGGTTCATTCCAAATGAAAACTCAGAAAAATAATAAACTAATTTTAAACAAATCATGATAAACTCTATAGTTGAACTTTCATTTTCTTTGTATATATTTAGATACATCTGTAAAATAACGAAGATATATGCACATCATTTGTAAACTAAGTTAATCTTTAAAAAAAATTATATGGTACTATTTCTAAGAAAAAATGGATAAAAAGATGATTTATATCCTAACAGCTAAATTTTACCGTTACCATTTCGTTAATACCTTTTCCCCTTTCATTCCGAATTAAGTCAAGTCATGCGCAGTTTTTATTTAAATATTCTTATTTTTAAGAAAACCAAAATGTCCTCACTAGTGGCTGAGTGGTTAAGACCGCTGAATAAGGTAGTTTTTCTTGCGTTCGATTGGCTGCATGGTTTGTTTTTGTGGTACTCCCGGTGAGTAACGTGAATATCAGCCAATTTCCCTCAGAAAATCCTCTAAATGGATACAAATGTTTAGAATCAAACAGAGAAAGTATTTTTATATACTAGTTATGCAAGTATTTCTCTTAAAAGCACATATAAAGAAGTATTTTTTAAAAAGGCACTGTAATTAGAGAAGTATTGGTAAAAATAAATCGTATAAAAAGAGAATTATATTTCTGATACTTTCTGATTATTCTCACCCCCTTCGAAAAGTCGCCAAAAAATGTTTATGAGGTAAAGTTGTCAGGATTGCTGTGCCTTCTAATTGCCTTTGGAAATATAACTGGCTCCTGAGTAGGAACATGGAGCTTACTCAAAACTATGTTCGTGCGTGTGTGGAACATACAACGGCCTTAAAGACAGACATGAACTGACTGAAAAGCACGCGTGTGGTATGGCAGCCAGAAGTCTCTCTTCCTGCTAAAAGCCGTATCTTAAATACTTATACAGTTTACAACCTCATTTGCATAAACAATTCTACTCGCGCTTATTCTGGCCGGAAATGGAAAATAAGAGAGGATAGCAAAGTTTTAAAGTAAAATAAACGTTAGTAAAACTTAAAATCCTAACAAAGTACACACATGGTCAGTCATCAAAATTGTTCTGAGGAAACTCACGATGTTGCCGAAACGTATTATGTGAAAACTCAGGTATGTATGTAGCACATGTTTTTTTTTTTTTTTTTTTTTTTTTTTTTTTTTTTGTTGTTGTTTTGTTTTGTTTTGTTTTGGCCAGTGCATAATGCTGAGGTTCTGGTGATGACGAGTTTGTGCAAGTCTCTAACGTTATTTAGGCGAAAACAGATCACCGTATCCTTGGGAAGGAAAACAAAGCAAAAAAGAAGGATTTTTCAAAAAAATATAAGTCTTTTATTACCGATGTTTCTTGTTTTTTAAATTTTCTTAGGCCAAAGGAGCGTTAGCCCAGAAGGGCTGTTTCTCAAAGCGGCAGTTCTCTATAAATGTCCGTTTCAATTTCATATTGTTGCCACCACATATTATAACCCTATGTTATATTTAAAAAACTTAAATGATAAAGCATCTGCATGAATGCATGTATGTTTCTCGTATTGTGAAAAAAACAAGGACATTTAGAGCCATCAAATTTCGAATAATGTAGTGCTCCACCCGAATATGAACATCTGGAAGCCCAAGTCTTGAATTTCAAAACTGTTTTATTATCTATTTTATACTTTTTAAACTTTAACGAATTTTTTATTATGAAACGCAACGATTTCAAAGCGAGCAGTGGCAACACACTGTACGGAATAAACATTTTTACCTCCAGCACGCAAAACTGTAAAAAGAAATTCTAAAACAGAAATTCTAAAGATATGCTGTTTTTAAATATTTTTAACCCAAAAGGACATCAGCCCCAATGCTCTCGAAACATGTATGCGTGTGCAAATGAAAAAAAAAAGAAAAAACACCCCTTTAGACGTAACATAAAATCTGAAAGCTCTAAGAATTTTTCTTTTTCTTTTTTTTCCCTTGTTGCTGTCATATAGAATTTTTAATGTGTCACCATTTTAAAAAGGGTTCTTTTACGCTAGCTCGGCCGAAAATTAGTAGTCGCTTACGTGTTTGCGAATGCTTTCCAAGTCTCCGATGACGTTTCGGTAAGGGTGCAGGTAAATCAGAAAGTATGTTTTTTTTTTTCCCCCTTTAAACTATGTTAAACATTTAAAGAAAAGGGGGGATTGTGTTTAATAAAACTTGTTATACAAGGTGCGCCCATATAGTAACCGGATAAATTAAAAGATCAAAACTGAAAAGTGGAAGAATAAATGTACTGTTGTGCAGTGTTAATGCTTCAACGATGTAAAGTTGAACTTTAATGAAAACTCTAATGATGGAACACAGCAAGAAAATTTTATTGAACGTCCAAATTCAAAAGGCTACATACAGTCACAAGAGAAAAACCTGTTCTAAACATTTTGAAATAAAATTTATATCTTTACGTTTCTCGTGCGAGAGCTATACGTGGCTCTCGAGCCTGCGTTTGAAGCATTGCCAACATAAAAATATTATTTGTTTTAAACAATTAAATCTAGTTAGCAACTATTGAAAAAATCTATTCGGAAAATAAATAATAATAATCACGTTATGCTCTCGAGACAACCTTGCTTATTTTTAATGCTAAGTTTCTTCTTAATTTATGCGAACTTATGACAGTACGTTTAGAAAGAGTGGCATCTCAACTCTTGTTAAAGCCAGTTTAAACTGGTTATTTTGTAGTTGCATATTAAAACGCCGGAGTCATTTTCATTTACTGAGCAAGCATCGTACAAAAAAAAATTCCTTCGAGATGTAACAATGTTATAATATTAAATTAGACAAATCTGCTAGAGGGAGGACAACAATGTCTGAAAATGTACCATAACAGGAAATAAGACCTGGTATTTGCTATACAACCCAGAAACTAAAGGACAAAATGCACAGTGGACCGTCTTCTCCGATTAAAAAAAAAAAAAAAAAACTCCGAAAGCTTTCAGATTTTACATTAGCCCAAAGGGGCGTTTTTTTCTCTGTGTTTCCTTTATTTATTAAATATCATGTTCTTCGCACTTAAACCATAAAATTCAGTTCAACAGCAATGTCGCAAAATAATTTTAACATGAGCATATCTTTAGAATTTCCGATACACAGTCTCGCGCGCTGGAGATAAAAGTGTTTTTACTTCCTTATACGAAGTAAAAAGAAAGTACTGTAATCGCGAAAAATTTCGGGTACTATATTTCAACGAAAATATCTATTTTGACCGCTATCGAATGCAATTTAATGATGTTTTTGAGTCACGTCCTAATGTAAGGACAGAATGAAAGACTCTTTTCCCCCAAATTAATTATAAAACTGATTCAAAATGGATTCTGAAGAGACTTTTTTGTGGCGTTTGTGCGCACGTATGTATGTATGTATCCCGCATAACTCAAAAACGAAAAGCCTCAATATTGAAAGTTTGTGTATAGGGCTGCTAGATGTAGATGTAGTACGATACATGTAGATGTGCACCTCGCGTTTTGGTTGCAGTCCGCCGCACCAAAAGTATATATATATATATGTATCCAATTTGTTATTCGGCTCAGCGAGCTTAGTTTATTTATTCTTATAAGTTTGTAAATTGTGCATTTTTTGCTTTAAAAGTTATCGAATTATGTTGTTCTTATCTTTCGGGTAAGATTTTTATGCCCTTAGTTAGCCTGCATGCAATAATTTTGGAATTATCAACAATTAAAAAGTTTTTTAAATGCGGCTAAGCCTAAATTTTGGTTATGATAACGGCCATATTTGTTTACATTTGAAGAGTAGCAGAATAGTGGATTTGTTGCCAATCTAGAGTAACTAAGCTTCGCAACAACAAAGTAACGTCTTCTTTTATTATTGCGAATTAAATTATGCTTGATTCATTCTGGAATTATCATTAGCTGGTTTTTGCGTACAAATTGTAATTTTAATTGTAATTTTTTTTTAATTCTTTTAACTGTACTTGGTGTTTTATGTTTTTCTATATCTTTCAATTTTTAATGAAAATATTCTGAAATTTTATGTATTTTTGCCTTATCGTGAAGTGAGAACTGAATTAATTAGTAGCGCACGCGCATTAGATAAGCGGCGCTAGAAAAGCGGCTGTTCCTTTTTTATTTGTTTAATTTCTTTTATACGTCGTCTTAGATTTATTATAGTATTTGAATAGAACTTGTGGTAATTCTTCAGATGCTATAATTTTTGCTCACTCTGAGTTATAAAATGAATGAGATGTAACTCTGTTGAGCGAACCTAGCGCCGAAGTGTGGCTATGGTAAATAAATATAGTAAACTTTAAAGAGTGCGTTTATTCTATTGTGGTTTATGCGCTACCGACGAAATAGATTTAATTCAAAATCCGTTAACTGTTAATTCAATATGTTTAAATGAAATGCAGGAAAATTGCGTATAATTTAATATTCCGTACAAGGAAGTCATGTGGTGTAAACATCAGACTTTTTTTTTTCTGTACAACGTTGCCGTTGCTCGTTCGAAATCCTTGAGTTTTTTAATCAAAAATTCGTTAAAAGTTTTACAAAATATGAAATCGATTATAAAACAAATTCAAAATTCAAAATTTGGGCTTCCAGATGCCCATGGACATACCATGGATGGAGACATACGTTTTTCAAAATTTGTTGCCTTTAAATACCGTTGTTTTATAACAATGCGAGAAACATACATACATTTACACAGATTCTTCATTATTTAATTTCTTCAAATAAAATGCAGGGCGATAATATTTGATGGCAGCAATTTCAAAAGTGATTCGCCTTTCAAAATCAACGCAAAATGCCAAAACAAAATCAATAGCCCTTCTGAGCTAACGCTCCTTTATGCTACAAAAAAAGTCGCGGTGTTAAAATAAAATGATAAGGTGATTTTCATTACAAAGAACTTATTCACCATGAATTTGTCTCTAAACATCAATCAATTAACATGTATTTTTATAAGGTGTTGTTTCGGTAAAGAAACAAGATAAGGCGAATTAGGAAAGAACATTTTGATTGCAAGCAATGATTTCGTTTGCACGATAATGCTAGGTCCCATACAACATTGTCTACGTAACAATATCTTGCTAAGCATTCAACTGCAGTGATAAATCAGCCACCATATTCCCCCGACTTATTCCCAGCTTTGTTTTTTCCCCTGAAATTTAAGATGGCCATGAACAGCGTGAGATTTGAAAATATCTCG
This sequence comes from Stegodyphus mimosarum, assembly GCA_000611955.2. Taxonomy (NCBI): domain Eukaryota; kingdom Metazoa; phylum Arthropoda; class Arachnida; order Araneae; family Eresidae; genus Stegodyphus; species Stegodyphus mimosarum. Next base: position 429,585 of record KK115873.1, on the reverse strand, counting down.
GATATTAAATCAAATGTTAGCGTATTTTGCAAACGGTTATAGTTCCAACGCTTCCAAAGAGTATTTCGATGAACTGACGAAATCTTTGAAAAATTGTATTGATTCTTCTAGCTATCACTTCGAAGGAGTTAGATTTATTTGAAGGTTAGAAATATTTTTCTTATTTTTAAGAAATTGTCCGGTTACTTTATGGCGCACCTTGTAGTTTGTGCCGCTGGTGCTAACCATCTTACTTCCAATTGCAAAAGCCCACCAGCGGCCGAGCGGTAAAGACGCTGAACACTGGTAGTTCGGTCCGAAGTTCGAATCCCGCGAACGGGCTGGCTGCATGGGCGTTTCCGTGGTTTTCCCCCATGTGTAACGTGTATACGAGCCAGTTTCCCTTAGAAAGTCCTCCACGAAGGCATCCTCCCTTTAGGCAGATAGCCCTCGTGCGCTTTGCCATAATTGAATAACCTAACCTAACCAATTGCAAAAATATTGCAATCAGCCTTTGCGAATTTTTAAATCTTGCGATATGGAAAATTTACATTTTTGTAACTTATAGAGTCATAAGGTTATATCGATACAGGAAACGTGAAAAATGTGCAATGCCCTCGCCAGACTTAGAATTCCAGACCTCCCGAATACGCGACGAGCGTGCTCCCGTTTACAACACAAAGGCATGCGAAAAGGAGGGAGAAAATATACTTTATAAACTGTATGACCTGAAGTAACTTGGTTCCCTGCTGCATTACTTTGATTTAAGAATATTCTGGGAAAATGTGAAATATTAGAAATAATAATCAAAAAAAAAATTTTTTTTAATGAAACTGAGAAAAATCAATATCCGAATTGAAGAGTTTTAATTGTGTATTTCATTCATTAAATTTTATTTGCATCTTACCAATAAAGGTCAGTGTATTTACAATCTCTGTATTATTAAATTTGTTTATCATTAAACGAAGATTTCAGATTTTGCTTTTAATCAAAAACTTTTAAGTTTTTTCCTTTCCTTCCTCTTAAATGAAGGATTTGAGAGATTCGAGAACCTTTTAAGATTCCGACTCATGAAAATTTAACATACGTATTTGCGGTATATTGGTAAGTTATTTTCCTTCTGCAAATGATATTCCCATATTGAACCCGGGTCGAACTGCCAGCGTTCAGTTTTCTTATTTACTTGGCTGCTAGTGGCTTTTCTAGGATGGTAAATATCTTCTTCGCTTTAAGCTATAACGGTTTACAAATGATTTCATAAAAATGCTTTAATTTCTCTAAAAGTAAAACGGCTGCTGGTGGGCTTTCAATGACAGTATGTGGCTTCTTTGCTTTAAGCCCTAACGGTTTACAAATGATTTCATAACAATGCACTACTTTCTCTAAGAGTAAAACAACCACAAGTATGCCTATAGGATTATGTTCTGTCTTAAAATTATAACTTTTTGTGAACTAATTTCAGCATTGAGCTTTTCAAGTGGGGAAGAATTATTATATTCTTCCAAAATACTTTATTGAACATCTACACTGCTTTTATTCTTTCTTGTACGATTAATTTTCTATGAGAGTCAATCTTTATTGTTTAGATAGCAATCTAGGATTGTCATAAAAGTTAAGTTTAATAATTTATTATGGGAGTTATGAGTTAAATCATAGAACTATACTCCTTGCTACTTTGTAAAACCCGGAATAATTTTGCCAGTCACAAAAAGTCTATACAGATAAAATGGGATTTCTATTTCACTAAAATTCCTTGCTTATCATCATTCGCCAAATACATTGGTTCAAACGACGAAAAATTTCGATTTCGAAGGTTTCCTTTTGATAACTACCCGGAAAACGAGCGCCATCTTTTGTCGGCAGTTTAAACTAAACACTAGAGCTTCCAATGGAAAAAGTAAAAACTGAGGTAGAATTTAAATAGCTAGCCCCTGAGGTGATTTGTCTAAAGCGAATAACCCAAATGCTATCCTAAAGAAAGCAAATCTAACAGGGGGATCAGAAGGAATAATAATCAGTAGGATAATCTCATCAGAAGGAAGATACTAGTAGATTATCTCATGTTATTTTTCAATGTATTCCAAAAATAACAAATTCATTTTATAATTACTGATATTTAAGTAAAAAAATATTATTTTAGCATCAATAGCACTTAATTGGCGATTAATTCGCAATAAAATTTATTTTCATAGTAAAGTCTGAACACTTATTACTGAATTATTATTCAAAACGTTATTTAAATAATTAAAAATATTATCCATGTAATATTTATCACTTAATATCAAGCTGACTTTTATTAATATACTTATTTTAATATCATTTTAAGAATGAAGTAAAATAAATTGCGTTTATTTTTACTTCTTCTATTAATGAATCGGATTAGATATCGATTCAATGGTAATTTGTATAGAGTTAGATAAAGTAAATTGTTTAAGTCAAACAATTCCATAATAATTTTTGTAGAATGCTCCAATGAAATTTAAGTGCATTATATATGGCCTGGCTAAACGAGGAGGTGACGATGAAGCTAAAACGCTTCTCTACTAGAATATAGAATAACTAGTCACAGCGATGGAAGGGATCACAGGGAAGATGCGAAGGTCATATGCACAACCTAAAAGTTTTTCTTGCAACAAAAATTCATAAAAACTCAAGGTTTCATTATTTTGTTAATTTTGTATGAAAGAAGACTTTTTTTGTTATTGCCTTCTCCACTAGTGTCTTATCGGAAGAAATCGCAAATGCCTATTTTGTTCATGCTTATCCCTATTATTCACTAAACAGTGGAAGAATGTGTGTTGTAGTTAGTGATTAAGCTAGTGAATAGTTCCCGTTTCACATTTGTTAAAAGCACACTTCAGGAAGTGATGGGAGTATATTAATCAAATGATCCAAATTTGAAATATGTTTAAGGACCGTGAAGAGCCAGCTAGATTCATGCTCCTAACCTCTGAGTCGAGCCTCAAGCCCTAAATGAGATTTCAATCGCCGAAGTTGCTCAAAATTTAGAAAGGGGCATTTGGAATCTCAAACCCCCATGATTTCAGGGATGCTTCCACTTCTATTTAGCAAAGAGAAAAATGCCACTAATTCTATACTAAGATAAAAGGTATTAGTTATTTCTTTAGCCTTCATTCTTGCTATTCATTTTCCAACATTTCTGAATATTAGATGATAGTTTATTAAAATGAATGCGTTCATTCCGTCTTTACTTTAGACTCAAACTGTTCTTGACTTGTAGCGTTAGCGAAGAATAACACAGTTCAATAATACTAACCATTATTAATTTTATGATCGAGCAACCTAGACAGAGTGACATAGTCAGAAAATAGGGTCGATCCAACAATTTCAAAATGAATACAAAGAGATAACATTTTCGCATTCCGCCTTGATCAGAGCTGTCCAATCTTTTAGCTTCCTTACACCAAATTAGAAGAAGGCGTGATATTTTGGGCTATACAAATTATTTCTAACACCAGTAAGCCAGGTGACCTTCAAAATAAGTGAATGACACAAGTGGGTACGTTTCATTGAAAATTTGCTGCTTTGCTCAGGTCTGACATCTGAAAAAAAGTTTCGAATTTCACCTGTAGGAGGAAAATGTGCATGTTTGACCACGTTGGTTCAAACTTACTGAGTGTGTACTATATATAAGAACAGGTACATAGAAAAAAGCTTTAAATGAATCAGTGATTCACTTGATTCATATGAAGAGCCGCCAGCGCCCAACACTAACGATGGCTAATAGCAATATTTGATATTTTATACATAACATTTCATTATAAATTTTACTTATAATTATAAAAATAACAAGAGATCATAAAAATAATGTGATATTTGGACTTGAATTTGAGAAACTAATGCATCAATGTCGACTGTAATGAACTGATTGGTTTGATTGAAGTTGCTGCAATTATCAGAGAGTTCTTAAGGTTTTCATCCGATATTCTGGTTCTCATTTTACTCTTAATGTGCTTCAGTCTTGAAAGCAGTCGTTCACAAATGTGCGTACCGCCAAATAATGATGACAGAAATAATGTATGACTACGCAGAGAAACATATATGTGTCTGGGTAGATCTGATTTAAGTCAACAAACAGATGTGATCAAAATTTTCCATAAGTTGAATGTCAGATTGCAACTCTATGAATTCTATTTGGAAAATTCCTGGCAGCATATCTATATCGACAGTAAATTCAGTGTAAAAAATACAAAAACTTTTATTATTTTTCCAAAAATCTTTAAATTTTATTTTCAGATTTCTGTACCAAATCGAAAAGTAAGGCTGCGTACGTTTTCTCTTTTTTAGGATCATGTTTGCCCAACGTCATGTTGTTTGCGTTGGATTGTAATTAATTGTTGGCATTTATTTGGGCTTGTCATAATTTTCAGTTTCATTTGGAACGTATATATATTTTAAAACATTGTACTAGAAAACTGATTTTACCTTTTAAGATGAGTATTTGAATCATTTAAAAAAGTAGTCAAATCTACCCAAAATGCTAAATCTGCGAGCCAGTTAGCGTCGTCAAATTCTGGCATAGATTTTGCTTTTAGATGCCACAAAGGATTTGATTTCATTATTTGACTAAATATTAATTTAATTTTTTTAATCAAATATGATTTTTGACTAAATATTAAAATTAATTTAATTTTTTAATTAAATATGATTCTTGACTAAAACAACTTATTTCTGTAAAGTATCAGATATCATCATATACGACATCCAAATTTTTGAGAAATTCTTGGAATTGGCCATGATTCAATCCCTGAGCCCTATAAAAATCACAGTCCTGACGAAGATTTGCATAACATGCTCCATTTTTCAAACTTTTCTGCATATATTTACTTGGTATATTATGTAATCGTACGAGTGTTCCAGTATCAAACGAGTGTTTTCCACAGCAATGGCATCGTCTTCTATTAATTTTACAAGGCCGTCTTTTTTTACATATCATAGCTGGTACGATACGAAATTCTAAATACGCCAGTGCCCAATCATTTCTTAATCTTGAACCTGTTGCGTGTTACAAAAAAGAAAGAAGTTTGTGAACTGCGTAGCAAAAAATGATCATGCGTAATGGTGTGCAGCATGTAGTAGTAGCATTGCTTCACTTTCAGTCTGATAAAAAGAAGAGTGTGTTATTTGAAAATAGATACAAATAATTTTTTTTTTTTTCAAAAAAAAGGGGCATTTTAAAAAAATTTTTTTTTTTTTCAAAAAAAAAAAAGGGCCAGTTTCTATATTTTTCTTGTAAAGAAATAATTCTAGTAATAAAATATTCATTATGCTTTAGTAAATTAAAAGAAAATTCATAAACAAATTTACTGACTTATATTACTTTCCAGTAAATACAGCTAAGTAATTTTCAGACAGATTTTTTCTCCTCGTTTATGTGCTATTAGATTCACATTAGATAAAACAAGCAGAAATTATTGTTTATGTTACATAGTGGGCAAACAACATTGTTTACTAGCTGGTCTCACGACCAGAAGGGGGTTTGTTCACGACTAGCAATAAGATTGTTGGCTGTGTTTCGTTTCGGATGACATTGTTCATGTGTAGCATATTAAAGAGATTAGTCATATAGATCTGTGGAGCAGAAAGAAGAATTAAAATTTATTGGATTATAACAAAGCTCACGGCGCTTATCTGTCCAACGTTTTCCTGGAGGACTAAAGTTCTCCATAAAATGTTCATAAACTCGGAATTGGCTGATAATCATTTAATGCGTACGTTAATACAGGTTAATACTGAATATGGCAAACCATATGAGGACTAACTACCTGAGGGAAGAGACTCTTTGATGGAGAATTTTGCAAGGAAAACTGGCTTTATTTACGTTACACATGGAGGGAAACCATGAAAACACCTATGCAGCCAGCCCAATCGCCAGGATTTAAAACCGGGGCGAACTACCAGTATTCAGCTGCCAACTCAGCCGCTGGTAGGCCAAGAATGCGTGAATATATGCCTTAATACAATGTTACGCACAAAGTAAACAGTGAAAACGCTCATGCAACCCCCCCCCCCCGTTCTTTGGAGTTTGACCATCAAGTCGAACTACAGTATTCAGCCATTTCATCCGTTCATTCCATTATCTGTCATTGCTGAAGTGAATACAGTGAAATGATGATTCGTGAAATGATCAATTATTACGTGAAACGGAATTTAGGAGAAAATTATTGTTACACTTGTAAACTGAGTATTCAAAGAAATAGTGAGATTCCAATCCTTATTAAACCTTCCTCACGCTATAAGGTATTTCTCCTGCCTTCTTAGCATGCCTTCGTAGTGTAGCGGTCAGCACGCTCGGCGCGTATTCGCGAAGTCGGTCGTTCAAATCCCTACGAGGATATTGCTCATTTTTCATGACTCCAGCTTCGAAAAAACCTAAAGTCTCTGCAACGCAACCGCAACTTTTGAATAAAAAATATTAATATTAATTAAATTATAATTATAATAATGTAAAAGGAAAAGTTCCTCATTCAGAGAGAAATATTTGAGAGTTTTTCCCTGTTATTATTGTGGAAGACGAAACACAGAATGAAAGAAAAATAGCTTTGAATTTTTGCAGTTTATTCTACAATATTTTCTAATACGCAGTTCCATGTAATAATATTCCTGTAAACATTCCTCACAATCGGCTTAAGTATTATTTGTTGCAAGAGCAATTTTTTTAGATACGAAGCAGTTAAGAACAGTAATCTCAAATTCAGACTGCATGAGAGCCGAATGGCCAACCTGAAAAATAAGCCAGATTTTTTTTTTTTTTTAACAAAATGAAAATTTTACGAAAAAAATAAAAAGTAGTTTAAATACATTTTAAATTCCGCTTACTAAATATTTATCCAAACATATCTAAATAATAATATCGTAAAGGAAAAAATTCAAATTTATTCTTCTGTCTGAAATCTAAGGTTTCGTACACTGCACGGAAAAACAAAAATGGGATAAGTTCTATATCTCCCGTTCTAGTGGGCCGTTTGACAAAAATTCAAATTGCGTTTTTCATGTCTCGAAAGCCCAACTTGGGATATGTATCAGATTTATATATAGTACTTTTCTAATATAGGTATTTTGACACAAAATCGGACCTTTTTCTGAAATTGCATGGCAATTTTTTTCCATATTTCGATTCTACGACTCAAATTATGCCAAATTACCAAATTTTGTAAAAATCGCACAAGTAGTTTTTTAAAAATTGGCTCTCAAAATTTCAGCTCCTCAATGTTGACTGAATTTGATACATATTTATCAATATCTCTTTTTTTATTAAACTTACTTGATTCCTTATTTCACATTTCGAAATTTAGGTTTATTCCAAATAAAATTAGCCCATTTTTTATGATTTATTTTTAAAATTTATATTTTTAAATAACTTTTATAAATTTTTCGAAAAAAATTTTGAATTATAATCTATAAAATTTTTACCATCATCTTAAACTACATGTACTTCTAAGCATATCGGCAAAAAAATAGAGTTTTTTAATTCAAAATTTCCTAAGATATATGTGAATTTATATACTTGCGCTCTTTGAAATTTGGCATATTTCTTAAAGGCGATAATAACACAAATGCGGTTCGTGCACTTTGTTAAAATTATTTGAAAGTATGAATGATAACTTTTTTTCCGCTCGTCTGCAATGAAAAAGAGAAAAGGAAAATAGGTTGCTATATATTTAGAAGTTCGCTAAGTAAATTATTCTTGGCGAAAACTGAAATATATACGCCAAGACAAATTTTTGATATTTCTCCGTAAATTTCGCACAAATTTTACAAAATTTAATATTTATGCATGATTTGAGTCGTAGAATTGAAATAAGGGGAAAAAAGGGGCCTGTCATTTCAGAAAAAGTCCGATTTTGTGTCAAAATACCTATGTTAGGAAGATGCTATATATAAATCTAATATATATCCTAAGTCGCGCTTTCGGTACATGGAAAACGCAGTTTGAATTTTGTCAATCGGCCCAGTAGAATGGGAAATATAGAACTGCCCCCCCCCCGCGCGCAGTGTGCTTTTAAGACATTTTTATTGATTACATTTTGTAAATGAAATATAGTGACAGCTAAATATTAAATTCTTACACGGGCATTTTTTTTTAAATAATTCTAAACCTGTTCATAAATTACTTTAATTTAAACTAAACAAATTACGAAAGCTTTCTCAATCTGTTAAGTAGGACAAAACTTAAGAATAAATAATAAAAACTTTGTCTCTTCATCTTCTTTATTAAATTTTCCTTTGATACATTAAAAAATACATATATTTGTGGGTAAATATTTATTAACATCTTCATTTCTTACTACAACTTGACAGTTTTCGTCGTTTCGAATCTAATAAATTTTGTAGCCTTGGAGAGAAATTATTAAAAATTATCTTTATCATGAATTGTAGATGCTCATCGGCGAATTGGGTTCTTTCCTTAATAATCATCAACTGTAAAAAAAAAGCTGTCTACATGTAAATATATTTCCAAACAAAGTGATCATTCTTAGTGCAAATATTCGTACCTAAGCGTATTTGTTTTTAGACAAGAACGAATAAAAGTTGATAAAATATCACACTTAAATTAATTAGTTCCATTTACAGATTTCCTGGTGCGTTATTCATGTTCGTTTACATCATTTTATAAAAATAATGTAAACTCAGGTTTCAAATAATTAAAATATTGAAAGCTTTGCAACACCATATTTGCAACATATACATAAGCGAAATATCTTCGTAGTCCACCAGTTAGACATCACCGAGTTAAGAAACACAAAACCTGAGTACCTGTAATTTTAAAAATCTTTTTGTGCTCGCTACAGAAGCTCTAATGGAGTGATAAAGTCAAACTCTTAAACCCTAGCGATGCTAATCGGAACATTTCTGAGTAAAAGATTCTGGTAGCATTGATTTAAACGGGAGGGTTTCGAGAAAAGCCAGCATTGCTGGAGGCGATGTTCCATTTAGCCGAGGAAACGTAATTTTGAAGCTATATTATAACTTTGTTTAACTTCATCATTTCCAAAATTAAAATTCGAGTTTTAAAAGAATTTCCATATTAGAAGTCTACATTAAATTTGCTGTAAAACAGCATTTTGAAAAAAAAATTTCAAATGCATGCATTTCCCAATGTTACAATATTTTGAAAAAAAAGAAAATCTGACTGCTATGTACACTCCGGACGAGTCCAATATTGGTCACTAAGGGATGTAGCTTTAGCGCAGCGCTGTTTTATTTATATTTTAAGTTAAAGTTTATGCGTTCTCTGTTAAAATGCTAAAACGGTCGTATAAATTCACCAAGTATTTACAGAATGAATTCACGTTTTTGAAGAAGGTATGTACTGGTACTGGTAATCAAGATCAAGACGATAGGGTTAAGTGTTCACATTGTAATTCTGAGTTTTCGGTTGCTCACGGTGATCGATCCGATATAAAAGATCATTTGCAGTCAAGTAAACACAAAAAGAGTTTAGCATGTGCTACTAGCTCATCAAAACTGACCAGTTTTTTTTTTTTTTTAATTGCGAGTTCTAATGACAAAAACTTAAGACTTATCAGCGAAAAAGGCGACCTTTGCTTACCACACAGCAAACTATAGCCTAAGTTTCAATTCGAATTCTTGTTCGTCAAAACTAATTTCTGAGTTTTATTAACCTAAATTCTCACTCGGAAAAACTAAATGTGAGGCAATAGTTTTAAATGTCATAGCTCCTTTAGCTCAAAAAGAGCTTAAAGAATGTTGTGTGCTACTGTAATTCTAATTCAGGTGCGCCAATAAAGCTGTTAGATTTCAAATCTGTCGCGAGTGAAACATCTCACATTCTTACAAATCACTTATACTCCGTCCTGTTGCAAAATGATTTGAACAACAAAGTAGTTGGCTTTTCTAGAGCAACTGCAACACTAACTTCGGCGGTGTGAAAAGAGCAGGGAAAAATAATGTTTCCCATCGTCTCAAGAATAGCCTAAGACGGGAAATCAATGGAATTGGATGTGGAGCACACTTTGTGCACAAGTATGTGCAAACTGCAATAGATAGCCTCTCAACCGATACTGAGGCCTTACTGGTGCAGATTTATAAATACTTCCACATATACAAAGCCCGTGTAACTAAACTAAAAGAATTTCGTGAATATGCCGAGATACAGTACCGTAAACTCATTCAGCCCGGGATAATGATGCCCTATCAATGATGACCGTGCTGAAAAGAATTTTATAGATTTTCGAAGTTTGAAAGCGTTTCTTTAGATTAAGAAATGTGTCCATCAACAATAAAAAACTTGTTTTTACTGATTTAACGCGCAAGCTCTACTTGTGGTTTGTCCACAAACAGTTTGCACTGTTTAACAAAGTCATCCTGGTAATGGAAAAAGATAACACTACAGCTCTTGAGGTTGCTGAAGCTCTCAAAAGAAACCTGACAGAAAGAAAGGCTTTAAATTTTATCCCTATGGACGCAAAGAACATCTACAGAAATCTATATGAGCAAGTCCGTAACAGTGTGAAAGAAGAATTTGATGGCCTTTATGGAAGATGCACTGCATACTTGGATTTCTGGAAGAATAGTTTCGGAAACGCTGAACAGTTTTCATGGATCAGTCTGACCAAAACAAATGCTGTTAATTGAGAAAACGCCGAAACTTCTGCTGAAATTATTAATAGCAGTCTTCTTGATGTTTTCGATATGAAAATGAACAATGATCTGCTGTTTGAGGAAGTTATGCTTGCTAAGGAGTATTTGCAGTCAAATTGGAAACAGTGGAAGCAAGAATAGACTACCAAAGATGTGATTATTTCAAGTAAAAAAAAATGGCTCAGACTGTATGGTCACTTCAAGGAGAATCACATAGCACAGATTGGGGACCAGGTATGCCTTCTGTTTACCTGGGACGTCAGCACCAGTTGAGAGAGTATTTTCTTTGATGAATAACGCATGGACTGATGATAGGGATTTGATGAAAGAATCTACGGTTAAAGGCTTGATGACTTGTAAAATTAATATCGGATTAGCTTGTGAAGATTTTTACAAGAAGATTAAACACAAAAAACGTCCTAGCCAATGAAGAGCACATGTAAATATTGTTCAAATTTTTGTTCCTCATTCAAAGCGTTTCTTTTTACATAAGTAACTTAAAAATATTAACATGTAAGAAATAAAATGTTTAAATTTATATGCTTACGTCATTTATTAATATCCCTGGTTTAGGTTCCTAATCAGTAACCATTTATTCATAGTATTGAGAATAAACTACCCTCTAAAAGCCCGCCAAGGGTGTGTACCCTTGAATACCCGCGATGCTGGGATGGGGCATTCCGGTTGAACATTTCAGAAATCTGGCAAGCCTACTAATAAGGATTTACGAAGTATCACAAGTAATTTGATCAATTAAGTGAAGAGTCAGCCATTATGGTATAGCACTGATTTCTTAACTTCACCTTTAAAAACGTTCAGAATTTCTTCACTAAAAATTTCAGTTACTTCATCACACGTTGTTAATGATGAATAATTTATATTTTGATTTTGAGTCATATTTTTGTATACGAGATACTAAATATTCCTTAAATTCAGCTCCAATGCTCCTATGTAACTTCCGCTAGATCAACTTCATAATCCAAAGCATTCATTATCGCTTTAAAATGCAAGTGCATGCTTTCGTAAAAATATTGTAACTGCAATCGATCTTTGAATCACCTTTCCCCAATATTTTTTCCCCTTCCAATGAATCGTTTTAAAGACTGTCAAAACCATAGAGGTAAAAATAAAAGACGCCCTCCTCCCACTAAGGTTGACGCAGTGCTGCCGTGTTCTGATAGTCAAAGGCGCGAGGGTGTTTCCTTACATCCAGAACATGCCGACAGCGGTTTGGTGGTACTTCCCCACACAGTTTCATACAAATCGAAAAACGAGGTCACTTCCGCATAAAATAAACATTCATCGCTGGATATGTAATAAGAATCTGTTACCAAATCATGTGGAACAGAATGCCATCAAATCGTACGAGTTTTAACAAAAGTTTCCGGCTACCACAAATATTGTCAGCGCAAACAATTCGCGTTGGCGTGTTTAATTATATTTTCTGAAACAAATTTGCCGTTTGAAAGAAAGAGACTTGGTTTACAACATTGTGTTGTGAAATTTGTAAAAAAATATCATACAAGGTATTTGAAATGAAACTATCATGCTACTAGATTACACTATAACATTCAAGAAGCAGAGCTCTCTGGCCGGCCTACTGATGTTGATGAGGAGCCCCTGTGAGAATTTGCACAAGAACATCAGTACGCAACCGCGCGAGAGCTTGCTAAGGACTTAGACGTTAGTGCCATGTCAATTAGTTGTGCTATGCATCTCATAAACTTGACGTCCAAGTTCAATCGCTGGGTGCCGCATGAACTGACTCAAGCAGATAAGGACAGACGTGTTAGGGCCTGCATTAATCTGCCCGAATATCAACGCAAGGACAAAATTCAGGATCGGATCATCACTTGTGATGAAAAGTGGATTTACTTCAACAACACAGACCGAAATGGGGGTTGGTTTGCGCCCGGTAAACCCATCGGCAGCGTCGCAATTTGACTAACAAAAAGATCATATTTTGTATCTGGAGGAATTGCCGTAGTATTATCTACCAAAAGTATCTGTAAAAAGGTAAAACCCTTGACAGTAAGGTGTACAGCAAGATACTAATAAGTACTGATGCTGATAACAAGGAAAAATGTCGAACTGAGTTCCGGCTCAAAAAGGTAATGTTGAATCAAGAAAATACAAGACAACATGTGTCTGCATTCATCAGCTGGATTCTGTATGGACTTAAATGGGATCTTTTGCCACACTCACCATATAGCCCCGACATCGCGCCTTGGCACTTCTCCCTTTTTCACACCTACAGCTTGTTGGTAATATCTTCTGTTCTTTAGAGGACGTTCGAAATGAGGGTGATCTGTTTTGGACTCGCGGCCACCAAGTTTCTGATTCGAAGGCTTTGAAAATTACCAAAACATTGGCAGAAAATCATGGATTTGGATGGTGATTACTACCCGCACTTAAGATACTGCCTTTAATTTTTTTTTTTACTAACTTTATTAAGAACGTTTTTTAGTGGAATACTTTCATTACAAATAGATATTTGTGTAGCACTGTATACAGAAACATCCGCCGGTACGGAAGCAAGGCCGTTCCTAGGCCAATGGTTGCCCATGAACTTTCCTACGATAGATGCCCTCAAATTTAAAAAAAAAAAAATGCTCAAGGATTAATAAACTTTTATTTCATACTCACTAAGCGCTTACATATGACAAAATGTATACAGAAGTACTTATTTATGGCAAGTGCTTACAATGAATTTAAAATATTGACGTACTTTTCCACGCTGCATCCCCGCTAGGAACGGCCCTGGGAGGAAGTGCCATGTGTAGTCAAGGTAATGTGAGCATGTGAACGTGCCACTTCATCATGACAGTTTGCTAAGAGTTTGAAAATACGGTCATTGACAGGGGTGAAAATATTTGTGTATTCCGTCGTCGTCACAAGTTTTTTTCTTCCAGGAAATTCGAGGTTCATCCTAAGTTCCTAATGTTTGCAGGTCTCATTCATAGCTACAGAACAGATTATGGAGGCTATTACAATATTTACTAATTTTGCTCTCAGTATCATAATTACAAAGTGCCAAAATATTGGATTCTCGATTATCTCCTGGATTAACGATTTTCCTCAGAAATTGAGAACCAATAACAGCAACGGATTTGAATACCAGTACCGTATACTCAAGAGTATTCAGCATGGGATCCTTGCCGTGCTTATGGATACAAAAATAAGACTTCAAAAAAAAGATTGTAGATGGAAACATCTCATAAGTAAGCATAGATTTAATTTCATTTTTACTGCCTTGTACGAAGTGTTGTAATTGAGAAAAATTTTGGGTATCATATTTCAATGAAAATAAACCGCTCTCTAATCCATTTAAACGATGTTTTTGCGTGACATCTGTACATACATACAGAATAAAGAACACCTTTTTCACAAAACGGATTGAAAAATGAAATTAAAATGGATTCAGAAGAAATTTTTGTTACATCTTTACATACGTATGTATGATGAATTTATCTCACATAAGTCAAAAACAAGTAGGCTAAGAACGTTGAAATTTTGTATACGGAACTGCAATAACATGTAGTTGTGCACCTCCTTTTGTTAAGTCATTAGGTCTATTTTGAAGCAGGCGAAATGAAAAATGTGCAATGCCCTCGCTGGGATTCAAACCTGGACCTCTCAATACGTGCTGAATGTGCTAACCGTTACACCACGAAGGCATGCAGAAAGTAGGGAGAAAATACCTTATACCATTTTTGGTTTCAAATGGCCACACCAAAAGTATATAAATATATGTATATACATACATACCCACTCTGTTGGCTGCCTCACTGAGCTGTTTTTTTTATTCTTATATGCTTGTAAATTATGCATTTTTGCTTTGAAAGTAATAGTATTGCACTGTTCCAGTTAAAATTTTTATGCCATTAGTTAATTTGCGTGTAATAGTTGTAGAATTATCAATAATTTAAAAGTTGTTTAAGTGCCACTAAGCCTAATGGAACCATCATTTGTTCACATTTGAAAACTCTCAGTACAATAGTGAATTAAGTCAGTTTCTAAACACTTCAGTGTCTTTTTGCCGAGTGGGACTAAAAGTAAACTTTCAGATTTGTTCAAAAAATCTGCCTTCTTGTCCGCTGGCCGGATTGCTTGTTTTTACGCAGAAACTCTAATTGTAAAAATTGTTTTTTTAACTGTTTTAACTCTATTTGTTGTTTGTTTCCCAATATTTTACAATTTTTAAGGAAGATGTTTTGAGATTTATGTATTTTTGCCGTGCTGCGAAGAGAGAACTGAAGTAATTGAATAAGAAATATATCTATGATGAAATTCAAGGAAATAAGTTTAAATGAAATGCAACAAAAATGCGTATAATTTAATATACTGTACAAGAAATTCATGTGGCGTCAACAACAAATTTTTTATTATATGATAATTCATCTGAACTAACTGTGAAAACATAGACTTATAAAATTAAATGACGATTATTTAATAACAGTAATCTAATAGAGTACAAAGTCCGAGATCTGGACCTAAAATCCGGACCTCAAAGCCACCACCAACCAATTTCTTTTAGGACATTTTTTTGGGGGGGGGGTATGTTTTGCGAGTGCGCAATTGATTTGTTTTCCTCCTCATAAGAAACACGCGGAGAGTCCCGATTCTCACTTCGGCACTAATAAAATACCTCATTATTGAAGAAATAATCATTTTAACATAAATTTGAGTGAGCAATAATTTGACTCCGCAACTGCGTATCTGCTTAGCAAATTCTTCACCGACACATTCTACATAGAAACACTGTTCATTTTACACCAACTAATATTAAGTTAAATGCGCTAAAATGTTGACGAGGGTAGATTTTAAAAAATTTCTTTCCATATGCTGAAAATAGATTTTGTTAATGATACTCGTAGGCCAAAAAATTATATTTAGTGCTATTTGATTAAGAATAACTAGTTTGTTATTCACATAAAGCCTTAACCGGCGCCAGAGCTTGCATGGCCACACAGGGCGGCAAGAGTTAGCAGAAGTCTTTCATTGCGATGACAATTCCCCAATTATCAATCAATTAACGGACGGCGAAATCTGTAGTTTGTACTTCTAGATCCAGAAAATACCGTTCCCGATAGTGAAGAAAGTGACAGAGAGGTTATTGAAAAGGAAAAAAAATTCGATTGGCAAATTAGTCGGAATTCTCCACACAGCAATTACAGGACTTGAACAATGGAACTTAGTACCTGAACAAGAAATTATATGTCTGTAGAATTAAAAAGAAAGTATTAGCAAAAAAAGAAAGCAACTTAAACAACTTACATTAAAAGAAATGTTAAATAAAATAAACATATAAATATTAAGCTTTTTTTTTTTAATTTTGATACACAAATGCTTCATTATTTCATAAATCATGATTTCATATTTTTAATTTTATAATTTCTACATGCTATGTTAGTAGACTTAAAATGATTTAATATCTGGAAAAATCCCAAATCCGGGATCGCCGAAGTCCCGACGAGTCCGGATCTCGGACTTTGTACTGTATTTAAAAACTACTTTGTGACACTTAATGTTTTCTTAAAAATCATTTATATTTTTCATACCGGAGAATTAAATTATAGCATTTTTATATAATATACATTTAAATTTTTATTTAATCTAACTATAATTTAAGTAAGAAATATATTGCGTAAATATTCATTTAATTATTTATAAATGCATTAGGAAATGAAGGATTTATTCATTCCTAAACTCCTGTGAATAAATCTAGTTATTAAATATATCAAAATGTATAATGATTATAAGTATTATCTAAATATATAATGACCTTAACATTTAATTGTAAACATAAATTGAAATACTGTTGACAAATATATTTATAAAACTAAGCAAGAATTGCCATACTGGAAAGGAATTTATGAAAAGATGTAATAAAACACAATATATGAAATGCGTACTTAAGGAAGTAGAATTTGTAGAATGTGTATTGTCAAAACTAAGTTTAAAAAAAAAAAAAGAATAAGTATTAAAAGAAGTATTTCCTTACTTTTATCATAATTCAGTTACTAGTTTTAAATAATATTAAAAGACCTTCTTTTTTATCCCTTTCAGAAACCTTCATAGAAAGTTAAGCACATGGAAATCAGCAGAAATATTTAATATATTTAATTATTAAAATAAAAGGTGCTCTAATTTGAAGTGAACCAAACAGAACATTAATTAAAGAGTGACCATGATTTTTGATTTAAAAGATGCCTCAGAAGCTGAAAATCATCTCATATTACAGAAAGTATTTCAAAAAGAAGCTCTGTAAATAGAAAAGAAATAATGCGTGATTTTAATATTAATAATATAATAAACTTTAATTTTTGTAACCAATAAGCAAATAAAATCAGATCATGTTAAAATTTCTTTCTAATGTAATTAACAAAAACGTGTGAAAATATTTAATTCAAATTATAACTATTACGAGCACAGGAAATGTATACCATTTAATTCAGTTCATAATGAATTGTTCTTTAAAAATATTCATAATGAATTGTTTTTTGAAATTATATTCTCTCACATACTTAGGGCTCTGCACTAGTGTAGAAAAAGAAAATATATGCATTTATACTCATATTTATGGCCTTATTACAAAATGTTTATCTCCAAACAAAGCATGTCAAAACCTATTGATCTTAATAGTGAGTCATTGAATGTTTTGATAAACAAGGGAGAGGTGTCACTGCTTCAAGGGAGCGTATGAGAAAAATCAATTCACGAATGCTGTCACGGAATGCTTTTATTCCATTGAACCCGTGTTATTTAACCCTTACTTCAATTTTTAAATCTTATAGCCTTCAGTAAAAAATGTCTTAATGGAAGAAAAAAGTTTACATATGTAACAATAAATTAACATATATTACTATTACTGTACACCATTTATACAGTAATAAAAATTCCATCTGCTTTTACACAATAACTAGTTCATTTCCTTAACAATCTTGTAATTTTTATTATTTTTTTTTAACTTCTGTAACAGTTTCAGTTTCAACATATTCACTATGCATATGTTTTGACAATGGTTTGTTTTGTTCAGAAAATGGAAAATCAGTAATACCTTTGCCAGGATTCGACTTCTGGACCTCACAATGTTAGCTAGAAGTGTTTCCAAGGCATATACAGAGAAGACATATAAGGAGGGAGAAATTTCTTCCCACTCCTTCCCACTTTAAAGGTGACTAGGGAGGCAGGGACCAAGTCACAAAATCAACATCATGATGAATTATCGTCTACCGCATTTTAGTTTAAGCATCACCTAAGTTATTTATCGGAGCAGGAAATATGAGAAATCAGAAATGCCCTCCACAATAGGATTTGAATTTGAATGTGTCCAGACACGCTTTTAATTACACTACAAAGGCACATAGTAAGGAAAGAGAAAATTTCTTGCATACTAAATATGACATGGAAGAAATCCATAATAGAAGTAAAATACACTGACCACATAAATATATGTCTTTTTTTGGAGATTTTTTAAAGTACTGCTACAGTTTATCTTTAATTTTGTTTTCGTCCTGTAATACACTGATCTAGATATTTAACTTCTTTGATAGATGCTGATGTTCCAGCAATTTGCAAAATAATTTAACAACTCATTTTATTTATGTGTTCTTTTTTTTTCCCCTCCTCCGTATCTCTTCTATTACACCCAGATCCAGATCAACTTTTTTTCCTTTTCATTTATTGATGTGCAGGTATGCCTACATCCTTTTATGTACATATTTAAAGAGTGCATCTTCTTGTTTTAATTTTTCTTCCTCTTTCTGGAAACCATGACTTATGCACATAGCTCACATCTGGTTTTTTGTGAAATTCCAATTAATCATTCTGACCATTCATTTGTGTTTACAATCATCAAGTGCTAATTTGTAGAATAACTGAAAAAGTGTTAGCAACATTTATAGCTAACAACCTTGAAATATGAAAAATCAGGAGGTTCTAGGATGTTTCTGAGCTACATGGCAGCATTATTTCTAAGGAACTCCGAATTAATTTATAGAAATAGAGGTGTGAGTTAGCTGTGTGCAAATAATGAAACCTGCCACTGTTTTCTAGAATATGAATTTTGATAAGATTCTGTAAATAAAGTCTTTTTGGAAAAATTTGTACTGATCAGTATTTTTCTCTGGCAGTCTGCATAATAATGCTCATATGAAACCTATTTTAAAACTGATACTTTACTTTTAGTTACATACAAGTTTAAACATTTCCAGAGCTGTCAGCCTTGAAATACGAAAACCTGGACGCATTTGAGAGATTTTCGCACTGCGCGCCAACGATATTTAAAAAAAAAGAGGGGTGTGAATTTGCTTCATAATGCATGACTCAAGTTATTCAATTACTTATAATATTATTCTGATGTAAAATATGTTAATATTTAATTAGATATTATAAATTCTGTGTTCTTTGGCTTTGTTATGCATTCATTTTGCAATTTTCTTACACCTCTATACTGAGAAAATATTTCAGTATAGAAGAAAAATTTTTATTTATCAAATGGCTTTTAAATACAATTAAAATTTTTAAAAAGAAAAAAAGGACAGAGAAGAAAACAAAATCTGAATGGATTGAGATTTGAATGTATTATCAGAGGGTTTGTGAAGATATTTTATACTCTTGCTAAGCTCACAGTTTACCAATCACTCCAACTAACACATTTTTTATCTTTTTTAACCTTATTATTGAACATCGCTTTTTTCGCATGCATGCCATATAAAATTTGACAGTAAAATCACAAAACTTTTAAAAGCAGCTAATTTTTAAAATTCCTGATAGAATATCAAGTGCTGCCATACATACACTTTTAGGCCACGTACAAAACATGATTTTTAATTGATTCATGTTAAATGTCCTCCATTGTAAACGCATTGTTTAGCTTCCCATTTGAGTCTATTGCCTTTCAGCAAAATACAAGATATTTATAAGAGCAATTTAAAAGCAGCAGACGCAGTTCTTAAGAATATAATTCTTTTACCTTTTAATCTGACTGATAAAAAAATGCATTTAATTCAGAACTTTAAATATTTTTACATAATTATATATATATTTTTTAATTTTATTTTTCAAATATATGCAAGAATGTTCTCATGTTACATTTTAAAAATGTACATTCATCTAGTATCCTATAAAATGTTTCACTATTCCACCTGTCCATCTCTGTTGATAATCTATACCGATAAGAGGTCATTTTGGACCATTAAAATCTGAACTTTTTCAGAATTTTTGAAGTCTTATCAGTTCACCATATTAACTTTTCTTAACAGGATGACCTACAACACTCTTTTTTTTTAACTTTTTTATTAAAAATCACTTATGTCATATAAATTCCTCATTAAAAATCACTTTCTTCACACTTATGCCACATAAAATTCAACAGCAAAATCACAAAATTTTTAAGAGTTGCATATTTTTAGAATTTCAATTATAGAGTTAAGTGATGCCCTTAGTTACTTTTTCATTGCTCAGTTCACTGTATCAAGGTTCAGTTTTCTTTATAAAATATCTTGCACGGCTTTTGTCTTTTTATTAATAACTTTTTGTCTTTTTATTTATTAACTACCACTTTCTTTGGACTTACACGACATAAAATTCAAGAGCAAAATCACAAAATATTTAAAAACAGCATATTTTCAGAATTCAGGATAGAGTGTTAAGTGTTGCCATACATTTCTTTTTATATTCGCTATATTACTTCATGGAAATAACAATTGGTGGCAACATTCTTTTATTTGTGTTTCCATGCATTTTTTAATATTTACTATATCTTTTTTTTTAATTAACACATGGCTATAATATTTGGTGGCAACATTCTTATATTTGAAAAGTGATAGGGACTTAAAAATAATATGAACATAAAAAGTGATACAGACAGAAAAGTTAGGATTGAGACTAACAGTAGTTCTTGAGCTAATTATTAATCAATATGCATACTATCATGTGGATAAACTTACTGATGAACCTCATAATACTCCAAAACAAAATTAAAACAAATTAACCTATTAAACTTCAGCTGAAATTTCATAAAAAGTTCTACAGATGTTTTCATAGATATTTAAGTTTCATTAATTCAATAAATTTCATTTATTGATGAAAAACACCTTTTTTTTAGTAAAGTCTAAAAATTAAAAACTCGAAGATTTGGTGATCTACCAAGACACCAGGAGATGTGATGAATAAAGTCTCCCAGTAAAATCATGAGAGTTAGCATCTATGTAACAGCAACTGCAGTTGCAAATGGAATTAAATAAAAACTGAGCATCATATGTTTTTAGTGGCTTAACGTTTTTGCTTAGCAGCAATAATTCTTAACATTAACTGATTAAGTGACTGTCTGTTCAAAATAAAATTTCAACTGCTAGCAAATATTTTTCATAATTCAAAATTATTTCTTTTTTATATAATAAATTACAATTTTATACAATAAATTGTAAATTTTATATAATAATTATCAAATATATATGATTAATAATATACCTATTCTTTGCACAGTAAAAAAGAAAAGTATTTCCACATGAAGCAAAATATTAGAAAAGTTTATGAATTTATAGCCTGACAATTAAATTATAAGACCAATTTTATAAAACAAAAAATAAAAGACCTTTTACATCAATAAATGAAGTGGCATGATCTAATAAATTAGATTTCTTTATGTGATCTAAAGATTATATTTGACAAACTTTGAGAAGCCTTCAATATTAGCAGGCAGGCATCTTATTGATAACTTTAATTCTCGATATAGAAAATAATTGTAAGGCAAAAAAAAATTGAAGAGCAAGATGAATAGTTATATGCAAAAACTGTTGTACAACTACTGTTTGTTTACGCCAGTACACTTTTGTAAAGAAGAAATACTGAATATTCAGGTCAGACTCAGAAGATTTTCCATATGCATCACAGAACTTAAAGACTGCAGTGATGCAGTGACAATTTATCTAGCAGAAATAAAATCATATTAAATAACTGCCTTGCTTCAGAAATACATCTTTATTTTTTATTCTTGAAAATGAATTTTTCTTTAACTGATGAAGGTGACATCCTCCCAGAGCTTTGGCATTTAGTTGTGAAATCACAGCTGCATATCTATTAACTCAGCCAGTAAAAGCATGAGACTTTACTGGCTGAGTTAATAGACATGACATTTTTCAACTCATCTTTCATCAGGTTTCAGGCTAAATAGCATTTTGTGCCAAATGCACCAAACCCAATGCTTCCTAGCTCCATTTGTTTGGGGTCACCGACTTTGTTTATAAAGTCTAACAGCCTCTTAATACAGCTCAGGTGTAACTCTTTAGTACTGAGAATAACTAAAACAGTTAACGTTATCAGAGGTTAAAGCTCAGTAACCTGTTCCTCCGATAAACATTTTTCAGGATGTCTCTCAATGAGTACAGCCATCTTGACCACCATAACAGCCTTTCTATAGGTACAACCTTCAAGTTTGTCTCTTTTGGCAGTCTTAAGGGCTGTATTCTGCTCCATCGTGTGAGATAGCCTTCTTTTACCTTTCCCCATGGGTTTTCAACCCAAGTACTTTTGCCAATTTTCAATTCTCGGGTACATTCCCCCTACGGAATCATTCTCTTTTTGATTTTGATTTTATCTAGAGACATGCTTTTAAATAGCTTCCTGCCCTACTCCAGATGTTGATTGAGTATCTTGATTATAGGCCATTTCTGCCCCCTTGATTGATTTCCTCTAGGTTTCCTTGGTTGCAGCGGGTTTTTTTTTTTTTTTTTAGAAGAAAGTCTACCTCAGATGTTTCATCTGCAAAAGCAGATTTCTAATTATATTGTCATCTTCAGCCATATATAAACTAGAAAAGAAAGTATGGGATAAAAAAGGTCTACCCAGTATAAATATACAAACAATAAAATATTTAATGCCATTACTAGATAAATAATGCTCATTACACATGAATTCCTGATCAGTCCAGAAAATATATGCTGTAAATGCATTCATTATCAATGGTTCTTATATTAAATATGAATTTAAAAGAATGCAAAAATATTCTCTTTTCCAATATTTATTTTCATTAGATCTCAAATATAAAAATACCTTAATACATAAACAATAAAATAAACGGTTGCAGTATTTTATGCTTCGTTTCTTAACTTATTTTGTATTTCATACCTTTTATTAGAATTCTAAAGAACATGTTGGATAAAACAAAGAAAATTCATCTGAAAAACATATAACTAACAAATTTAATGTAGTGCCAATTTACAGAAAATGCATATAAAAACACCTTGTCCTTACAAAAATAATAATAAAAAATAAATAAATAAATACATTCATTTTTCTTCTGCATTTCCTTTCTTAACAAAAGCAAAAACAACATACATACCTGAAAAATAAAGAATTCTTTCAATAATTAATGTTTATTATTCAGCTGATAAAATACAAATATAATATTGAATAAAAAGAAAAAATTGCTTAAAATATACAAATTTTCATTTTTATTCCAATGAAAGAATAATCAGTTAATTAATGGTTTAACTGTTTATAAAATCTTAAACTAAGAGTAAATTATATATAATTACACTAGTACCTAATATTTAAAATCAGTACTGTAACACTGTATAACTGTACACTGTATACTGTAACACTGTATGTATAGCCAGTACAGTAATATAAAGATGGTAAAGTCCATGTTAGCTGTATAATCAGTAACCTTTTAAAATTCAACTAAATTCAGTCTTAGACTAATGTGTTTTTAAAGAAAAGCACTATGCAAATAAGTTTTGCAAAACATTTTTAAGCAGAATCTTAGAAAATCTATAAAGAAGACTTTAAGAGAAAATTTTGTGAAGAATGGAATGAATAAACCAATACACAAAAATTTTATTGAAAATTATGACAAATTTTTATTTAATTTTTAAAATTTCTCTATGATTTTTATAGATAATTTTAGCATTAAAAGACATTTATAATATTAATAATTTCAAGAATTAAAAATTTAACAGACATTTTTAGCAAAGAGAACATTTAATAAAAAGGTCTCATCAATAAATAGTTTGGCATTGTTTTCAAAATTTTATGTAACCTGAAACTACTATATGGGCTACTAATGTATCATTTGAGACATACTGATAATTAAAAGCATAAAGATTAATTAAAATACTAAATAATTATTGATGCTTTTGAAAGGTGCTCTCCTCTTTTAATAAATTTTAATTAGTCTCACTTTTCTTACCAATATTGAAAGCAAAAATACTTTTCAAAGTGTAACATATCAAATATTTTATAAAATAATTTACTTAAGAATTTGTGTTCAGAACATACACCATTTCAGAAAAAAAGAGATGACCCACCAGAAAGAAAAGAGGAAAAAAAAGTCTACCACACAGGCTCTTGTCCTAAAGTATTTTATCATAATTCATGAACTTGGCCTATATTTCAAATTTTTGAAAATTATAAAGCAAATTTTATGATTCTTAGTCATAAGACTATCGTGCAGTAGTGCTAAAATCCTTTGTTTAAAAAAAATTATATTTTCAAATTATCATTTACCTTGCATAATTATGCAAACAAAGTCTGTGCTTATCTTTATCAAACACCTTACATGGTATACAGCAGCGGTGCCCAACCTTGTGCTCGGCGATCATTTTGTATGTGCTCCATTTAATTCTAAAAAAAAAACCAAATTTTGATTCATCCGAAAGCTAATTTTTTTCTCCTTCTTTTGAAATCACTCTCATCCATATAGCTGCAGTAGTTTTGTTTCTATGACCAAATATAAATAGTCCGAATTTAAAGGACTGAGGTCAGCATTCAGCTGTCAACGTGTTTATCTTTTTGGCTTCAGTTACTAAAATGTTGATATTTTTCTTAATGTTTTTTTTACACATCTTAACTCGTTTTATAAGTTGTATTTTTTCTAGAGGTTTCTTCTAAGCTGTGTGTGGAAATGTTACTGTAGTTTTAAGTTTACATAATTGAGTTCAACGTGGATGTCAGTGAAGCACACTTGTTTAGAAACTGTTTTTTGAGTTCCTTGATTGCTTGTGGTGATTTTATTATAATATTACAACAGTGTTTTTGGAAGAAATTTATCTATTTAAATAGGCACCCAAATTATGGCTGATTATGAATCTCAGAAAAAGAAGCAACGAACATATAATTTCCAAGAAAATTGGGAAGCAAAATATTTTTTTACTCATTCAAAAAACAAATGTGTTTTTAAGGAATTTGATCTGCCCCTTCAAAACTTTGTGCCCCTAACAACCGATGGAGCACCTGTCATGATTGGTTCTACTTTTGGATTCATTGCATTGTGTAAGAATGTTGCTGAATTTCAAAATTTTTTTCATTATCACTGGATTATTCATCAACAGGTACTATGTACAAAAGTCTTGCATTATGAGCATGTAATGACTGTAGGTGTAAAAATCGTGAATTATACCCTCGCCAGACCACTTCAAAGCAGACTACTTAAATTGCTGACAGATGAATTTGATAGCGAACATGGAATCTTATTGCTTCATTCTGATGTTAGATGGCTCAGAAGGGGAAAAGTACTTCAACCATTTGTAGAACTTCTTTCACCAATAAAGCAGTTTTTGGAATCCGGAAACGAAAGTTATAAAGAATTGGAGGATAATAATTGGTTATCCGATCTGTATTTTCTCACGGATATAACAGCTAAACTCAACAAACTGAATGGAGATCTCCAGGGAAAAGAAAAAATCCTTTTTCAATTGACTGTAACTGTAACTGCTTTTTAGATAAAGTTAAATTTGTGGATAAATCAGATGAAAGAAAAAAAATTCACCCATTTTTAGAATTTATCAAGCCATATTAATAAACACATGGCAATTGAAACAGAGAAATACTAAGAAAACCTAAATGTATTGAAAAATAATTTTGAGCTCCACTTCTCTGATTTCCTTAAAGTTCAACCAATATTCTTATTCATATCAAACCCATTTGCTGAAATTAATATTTCAGATGTATCACATAAGATTGGCAATATGGTTAACAAAAATGTTGATGTTTTGGAAATAGAAATTATAGATTTTCAGTCAGATTTGCAACTGAAAGCAAGGTTTCTGCAGAGTGATTTTTGGACCCTTGTTGATGAGAGAAAATATCCCCTTATGGAAGAAACTTTCCTGAGACTGTTTTCTTGCTTTGGATCTACTTACCATTGTGAAAGTGGATTTTCGACCATGAAATATTTAAAGACAAAATGTAGATCAAAAATTACAAATAAACACTTGAATGACTATATGAGTTTGGTTTAACCACATATGTACCGGAGTGCAATAAACTGGCTGAAGACAAGCAATGCCAGCCTTCACATTTATTATCATCAGGTATTTGTTTTACATTAAATATGACTTTTACTGTATACTTAATAATGAGGCATATCACAGTTTAACTGCAAAATTCTGTATTACTTTCACATTATTTACGGTTACCATTAAATAATTATGTTTCATACGTATTGTAATTTGAGGATTTAAAATAGGTTTCTATGTTGGTAAATTAAAAAGAATAAAATTACTACAATTTCAATAATGTATTTATATTGAAGTTTGTGATAAAAATGTTTTTCAAATTCAAAGCAGACAATTTTTAAAAAGGAAATTTTTTTAATTATATAATAAAATTCTATTATGAAATAACTGTTAATAATGAATAATACTGAAATAAATGAAAAAAATACTTATCTTTATTTCAAAAAAATTAAATCTAGTATTTTTTTACATATTTAAAGGTATAAAAATTCTCAAATGTATAAGTTATACATGCACCAAAAGAAAATTAAATGAAAAACAGCACCATCTATTAGTGACCGAAAAGCATCTTGTATATGGTTCGCTTTCAATTTTTGTGTTCAAAATGTGCCCGCGATAGGCCAAAGGTTAGACACCACTGTATACAGCATAACATGACAGCATGCTTCAGTTAAATTACATTTTCACTCAATTACTATCATAATAATTAAATATGCATGCAATTGCTACTTACATACAACTTCCCACTCAGACTGAGACAAAGTGCCCTACATGGAGAGAAAAAAATTATGATAAACAAATATAATTTAAAGTACTTAATTTGTTCATGTGAGTATTGCAAGCATATAAAATAAGATCGTTTGGTTTTTATTTGATGGCTCATCACTCCGCTCCAACCAGAAGTGTAAGGTAATTAATCTGTAATTTATCGTTTTGAAATGTTCCTCTTTAATACTTGTTGCGTGTGGCAACTAAACTTGTGTTGAACAGAACTTCGTTCTTGTGTCAGCCGTGTGGAATGGCTCGCTGTGTTGTAGTAATTTTCGCATTATTAGGATAAGTGGAATTGAATAAAAGTGAGAAATATACAGTCCAATTGTTCTTGTGTTTCATTTTGTGTACCAGCCGCATGAAACTGTGTTAAGTAAGCAACATGTTTTTGGTTAAAGTCTAGCCAGACTGCTAGTGAAAATAGTGATTGATTGTTCGAAATGCATTTTAACTACGCATTTTAACTATGTACATGTTGCAAACATAGAGCTCAAATGGCAAGTCAAATAATAGCTGATCTACCAACATCTAGAGTAACACAATCGCGACCATTTCATAGAACTGGAATAGACTATTCAGGACCATTCATGATCAAACATCGCACAGGACGTGGAGAAAAATCATTTAAATGCTACATGTGCTTATTTGTGTGCTTTGTAGTCAAAGCAGCACATCTTGAAGTAGTAGAAGATCTCTCAACAAAGGCATTTTTAAGTGCATTAAAACGATTTATTTCAAGAAGAGGGAAGCCAAGTGAGATTTACAGCGACTGCGGTACGAACTTTAAAGGTGCGGAGAAGGAAATTAGAAAATGTTTTTTGCAGTGCAAGCAAAATCAAGAAATTCACAACTTTTTATCCTCAGAGGAAATAAAATGGACATTTATCCACCTTCATCCCCTCATTTTGGTGGACTGTGGGAATCAGCTAGAATCAGCTATATAGTCAATGAAATTTCATCTCAAGAGAACTGTTGGTGATACTGTGCTGACATATCCTGAATTTCAAACTTTGATAATGCAGGTTGAAGCTTGTCATAACTCTAGGTCGCTGTGTCCAATATCGTCTGACCCCAATGATTTAATTGCGTTAACACCTGGTCATTTCCTAGTAGGAACGTCTTTAACCACCATACCTGAGCAAGATATGAGTTCCTTAAATCATCTTGACAGATAGCATGTGAGACAGTTCATCTTTCAACAGTTTTGGAAAAGATGGAGTCGGGAATACCTATCGCAACTTCAGCGAAGAACAAAGTGGCAAAGGAGTCAAAAGGATTTAGAAGTTAACAATTTGGTTCTAATCAAAGAAGACAATCTTCCACCTCTTAAATGGAGGTTAGGGAGAATAATTGCTATTCATCCAGGCTCAGACCATAGAGTCAGAGTTGTTAGCATTAAAACTGGTCATGGTGTCATAAAACGACCAATCATAAAACTGTCTTCTTCCAATTCTGACTAAAAACTGTGAACTGCGTGACATCTAATGTTGTACTTTGTATTAGTTTATTTTACGTTTTATTAATAGTATTTTCATTACAGAATTAGACCTTTTAAAAGTCACCAATTGTTGAAATTCCCTGGGATTTCAATGGGGGCCAGGATGTTCATGTGAGTATTGCAAGCTTATAAAATAAGATCGTTTGGTTTTTATTTGATGGCTCATCACTCCGCTCCAACCAGAAGTGTAAGGTAATTAATATGTAACTTATCGTTTTGAAATGTTTCTCTTTATACTTGTTGCGTGTGGCAACTAAACTTGTGTTGAATAGAACTTCGTTCTTGTGTCAGCCGTGTGGAATGGCTTGCTGTGTTGTAGTAATTTTCGCATTATTAGAATAAGTGGAATGGCTCGTTGTAGTGTAGTAATTTTCGCATTATTAGAATCAGTGGAATTGAATAAAAGTGGGAAATATACAGTCCAATTGTTCTTGTGTTTCATTTTGTGTACCAGCCACGTGAAACTGTGTTAAGTAAGCAACATAAATTGTACTAATTAGTATTTGCAGGTAACCTAAAGCAAACACAAACACAACATTATAATACTATACTATGAATTTACACCAATAAAATAACTGATACCTTCTGATCACTGGCCGGTTTTGGCCAGTGCCATATTGCTAAAGTTTTACAATGCCGAGTTGTGCAATTTTTTTTTTTTTTTAAGTGAAAACAGATTGCTGTATACATGGAGAGAACAACAGTACACAGAAGGAGGATTTCTCAAAACTGGTAAATGCTTTATTACTGATGTTTCCAGCTTTTTAAAGCTGACTGACTGATTGCACTTATATGGAATTCTTAAGAGGATCGCCATTTAAAAAATGCTGTTACCTTTTATGCATTAGCTTGGCACAAAATGAGCTGTGAATGAGTTCGCAAATATTTTCCAAAGTCGGCAATGAGTTTCCAACTGTTTGGTGGGGGTGTGGATTATTAAAGTACCAAATATTTTTCTTTAATTAATCCACATGAATTCAAATAACAATATTTTCATACAAATCTTAAAGCTTTTATGAATACTTTGCTGAATATCTACAGAGAAAAATTACTCTCCTAATTTATACAATCAAATACCTTACGGCATAATCATACATTATTAAACTTATGACATAACCTTTCCTTCAAATTAATCATAACAAATTACAATAATCAAGTTCCAACATCCTAAAATATTACCACCAATTACTTTTTACTTTAAAATTCAGGTAGATACATATTAATGCAACCATCTTAGTGCAATTTGGCAGTTTTTTACAGATGAAAAGGTAAAAGGTACTTATTAGGTGCAAGTTAGTGGTTTTTGCACTTCTTTTTCCAAAAGATTCCCAAACTATCAATGTTTATTGCAAGTCAGTAAACATTATCAACACATGCATAGAAAACATACTTCAGCAATTTAAAATACAAATTTTAATTATTAAATAAGAACTACATGATACATTAATAAAACACATTTTTCTTCAAATCTTTCTGCAATTTTTTTGCGCTACTCTTCTCCCGAAGTACACAACAATCTGTTTTCGCTTAAAGAAACATCACAGAATTGCAAGATTTGGCTTCGAGCAAATTTCGGCAAGAGAGGCTTTCTAGGAAATGTATTTCCTCGTTGTTTCCTTTAGAAAATTTTCAGAAAAATCCTATATTCCTGTAGAAATTTTACCACAGTTTGTTCCACTGCTGGCATATACCATATGCTCATATTAAATTAAGTCAAGAAAGAAAATATCACGATTTATTTATAAAAACCATTGCAACTTGTACTACAACAAAAAAAACTGCATATGAAAATAGTGGCATTGCTTGACTGAAAGATTGCAAGTTTGCCAGAAAAATGGTTATGTGCATGGTTGCCAAAATTTGGCACATTCTGAAAATCTGACAATTTCTACTAAGGTGGTTGCATTAATACACAAGCACCAAAATTGATAACAATAACTAAATTGATTACAGTTATTTCCAAACAGGAATTTAAAAGATACTTACAACATGAACTGATTGATCATGATCTTTTAAAAGAGATTTGACCTTCTGTTCTGCATGATAATATTCATCATCACAACCCATTAACTTCTGACTCCTTCCAAAAGGAGGATAAGTCTGTGATTTAAAAAAAAGAGAGAGAAAATTATTATATTAAATGTAATAATATTTGAACATGCATTCAAGGAAGAAAATTTAAATTCAAAATATAATAAATTATACAACTAAAAGCACAGAAAATCATAATAACTAAGAACAAAAAACCACTATTATTCTCAATATCTCTAGAATTCCAATAAAATTTTCAGTTGATTTAATGAAGGCTGAATTTTATGTCCCTTTTAACTTATACTTTTCACATAAATGATATACAAATAAAATGTTTTGAAAATTACTTCTAAAGCTTGCATTCTTGTTAAAAGAAACTGCCCTTCTTGAATCTTGCATCGATCTTCAAAGTAATCTTCAAAGCGTGTGCAAAAGAGAAGTTCTAAATCCACTTCTTCGGCTAGCCTGAGTATACAAATTTGAATGTAAATAGACATTTTATTATGCTATTTATCGACATTTGCTATTTATGACATTTAATATGCTATACTCATTGGTTTGAAAATGCAGTGAAGCTTAATACTAGAAGCGCGAATGATGTCCTTTTGGCCCAAAAGCAATTTTGTTTCCGATTTCCTGAAAAAGTTACTAATGGAATTGAAAAAAATTTCTTGACTTTGCCTATTTTTATACCAATAATAATCTGTCAAAATATGATACATTAAATACTTATCATTTTTTTGTTTTTAATACTTACACCTAAAACCATGGAATGGGTTATTTTGACCCCATCATAATCACAAGTACTAAATTTGCAATTCAACGTTTTCTGGAATACGACAAGCTTTTTCAGTCCTCTTTCCATTTTCTAGATGTAAGCAGAACAATACTTCAAGGTCAGTAGACTGTTACTGATAACAGAAGAGCAGCTAATAATTTTGTTGTAGTAGTAGTAGCCAGTGTTGCTGAACACCCCCTCTCCTCCCGTTATCATTCCATATGGGAAAAATGCCTCTGGTTAGAGTATTCAAGGAATGTTTTCTCTCCGATGTTTTTGTTTTGGCCTATTGAATGGAATGTGGTGCAATACTACCATAGCCAATACGGAAGTCTAATGACTGGAAGAAATATGTGTAAATTAACAGTTAGTGAAGCCCTCGAATATATGCGACAATTATAGGAAAATGAATCCGAAAATAATAATAATGAAGAAGTAGTTTTTAGCGATGATGAATGTGTGCCTCCAGGTGAAGAAAATATTTCCTCAGATGAAGGTACCGTATCTAATTTTCCTGTACAATGTACTAGCAGAAAATCACTTCTGGGAACAAAGAACAATGTGTAAATAAATGTAAAAAGTTATCAGATTCAAATCCAGATGAAATGAACTCTGGAACTTTTGTTACAAATGATAGAACAAGCATCACCTCTGGAAGTTGTATGCATGGAAGAATTGCTGAACATAATGTTTTCAAAGAGAAAAATGGCCTAACCAGTTATGCAAAGCGAAATATTAAAAATGGCTATGCAATTACTTCATGAAGGCTACTTATAGATGAGCCTATGCTTCAAAAATTGTACAGAGGAAGAAGCTTACCGGCAACTGAGAAAAAATTAATGGTCAACAACTTTAGACAAACTAGATGCTTTTATATCAATTTTGTATGCTCAGAGTGTATACGGTGCAAATAACCTAGAGCTTAATAGTCTGTGGTCTGTTGTTTGGGGTCCATCTTTTTCCCGCAATACTATGGCGAGAGATAGATTCAGAGAACTTATGAAATTTCTATGATTTGACAAATAACTACACGATCTGAATGCCTTCAAACAGATAAATTCTGTTTCATTTCTGAAGTTTGGAAGAAATTTATTGAAAATTCAATAACTTGGTATAAACCAGGACCATATATAACTATTGATGAACAGCTGTTTCCATCTAAAGACAGATGTCATTTCACACAATATATGCCAAGTAAACCAGATAAATTTGGTATCAAGTTCTGGCTTGCCGCTGATGTTGACAGCAATACATCGTTTTGCATTTAATAGAACCTTTCGAAAATAAAGGAAGAAATATCACTACAAATAATTTTTTCACTACAATAAATCTGTCCCAAATGTTAAAAACAAAGAACACTAGTTGAACTGGAACGATAAAACGAAATCAGAAAGAAGTACCTGAATTTGTGAAAAAAGTAAAGATGCCGTTATGTGATACATTGTTACTGGAGCATGATGACATAACTTTGACAGTTTATCAGGGAAAAACCAGCAAAAATGTCTTATTATGTTAAAAGCTGTTGAGCTCCCTTCATCCCACAGTTGATATCGACAATAATCACCGAAAAAAAGCTTCCAGAAATAATATCATTTTATAACTCAACAAAATTTGGTGTCGACATTGCCGACCAAATGGCTCAGAAATATTCTGTGAAGGCAGGATCAAGGAGGTGGCCAGTTCATGTATTCTACAATATTCTTGATTTTTCAGGGATTAATTCATGGATTTTATACAAAGAAGTCACTGGAAAAAAACTTACGAGGAGAAAATATCTTCAACAACTCACTGAAGAGTTGCGTAGTGCATATATTCACAAAAGAAAGTACAAGTCAGATACACAGACAAAAGCGAATACTACTAAAGAATCTGCGCAGATGAGAAAAAGGGTTCATTGTCAAGCTTTCAAGAGTAGAAACAAAACTGTAGATACTTGTTTTAACTGTAAAATACCAATATGTGGAACATGTACAAAATATATAAAAAGAAGCTGCCCAAAATGTACATGAACTGCGTAGGAAATCTTAGAAAATAAATATTTCTATTAAAGTTGTCTATATATTTTACTAACTGTATACAATATCCCATATTATAATATTCTATTATTTTCTATCACTTATTATAACAATTTAATGTTAAAAATGAATATATGTCATTGCCAAATAGTTACAACGTACTTTTAGCATAACAACATGAGTTTTTATTAATTGAGGTCAATTTGACCCAGCCCGCAGTTTTAGGTATACCGAAACTGACGCGGTTCTAGTGTTAATAATCTGTTATCTGTCAGCCACCAAGACAGTTTGATACACAAAATGACTTATGAAAAAGCAAAAAATAGCAAGTGCTAAAAAAAAATAATGTGAGTTATGAATAATTTACTAAATAGTTTATAAAAGTTCAAAATGAAACTTCTACAGAAAATTCTATCTGCATTAAATTGTATGCCCTTATTTTTAAATATAACTAAAATTATGAAGATTTTTTTTGGACACTGAAATTGTTATATATATATATTTGTTAGCTTAGTGTGTGTTGTGATAATAATGTGTATACATACAAATACACATTATTATGTATACGAGTATGCTTAATAACACAATTTATGTTCAGTTGAAAATTTAAGACTTTAGAAAATTAAAAAGAATTTGATATTTATTATGTTATGACTACAGAATGTATTGAATTCACTTCAAATATCAACCCTACATTTTTACAATGGTAAGCAAGCTAAAAAGCTATAATTTGACAAGTTTTTAAATCTTATCTTTGATTATGATCCATTGTACAATGTTAGGATAAAAATATATCTCCATCATTGAAAATAGTGGTCAAAGAAGTTTCAATTTATTACCAAGCATAAAATAAAAATAAAAAGGCCCCAGAGAGATGGATAATCAAAGTTCCACTGTTCCCTTATTCTTGGAATGAAAAATTTAAAGAGTTAAATACATTTCTAAATTTCATATTTCATTACTTTTCACAGTTTCCTTATTTCTTCTATTATAGACTTTTACAATTTTTACTAAGCTTGCTGAAACAACAGCAACAAAAATTGGACAGTGAAGTTAAATATACTATGATTAAGTAATGTTATCTGAATATGGCAAAGCACATGAGGGCTATCAGCCTGAGGAGAAGGATGACTTAATGGAGAACACTCTCAGAAAATATGGCTGGCTCACATCCACATTACACAAAAGGAAAACCATAAAATACCAATCATTCAGCCTCCTATTCACTTGGAATTGAACTAGAGTCAAACTCATAGTACTACACAGTCTTAATCACTCAGCCACTGGAACTAAATATAGGGTTTTAACAAGTTTCCTGCCACTGCAAATTTCGTCTCCATCAACAGTTAGCATTGGTCTTTCTAATCATATTTTCTCAAACGATTTTTGGCATTTCAAAGAAAGAGATTTGCTTTAGAACACTGTGTGAAATTTGTAAAAAAAATATCGTTATCATTATGTACAAGGTCTCTGATATGGAACTATTATGCTATTAGATTAGAACTATCATTTATTTCAGTTCTGTTGCAAAAAGTCAGCTATAGAATGTCACCAAATCATGTGTACAGTTTTAGGTACTAATCTTGCAACATATGACACTGTTAAGGTTTAGCACCAAAAGTTGATGAGGTTGATGTTGATGAGGCCCGCCTGTGAGAACTTGTGGAAGAAGATCAGTATGCAACTACTCGAGAGCTTGCTAAGGAGTTAGACGTTAGTGCCAAGTCCATTAGTCACACTATGCACGACATAAACCTGATATACAAGTTCAATCGATGGGTGCCACATGATCTGACTCAAGCAGATAAGAATAGACGTATCTCGGCCTGTACTAATCAGCTTGAATAACAACACAAGGACAAAATTCTGGACCAGGTCATCACTTGTGATGAAAAGTGGATTTACTTCACAGGCTGAAAAGGGGATGGGTCCGCAACCATGAACCCGTTGACAACTTCGCAAAGTGCAATTTGACTAACAAAAAGATTGTGCTTTGTATCTGGTAGGACTGCCATGCTATTATCCATAAAGAGTATCTGGAAAAGGTAAAACCCTCAACAGTAAGGTGTACCATGACATGCTAGTTTGTACCGATGTTGCTGTCAAGGAAAAATATCGACTTGAGTGCAAGTGCAAAAATGTAATGTTCCATCAAGATAATGCATGACTACATGGGTCTGCATTCATCGGCTGGACTCTGTATGGACTTGAATGGGATCTACTGAAACATCCACCACATAGCCCTGCCATCGTTCCTTCGGTCTTCCACCCTTTTTCACACCCACAGTAACACTTTGCTGGTGCCATCTTCCATTCTGCACAGGACGTCTGAAATGAGGTTGATCCGTTTTTAAACTGACAGCTAATAAGGTTTCCAGCCAAAGGCTTTGAAAAACTACCAAAACTTTGACAGAAAATCATAGACTTGGATGGCTGGTGATTACTTGCCTGCACTAAAATTATTGCTTTCATTTTTTCCCCCTAACTTTATTAAGGATGTTTTCTTGGGGAAAACTTTCATTACAACCAGATATAATGTGGATCATGCTTCTCAATTCAGACTTTTATAATTAAATGTGAAGCAATATTTCTATTAATTTTCTTTTGAAAATAACAGACCTAGATCAATTCCAAACTAAGCTGCATTTCAAGGGTGTCAAAAGTAGTTGAATTCAAGTTTTGGGAATTACAACAATGCATATACTACCATACTGTGACTTATCTTTCTAAAGAATTTGGTATAGATAATTATAAATTAAAGATTGAGAATATTTTATACCGTTTTTGTTGAATCTGTTGTACAGTTTAAACATTTACGGTTTATCTACTTGAATAATACACCCTTCAAAGAAAATTCTCCCCCCCCCTCCCAGTTCACTAGTACATAAATCTTTACTGATTCTCTCAAATCAGATCCAGAGAACCGTGACAGTCTCCCAAATTTTAGAGGAATAAATTGTAAATTTCATTTAGCAAAAATTACTCGATTGAAAGTTATATTTAGAAAGACTGAAATTTCATAATTAATAAAAGGGAAGATAATAAATTTATGATTTAAAAAAATTTTCAGTGATTACAATTTTAACAATTTAGCTGAACAGTAACAAAATAATAATAAAAATGAAAAATAAATTACTCTACTAATAATGATGGTTTTGTAAAAATAGAATTCCCAATTGTGAAAAAACACACTGTGAAGAACATATACTGTGGTCAACATAAGTAAACACTTAGAAAATATTTTAAAAGCAATTAAGTAAAAGGATATGATTTATAACATTAAATATGACAAACAGATTAGGTTAGTTAAGACTACCTGCCTTAAAAGCAGCATCTTCAAGAACATATTTTTAAGAGAAATATGCCTATATTCTGATTACAAACCAAACAAATTAGAGAATTTCCTAATACCAAAAAATTAACAGTTAATTGAGCGTTTATATGCTTGGTCAGATAAGATAAAATATGAAAACTTCACCATTTACAATTATTGGTTTATTTATAACATTTTTCTTGTATTATATGTAATTTTTGTTATAAGTACATTAGATTTCTTAGAAAAGCTTTATCTACCAATAATATAATAAATAATTCAAATTTCATATCCTTTTCTCCTTTCGCAAATGTATTAAGCAATGTATGTGTAATCTTGTGGTCTGGTATATGAACTTTTTATCTGTATATTTCTTATCCTGGAAATATTAATTTAGCATTTCAAAGTATGTGTCATCTTTTGTACTCAGACTGATACCAATGGAAACATTGTTTATGATAAATACAACAGAAATATACTATAATATAAGATAAACAAGAACAACAATTTAAACCTTTGGTTTAAAATGTTCACTTATAACTGACCATCATTAACAAGTATTATTTTAATCAATGAAAATACTTTTTTTTTTAATTCTACTATTACATCACCAGGTGGCATCAAATGTTACACAACCACTGGAAAACTGAAGAGCTGATCAATCAATCTCAAACTTGAAATTGGTCATTTTATGAATATTCAGATAAAAAAATTTATTAAGTCAATGGGTTCAGTTTTAAATTCTGATTAGAGTGGCATTACATTGTAACACTAATTAAATACTTTAAGCACATTAAAAAAAATAATACATATTACTACATGTAGGATGACATATTACTTCAAGTAGGATGAAGTGCTACTTGAAATGCAGATGTAAATATTGACTTTTAATAAGATTGACGAAGTATGCAGTTTACAAAAACATTAAAAGTTATCGACTTAAGTAAAATGAAAATTGTTATTCATTAAAATAATACATCAAAAACATTAAAAAAATTTATTGCATTTCTTCAAACTAATTTAAGGAAATGAATAAAAAGAGTTAGAGATTCTAAAGACCTTGCAATGAAAATGAATTTAAAATATTGTGTCTGCAATTTTAGTAAGAATATAATAATTGCAATAAATATAACTGTTTAATGTACCAATGAATATGGAAATATCAAAGATGGATATGCAATCAGAAAAAAATTAAAGAATTAAATCAATTGATATGCTTGAGCTACGAAAACGCACACCCAGCATAATGTAAAACATTTATGATACATTAAATTCCACACTACTACTTTACATACTAAATTAAAGCCTAATGTATCAAATTAATTAATTTACTTATTCCATTTGGTAAGGCATCCCTTAATGACAGAATAATGAAAATAAACATAAATTATGTAACATTACATAAGCTATTAACAGATTTGAAAGAAAAATAATTTACAGTTTTCTAAGAAATTTTAATACCTATAAAACTTTGAGGAAAAAAAATACATTCAGTTTTCTATGGATTCTGGAATTAAGAACTCAGGAAGATCTCAAATTAGGAAAGCATGATCATAGTCCATAAAAGGTTGTTAAATAAACTACAGTATATAAATATACATTAATAAAATAAACTACAGTATGATTCCACCTGGCAGAAAAATCAGCATCTATGAAGGTTTGGTTTGTTTATTTGAATAGGCAAAACATATAAAAGGTACCTGTCTAAGGGAAGAAATACCACTGTGGAGGACTTTCTAATGGAAATTAGCTTGTATTCATATTATGCATGAGGTAAACCATGAAAACCAACTATGCAACCAGCCCATTTACCTGGCTCATTCCTAGGACAAACTACATGTATTCAGAAGTCCTTAAATGCTGGACCACTGATAAGGATTTAACAAGCTTTACCTTTTATGATCATTATTCCCTTTACCAGTAAATTAAACTCAATGGCACAACAGCCCTGGCCTGCAGTGCCCTTATATCTGCTTTCTAGACCGTAGGCTCCAGGGTGCATAAGCTGAACAAGCAGTCACACTGTCACAGCCTCCCCCCCCCGGTGTTTAGTCCCCAAGTGAACTCGATACTCATTTTATCAACCCACACAAGGGATGAAAGAGTCAACCTCGCCCAACCCAGGGATCGAACCCCAACCTGTGGTGCTGCTGAGAGACACACTAGACACTGCGCCACCAAGCTCATTTCCTTTACCATATCAAGCTTAAATAATGTATAATTGAGCGCAATGTGGTTAATATGTGTAGAATAAATATAAATACAAAAGCAAAGTACTATTTTATATTACTTAAATTTTGCAGAACAGAGTTTAAATAATTATGCTTGAAAGTCAACAATAGGATGAACAACATAAATAAAACAGCTCTTTCATTGTGACAACATTTAGTAGAGACCATTATTTTTTTAAACACAAATAAACATTAGTATTAAATGTTTCCTTCTTAAGATAATCCCCTACACAGAAAACAAAAATTTCCTAGAACCGCAGATGATAATTAAGAGTAATTTTTAAATTTAAAGGATAAAATTTTTAAATATCTGTGTATTACAGAGATAATTTATGAATGACTTCAACTAAGAAAGATGGGGGGACTGAAGTTACAAACTTGATCTCAAAGCCAACCTCACATCTTCTTGTTCTGATATTAATTACCCACCACCAGAGCTGATGATCCAAAATAAAACCACCATAAATTTTCTCATTTATATTTATTTACTCCTTTATACTTCTACCTCTTAAAACTTGGCATAACTTCACAACACAAATGCAGTCTAAATTTACCATTAGGCCATTTCACTTTTCGCTACCAATTAAATAACTAATGTGATTGCATACATGCTTTTCAAAATTCATCCCCTTTCATTTCTACATGATGACAAGAAAAAATGAAGAAAGGAAAAATGTACAGCTCATAATTTTCAGTAAAAAGTAAATAAATAAATAAAATCTTTTACAATTCAAGCATAATATATATCACTTTCCAAATATCATACCACTTCTATGCACTTCCACACATTATCAGAATGAAAACTCAAATCAATTACTCTTCAAAATGCAGTAGTATGGTAATTTTGAAAACGGTTCCATTAATGTCAAATTAATTAATTATATTTGCCCTTCAGAAAAAGATGAATCAGATCACTTAGCTCTCTCTCTCTCTCTCTTTTAACTCTGTTAAGACTTTATTTTAGTGATACCTCAGATTAATCATGCAGGCTAAATTTAAACCTGGTTGGAAGGCAGCATGCTTCCCTGTACAGTTAGACTTGGGAATACTTTACTTTATGCACATGCCTCTGCATTCACATAATTGTAGATCACTTTTGATATCATGCCGATTTTACTTCATCTGCACTTATACCAAGCTGTAAAATTTAATATCCATCTGTCAGAATGGATAAAAATAAGTGAAATATTACATGACAAGAATAAGGAAATAGGTATAAATACATACTTAACAAAAGCTGGAAAATAGACTAGAAATTCTGGGCAGTCAACTACCCCTTCAAGATGGAAGTCATATTTTGCACCAAACAGGGGAGGTCTCTCTTTGGAAGGAAATGTGACAGAATAAACATCATTGCCAAAGCTAAGATCTTCTGCTTCCTCTAGCCTTCGCCTAAAACACAACAGTAATTACTCTATCAATACATAAAATACTAAACAGCAATATGGGATGTGTATTAAACAATAAAGATTTTGTTTTATGCAGAAAAATATGCATACATCCCAAAATTAGTAAAAATTTATACTGAATGTAAAATTTATACTATAAATAGCCTATAATTATTTTCATAAAAATCAATACTAAAAATCTTTAAAATGAAATTCAACAGGGAATGCACAAAACTTTATCCCTGTGAAAATAAAGCATTGAAAGAAAAGTGTTTGTACTCTTCCCCGCAAAAAATATTAGAATCCCATACTCACACGAAGTTTACGATAATCATATTCTCTCCTGTATAAGCTGCACTTTTTTTCACAAAAAAAAGACAAAAATCAGGATGCAGTTTATACATGTGAATGATTAGAAATAGATACCTACAAACATGTGGCAATACAGCAGCATATATTTAATGATTAAGTACGAAATCCACTGTAGTTGGGTGAATGCTACATAGAATTGTACACTGCGCAAAAAAAAAAAAGGAACAATTCTATATCTCCCGTTCTACTGGGCCAATTGACGAAATTCAAATTGAGTTCTTCATGTCTCGAAAGTGCGACTTAGGATATATATCAGATTTATATATAGCACAGTACTAACATAGGTATTTTGACACAAAATCAGACTTTTTCTGAAATAGCATACCAATTTTTTTACATATTTCGATTCTACGACTCAAATTATGCCTAGATATTAAATTTTGTAAAATTTGGTGTGAAAACTCAAAATCAACTCAAAATTTTAACTTGGCGCATCTTTTCCAGTTTGCGCCAAAAATAGTTCACTTAACAAACTTCTTAATATATGGCAAACTATTTCCTTTTCCCTTTTTACATGAGCGTGAGCGAAAAAAAAGTTACAATCGTTCCCTACTTTCAAATAATTTTTGTTATATTATACTTTTAATTATAATTGTTATTTTTTTAAGGAACGTTTTTTCCTTTTTCAAATTTCCTTTTAATTGTTTAAGTTGCATGATTTCTTTCAAAGAACTGTTTTAAAATTTTTATTTACTCATTCGACCATGTAATTAAAATAAAAGGTGCATCATTTATTTTTTTCAAATAGTTTTCTTTATA
The DNA here is from genome assembly GCA_000611955.2 of Stegodyphus mimosarum. Lineage (NCBI taxonomy): Eukaryota > Metazoa > Arthropoda > Arachnida > Araneae > Eresidae > Stegodyphus > Stegodyphus mimosarum. The sequence goes on along the minus strand of KK115873.1, from coordinate 388,582 downwards.
CTATATATTTTAGTCATAGTTATTATTTTAGGTCATTTTTAAATTTTCAGAATTTTATTTTAATCGTTTGTGCTGCATTGTCTCTTCAGATAATTGTTTTAAAATTTTCTATTTATTCATTCATACTGCGCATTTTAAATATATTTATTAATATAAAAATGTTCCAGAATTTTATTTTATTTATTTGAATTGTGTTTCTTTCGAAAGCATACTTTGTGACCCAGACTATGATGCATTTGAAAACTGCATATATTAAAAGAGGAAATACAACAAAGCACAGGTGACATGCCTTTCAATGGGCCGTTCAGAAAAGATATATAAATAAGAGAGATATATAACCGACTAAGGTTGTTGGTGCAATGATCAGGATAGCATGACTGACCTGTAATGCCCATTGAGAGGTGAAGCAGGTGGAATAATAATAAATAAATATAACCAACATTTTAACTTAGGATGACATTCATAATATATTGCTTTAAACAGCTTTATCATTGTGCCCATTGCTTTACACAATTTTATCATCCTACATTTAGTTTCTTAAAATGTTATTCATATTTTAGTCAAATATTTTATTTTTGAAATCACAAGAATCAAATATCATAAGATTAAAAATGTTCTAAATTTAAAAAAAAAATACTAAATTTTATGCAAAAATTTATTTTTTCTTCTTAATGACGTGCTCTTTTTCTTCAGACGTTCTGCAAGTATATTAAAAAGCATCCAACTTTTCGAAACATCTTGGTATTTCTAACATTCATTTTAAATAAAATTATCGCCTTCTATTTCATAAAGGCCCCCAAACGGCTGAGCGGCAAAGTCACTGAACACTGGTAGTTTGCTCCTGGGTTTGTATCCCGGCAAACGGTCTGGTTGCATAGGCGTTTTCGTGGTTTTTCTCATGTGTAATGTGCATATGAGCTGATTTCCCTTAGAAAGTTCTTCACGAAGGCATCCTTCATTTTAGGAAGATAGCCCTGCTTTGCCATAACTTAAAAATCCAATTCAATCCATTTTATCAGTATTTGGCCAGTCTTTAGAGGCTAGGCATTTTGAAGGCATGGGATAAAAGGAAAGACTGGTTTCATTGAGAGGGAAAACATCTTTAGATGACATCCATATACATCACTGGATAACTTCCTGACTCTTCAAATAATTCGACTGAGAAATCATGGGATTCTGTTTATGATACGATATGATGTTCTATGACGTAATTTAAATTTATACCAACCATATAGTCGAAAAACAATCGCTCTTCGCGTCAAATTGCAATGATATCGTTTTTGTCTTTTCCGTCAGCACAAGCTCAATTGATGGTATTTGCTGATGTTACACGTCCAAGTGTTTTCTCTTTGAACACCCAAATTCCTTGAAATATTCTGAAAGTATATTCAAAAGCATCCAACTTTTTTAAACATCTTAGTATTTCCGACAGCCAAATTCCCCTTCAGATTTTTGCTTACTTTTCTCCCTAATTTTCTTCTACATTTATTTTCAGTGTTCACAGAAGAACATTAAGATTTTTCGATTGTTACACTTCCATAAATTTTGCATTCTTATCAAAATTTTTAAAATATCAATTACATCAGTTGCGCTTCAGCTGAAGACAGCTTTTCATTTTCTAGGCATTTTAACATAAATAAAATATTACATCAGTTGCGCTTCAGCTGAAGACAGCTTTTCATTTTCTAGGCATTTTAACTATAAATAAAATTTAAAGCAAAGTCCAAAGAATAAATATTTTAATTAAAAGACTTTTTGCTAAATGACAAAGAAATAAAACAGTTCATAAAACATCAAACGAAAGTTCTCAGTTTTAGACAATTCGATTTAAATGAAGTTAAAGTAAACTATCAGACGATAAAACAGCAAATTTAAAATTTTATTATTACAAATATTAAAAAAAGGGGGGAAGAGTAAGAAATTTTTAAAAAATTAAAATCTGAACAGAATTATCTATAATTTTAAAAAAAAGTAGCTTTTCATATAGTATTAATAAATATTTATTATGCATTATTGAGGGGAAAAACTCCATACAATTAATTCTCCGTAAAAATGTATTTGAAATTTAAGGTTAAAAATAGCCGTGGCAATTCACTGTAACAAAATTCATATACCATATTTGGCAACATAATCGCTGAAAAAAAAAGATGCCAAATTTCAAAATGCTCCAATATGTAAAATCATGTATATCTTAGAAAATTTTGAATAAAAAAACTTTAATTTTTGGTAGGTGTGCCTAGAAATACATCTACTTTCAGATGATGTTAAAAATTTCATGGGTTATAATTCAAAATTTTTTTGAAAAATATGTAAAAATTATTTTAAATTACAAATTTAAAAAATAAATCATTAAAAATGGGTAAATTTTATTTGGAATGAACCTAAATTTCTAATTTTAAAAAAGGAATCAAGTAAGTTTAATAAAAAACAGATATTAATAAACATATACCAAATTTAATTAACATTGAGGAGCTAAAATTTTGAGAGTTACTATTTTAAAAACTAATTGTGCGATTTTTACAAAACTTGGCAGTTTGGCATAATTTGAGTCGTAAAATCTATGCTAGAATAATGCTATTTATAAATCTAATATATATTTTAAGTCGTGCTTTCGAGACATGAGAAACGCAAGTGAATTTCGTTAATCAGCCCAGTAGAACGAGAGAAACAGAACTGTCCCTTTTTTTTTGCGCAGTGTACATGTTTAGTGTCGTTGCAGGTCTTGGTGACATGATGTGGAATAGTGATACCAGCAAAACAGTTTATGCCAACAGAAGATTCAAAATTCCTGATTTGGCAATGCATTTTCAAAACATTTCATGATCTTTATTGTAAGAAATTGTGACTGAACATTTACACTACAAAACACTGTTCATAATGGATACTCAAAATACTAATGAACCTTCAAAAATAGAAATGCATGGAAGCAGCCTTGGAATTTTTTTACAGGATTCTGCGACAGAAGGAAATGATGTTTTCAGTTGCCACAGGCTAAGAAACATGGATTTGTTATGAGACACCTCAAACAAAACAACAGACACTGGAATGGTGACATATTGGTTCCCTGAAACCCAAAAAAGAAAAGCCACATCTTTCTTCAAGAAAAATCATGTGCATCATGTTTTGGGACTGTCAAGGAATTTTGTTAATGAACTGGATGGAACGAGGCAACAATTCTATTACCCTCCACATAGTCTGGAACTAGCTCCACTAGCTAGCACTTTGCATGTGATGATGAGATCAAGACAAATATGTCTGGAAATGAAAACAAATTGCTAATCTTTTTTAATACCCAAATGGTACTTGCTTTCTGGATGAGCTTTGTGTAAATTTTGAAATATGAAATGAGGTCTTTGAAATGTATGAAAGGAATTTTTTTGGTAATGAATGGCAGCACTGCAAAGCAAATTAAAATAGTTATAAATAAGATGGTTGGAATTTAAAACTTTATTGAGAGAGGAAGGAGAAAAAGAAATGAAATATATTTATGCCAACTATATATAATTTGATTAGAATAAAATCCCACTCACATTATATCATATGCATCTGGTAGAGTGCCAATGAAGTAACCACCTGGTTTCAAACATTCACTCACATTCTGCAGCATTTTTCTAGCTTGAGTGAGACTTTCAAAGCAATAATGAAATGCAAACTGACAACTCACAATGTCAAATTGAATATCTGGTTTTTTATATAAATCTTTTAAACGAACCTGAAAAAAGTTGAAATCACATTAGTCTTTGAAGAAAAAAACATTAGTGCACATACCAGATAATTTAATTGGAACCTAAACAATGAAAGCATTCACACCCACTTTATACATTAGAAAATTTCAAATTTCATTCTTTACATAGTAGTAAGAAATTGATATATTTTTTGGTCAAACATGTACATATATATTGCTATTTTTGGAGAAAACCAAAAACATTTTAAGGAGAAATTGTTTTATAAAAGTTCCCATAAATTTCCTAATTGAAATAGCTCAATGAAAAAGTAAAATTAGATGCTGTTTTATCATACAATTTTATGAATACATATAAAATTAACCTCGGTGAATGTTGATTATTATAGGCTATGACAGAAAAAAAATTAAATTTCAGCATTCTGAAATTGAGGCAACTGTCTTTTGGAAGTCAAATATAATGGTAAATTCAATTATGTTCTTCTGAATAAAAAACAAATGATTCTATAAAACACATAATACACAACATTAAAAAAAACTTTTATTAATTAAAAGAAATGCTGCAGGTTTTCATAAAATTATCAGTTGGACATTTATATCAAATACTATATAAATTATTAAAATAAACAAAGCCAAAGTAAAAAGTAAACACAAGCAGGCTTAATTGTCACTGCTGATACACACACTGACAGTCACTAATGTAGGACAATGTATGAATTTTGACAGATTATTAAAATAAACTGAAAGGACACCTGTGACTCTCAAGGCACTGATCAACTGATCATTGGTGACCTATGGGTTGATTATGTGGCAAAAAGCAATGCAGCAAATTCAGCGAATAATCAAATAAAATTAATTCATAGCTCACTGCTTCAAAAATGTTATCAAGAAAATTATCAGTAATTATCAAGTGTATTTATTGCTTTTCAGTCAATCAACTGGTAAGCAATCAGAGGCTGGTTGAATTTAAAAAATAAATGTTGCCTAAATGGCAATGTTCTAAAAACTGACTATTTGTATGGGTATTTATATGAAAAAAAAGACCTTATGTTTTGCATAACATAAAAAGCTGCATGAATGAAATATGCATAATTTAATATATCAACCAAAAATTTTAAAAAGACTCTACTAAGGACATTTAGTAATTAAAATAAATAATAAATATAAAAA
>KK115873.1:366034-383714 GCA_000611955.2 Stegodyphus mimosarum | reverse complement strand
AATTTTAAAATTTAAAATTTAAAACAAATAAATAAGTAATAAAAAATTTAAAACAAAGGTCACCAGTTTCCCATATGATAATAGTCATGGGGTTTCCCATATGATAATAGATAAATTTACTAATTTGCAATACACAGCAAATTAGTAAATTTAAATAGCTTATAAAAATAAAATTTAAAATAAGGACATTGGTGTTCATCAAGACCATTAATCACTGGTTACTTCCAAGTTTCAGGAACAGTCAACCTGTCCATACATTTAAAGACATTAGTGATAAAAGTTATTTAATCTAAAATATTATCCTCTTACAATGAAGGCTATGACTTCTGATAAATTAACTAGCAATAAATTAAATAATAAAATGTCAGCTACAGGCAGAAGAATTAAATATTCATTATTAAAAAATTCTAGTCACTTAATATTTTGAAATAGTAAAGCTAATCAATATTAAATAATAAAACAATTTGAAACAAACCCTGGTGCAATCTGTCGCTATAAATTCAGCATCAAAGCAATGACCCTTTTCTCGCTGCCTTTTGTGTCTTTCTTTCATTTCAATATATCGTTGTTGACATTGTTCAACAGAGGTCTCTGCAATATCTGAAACATGAAAAGCGATTACTTTATTAACTTAAAAATCACATTTCGCTTGTAGTGTGTCTCAATACAATTACATGTGCTTTATCAAATGGTGTATTAGATAAGTTTTGAAATTTTTTTACTTCTAAAAACATTAAAAAAAAAAAAGATTTTACTAGTTTTGAGCTTATTATTATTATTATTATTATTATTTTGACTGCACACATAGCAACTATGGTTGGCAATCTACCAAATCCCCCCTCTTTCTTTCCCTTTCTCTATATATTAAAGTAATTATTGGATTATCTCCTTGTAAAGGAAATTTTAAATATTAATAAAAATAGTGAATAAAAAACTTCCCCGATATATGAACCTCTAGCTATCCACTCAGCCAATCGAAATGTAATTTCAGTTATTGTTTCAGGTGTGTTTCAGATTGTCATGATTTAAAACAATACAGCTCTCATAGTTATTGTTATAGAGAAAAAAAAATTTAAATTTTTTAATGGCAACACCCTTTTGTTTACCTTCGCAGATTGATCAGTGCAATGTAAAACCATAAATGACATTCGGATGATATACGTACGACAAAAATTATTGGCATAAAACAGAAGCATTGTAAAGGATAAATAATAGCATAAGAGAGGAGAGGGAAAGAACTTTTATTGCAATTACAAATTTTCAACATGCCACCTTCACAGACATTTACACATAGCATACGGGAAATTATTGATAATAATGACGAATGTAACATGGCATAAGGAATCTGTGTTACTTTGTGTTTTATTGCATTTTTCAATTATAACAAATCTTGTCAATTTAATGTGTACACCTTTTATTTCAAATAATCCCAGAATCAGAAATCCATCAGCGTGAGGTTGGAGGATCATGGTGGCCGTAAAACTGCAAAGTTAAAGGGAGATGACTGTGACTGTATTTCCAAAATACTGTTACAGCACTTACAGAACACATGAGGCAACATATGGAGGAGCACCATCTTGCATCCTTACAATGTCATTAACAGCATTTCACTGCTCCAGTCTGGAATTATGTACTAAGCTAAGTCAGAGCATGGGCCTCATCTTAGCTAATGATTTCAGCGATGAAGATGCACTACTTAAACAACATTTTCACTGCTCAGATAAAACAACTTTATCAATTCACCTTCCTGTCAGCATGTCGAACCTGTAAGTATGTCTTTGTTAGCATGTCGAACCTCTGATTGAAGAAAAAAATCTTTCCATACTGGTTAGATCTTGTACAAGTAGGAAGCTCATATATCTTAAAACACTCAAGATCAAATATGTTACTACTGTAAAAATGGAGATTATTAATTTATTTTTAAAGCAATTACTTCCAATTTTTTACAGCCAAGTACATAACATAGTAGCTTTGAAAATTAATAACCAGAAAGTTTTGCCACAGATATTTTTATAATTTAGTCTGTTTTGTGAGATAATTTTTTTATGTGTTCAAGGCAGGTTTCCAATTTGGGTTCACAATTTAAAACATTCTGTTACATATTTTAATTTCATATTTACGGTAAAGCTTTTACAACATCTAAAACTACTGTGAACCAAAAACCTAAGAATTTCATCATTATCATATTATTTCAAATTGAGTTTATAAAATGTATTCCAATTAAAAATTGTCTAATATTTTCATGGAAAAAAATTTTAATACTACAAAATTCATTGGATTTTTGGTTTAGTTAGAAGATAATCCTTAAAATGAGACGCAGTCGAAACATTTGCCTCACTTGAAAATGCAGCAAGAAAGATCGGCCTAACCATTAATGAAAACAAAACTAAATTTATGATTGCATCTAATAAAACTGTTGATTTATCAGACTTGAAGCTATACCTTTGAAGCCGTAAGACAATTTAAATATCTGGGCACGTTGATCACAAGTTGCAACGATATAAAAATTGAAATAAGAAATAGAATATTTATAGCTAATAAATGTTACTACTGCCTAAAAAAAAACTTAAATCCAAACTAAAAACTAAAATAATTTATATAAAACTTTAATAAGGCCTGTTGCCCTTTACAAAAGCGAATGTTGGATACTTAGCAGAGCAGAGAAAGACTTGATATCAACTTCTGAAAGAAAAATCTTTGGAGAAAAAGTATGCGTATAAGTGTTGTGTAGCGAAATTAAGCTAATTAATTAATTCATTTATATTCTAAATTATGCTACACAACATTTGGTTTACCTTTAATTAGAGTTTTGTACTTAAGATAGTAAGTTCGTTACTTTCGTTTTCAGAATGCGCTTGGCAGCAGGCAATGGGAATGAGTGTGTTTTTCATGTTATAATCTGAATTTTAAAATACTTAATTTGAGTTTATATAATTATAACTTGTACCAGAAGAAACAGAAAGAATTGCACTTTAATTTAAAATTACTTTCAAGTTGATAACTTAATTAGTTTGTGAAATATGCTCATTTATAACAAAATTTTGTAGCTTTCGTAGGATTTCACGTGATTGTTATCTTGTCATTTTTAAGCTGCTTCGGGGTGATTTATGGTGAAGGTCACTTTGTGCTTCCGGCAGAGTTTTAGGATTACTATCAGCAGGTGTTTTTTTATTTGGCGAGTTTCTGGCAATATGAAAGAAAGGTGTTGAATTAACGCTTTGAAAAGTACGAATTTTTATACTGTATTCTTCAAGGCACTTTTGTCAGGAATTGTCACCCTTTTGAGTGAGTTTTGGCACCATTGGTAAATGTTTGTAACAAAAAGTCAGTGTACGTGATTTTTCGTTCTCTTGAACTCTCTCGAACTCGCTTCATTCGCGATATTAGCAGAGGTGCAGACTAGTAGGATGACGGGCAATTTCATGCTCACTCTTTGAGTGCTCTTGTGATCTCTTTTCCTCCTGTGAATGATGTGCTGTGGAATAGCAGTTAGGGACAATAATATGGTTCCATCGAGATGCAGATGTAAACTCATTGACATAGTTTACTAGACTCTCAATGGAAATTTTATTGTATTACTGTGCCATCAGTTAACAATGTGCTTCTGTACCATGGAAGTGTGGTTCATCTTTGTCTTGATGCTGCTGTGGTCCACATCTTGCTGATTCCTCATGACCATCGCCTAGCCATTTATTTCTTCCTTTCATGGCCAGAGGATTACACTCGGATGTCACCTGGTTCATCATGTGTCGCACCCATGTTCATGAAGCTGTGGACATTGCTGGAGGGGGCCATCAGTCATCTTTAGTGGATTTCTATGTCTTGCCAGCTGACCAGTTTGCATCACCTTTTGTCGGTGCTGAAAAGTTCCCCTGATAGAATTTGATATTTCCAGGGTTCTATTTAATGCTGCCACCAGTATGGTTTTCAAGATAAGTGATTTCTTCTTAGTGAATTTGATGAATCATTAAATTTAATTCAAGTAAATAATTCATTTAAAAATCAAATTAGAAAGGTGTAAATTCGTGTTCATTCATTGAGCTTATGGCTGTTCTTGAAATTTACCATAAAAAAAAAATAATTTTTCTTTTGATGAAAGAGTCAGGAGATTTAAGTTCATACTAGTGTATAATAGTATAATATATAATTGTATTCAAATAAATTCTGATTAATATTGAGAGATACAAAATTATGTGATTATAAGTGCAATCAGTTAATTATCAATTAATTTTCTTTTGTAATATTAAATTTGATTGATTCTAATATCATTATGCTAAAATATACAATTTTGGACTCCCGGGAGCCTAAACCTTAATGCCAATAGTTTAAATTAATTGTAATAGTAAAATAGAATTCTGTTTCACTTAATAATTTAGTATGATGCTTTATTTTATCTACTGGTAACTATACATGACACCAACACCAGATATCATTGGGTTGTTAGGATATTTAAATTAATAATCACAATGCACTTAATTGATTTATTTTATGTACTAACCACTAAAAGCTCTAGTTTATATTTGGTGTTCTTCAAAGGCACTGATATAACAGAGGGTATTCAACAGAATATATCTGCTCACAACATAAGAAAGACTTTTGCCAGTCTTTATTAAAATAATAAAATTTGTCTATAAAATTCACATCAGTCTATAGTTGAATTTTGCTTGGTTTTAAACTTACAACTGAGTTTCTTTATGACTGAAAGCATGCAAGTTTTACAACACAGAAAGAAAATTTTAATTAATAAAAAAATATATGTAAAAATTATTCTTTACCTGCACATACTAAATAGTCAATTCCACCTTTCTTCCACTTAAGAAGATCTCCTCCTTTACCAGATCCAATATCCAGAGCATATTTTTTCTTTGATTCATTTCCTTCTTTTTTCAGTTTTTCAGCAAATTCCTCTGAAAATTAAATAACACTGAAAAGTGTTGGAGGGGGGAAAAAAAGACTATACTGTTTGAAAACAAGAATATTTTAGAAATAAGGACTTGATGCAAACAATGTAACTGTTACACTTTTAAGTCAATGACCATACATTGTCTACAGAATAAGTGTCTATATTTATACAATATTATTACTTTATATTTTTAAACAAAAGTGGCAGTGCTATTTAGAATTATTTAATTATTAATTTTTTTACAACCACTAAAAACATCTCACATTATTACTAACTATCACTATAAAGCCTTAGTATAAAATTATTATTATTTCTCTGAGATGGAGAGAATGTTGAATTTTGAGATTATTCCAAGATAACAGTTTAGAACTTTATGCACTGATATGCTTGCATTAGCATGTCCAAATCTGTTTAAATTAAGAAGGCTGCAGACTGGCCAGAAGAAATAGTTTCAGTTAGTAAGTCACCTGAGCAAAGCGTCTGATGCTCTTTGCTCACATTGAATTATATGCATTTCTTGATGAAAAATGATGACATCCTTTGAAGTCTGCTTGCTGTGTTAAATGAGTCACTGATTTATTAATCAACAGCACCTGCATTTACACGTTTTAATTCTTTTTAATATATAAATTTTTAAATATATTTATAAACTTTTTTACATATAGGATTTATTACAATCTTTCATATTAAAAAAGAAAAAAAAAATTAGAGAGTAGTCACTTCCACTAGAGAATCCATCAAGGAGATGCAGATACCTGCCGCAATGTCCGCATCCCTTTATGGGACTCTGTGGTGGGTGGGCTTATATACTCATTGAAGCCCCAAATTCAGCTCTCCCATATGCACAAACTTCTGATCGCTTATCCCCACTTATCCTACAGACCAGTGACCAACCGACTAACACTAACAAAGATAGCTAAGTGCCTTCCATTTCATTCTGAAGCACAAGCCAAAGCAGTGTGTCGGGGACAGTATCTCACTCCTCAACAACCAGCAGCTTCCTTTCCAGCCTTTAATGTCTCTCTGCATTACAAAGTGTGGCCCAACCTTTGAGAAAGAAAACCACAAGGGAAAATAAAAGGACAAAGACAACAAGAAAAGAGGAAAAAGAAAGGAAGACAGATCACTGGGGTTCACGGAATTGTGACACCAGTGTTCACCACAATGGTGATTCCGAGAGAGTTTATTCAAAGATAACAATAAACAATAACAAAATTAATTTCCTTACAAATTACAGTTATCCCTCAGTAATAAGATATTGATGCATCTGAAAGTTTTTAGAACATTTATGAAAACTTGAAAATATTGAAGTGCAATCCAACAGATATTTTTACTTTGCTTTTTAATTTAGTTTTGTTTTTCATTCAGTCTTATTGATATTACCTTTTTTATATAAAATTTTTCTGTATTTATCAATAATCTTTATTCCCATTTTATAGAACACTTTTTTGGCAACAAATCATCTTAATCATCTGGTGTTAATTATGACAGTTATATTAGCAATACGATTGTGTTTTCTACCAGAAACAGCCATTTCATGAAATTATTTTTTAGTATTCTATTTATGTACAAAATCATGCAATAGCAAAAACATTAAGTGTTATAAGCAGCTCTTCCCCCCCCCTCATTTTACCTTTTGTACAATGTGCAATTCTGACATGCAGTTGAGTTTCCTGAGCTACTTTGTATTTTATTTCACCAGTACTGCTTACTTTTGATGTTTTGCTGGTAAAAGAAAAAAATTAATACCATGACAATCTAACATCAGATACCCAATCTTTTATTTATTTATTTTTCATTTAGCTTGCTGGCTTTTCTTCAATACTTTAAAAAAAATTCTGTATTTATTTAAAACTTCTCCCTCCAAAGTCCAAGCAGCCCCTGAAATATATAGCTAATACATGTATAATGAGATATGCATATATTACATAAATAACTATGCATATACAGGTGATAATAATCCAAAAGTTACCATAATTTCGGGTAGATAAGTTACGTCCCATACTTGTTTAAAAGTTGGAAATTTAGGTCTGCAGTATATCTGCCAGGGCAGCATATCTGAAGGAATTTTATTTTTCTTTATCTTCAAAATTTCTAGCTAATATCATAAGTTATGCACAAGTGAAACAGTTAATGTAGAATTCGTTGAAAAGGCACCATAATGCATGTATTTTTGGCTGAACTCTGAGGCTTTGCCTGCATTTTCCACTAACCATTCCAAATCAGACTTCTTTTCTTTACAAATTCTGGCCAGATGAGAGAAGCTTCCCCCATATGAGGAGATAAACCTTGTGTGTCAATAAAGCACATGACAATCAGTTTGAGCTGATATGGTCATATAAGCTTTCATTGATTAAATTATCAGAAATCACTAGAAAAGAAAATGAAAATGACGATGATGACATTGGAAGAAGTGATTTAGAAGAGAGTGATGAAAATGATCTTGATGGTCATGTGTTCTGTTTATTTAATCCTGATATTGATAAGTCAGATATTGAAGGTTTTGTATAAATAAATGTAGTTTATAAAATTGTGTTTGATTATCTGATTTACGTATTCATTTTTCATAATATGGTAATATATGGTGATAAGAAAAGTTTACCCAACACATAAAAATAACATCTACTGGAAATCAGCAGGGTTCACTTTTGGTGAGTTCAAGGTAAGATGTTCATTTTTTATTTATTTATAAATTATATTTTATAGCTATGTTGTAAATATTATAAATGATGATTACATTAATATGAATGAAATGATGATTACATTAATATGGAAAGGAATTACTGAATAAATGAATATGAAGTGCCATGGTTCAGAATTCTTTGCTGTGGTATATAGGCAGTGCAAATTATACAATGAACTTTAATTCTTTTTAGTCAATTACCGCATGTACGGCATGCACACCACGGCAGCTTATCTGCACGAAATTAGGTAGTTTAGATGTTTAATATTATTGTTTAATTTTGATATTGGAACAGATGATAATACATAAAGGAACTCTGTAATAGAGATAAATATGATACACTGTTAAAAAATTTTTCATTCATTACAGTAAAAGCCCGATTATCCAGCATTCAATAACCAGAAAGATCAAGTAGCCCAAATATTTTAGAATTCTAGAAAAATTCAGTAAATGAGGGATTTGTAATACCACTGTAAAGATTATAGTACTATTGTCGCCAAATAGCACAATTTAGCGCCAGTAATGGATAAGCACGACATCACAACACAATCACATGCAGTTCATTTTGGTTTAATGCAAATTTAATTTATTCTTGATAAGCCAATTTAATTTTTGTAAAAATGGACAGAAATTCTATTTATTTCATCGTATTTTGAAAATGAATAATATTTTAGACTACATGAAGCATTTTCAAAGTTACAGGCATCAGGCATCAACAAGAGCTATGATACTTAACTTTAAAAATGGACAAATAATAGCGATGTAACAAGAATTTATTAGTGATTTAAACTTTTCATATACTTTATCCATAGTTTGTATCTCTTTATTATCTAACTAACTAAAGAATGATCTGCTCATTTAAACTTTTGTCAAAATTATTTGTGACATCTCTGCCAACTTTCACGTTCAGTATATTCAAGGCCTACAAAATATGTTGGCTTTGACTACTGAAATCCTCCCCCCTCCCCACAAAAAAATTTTTTTTTATATATAACTTTAAATGTAGGCAAGCTTCTGATATTCAAATTGGTAACAAAAGAAATAATTGTTTTTATAATCTGGAAGGAAATAAATTTTAATTTCATGTTATAAGTACATTTCACCTGAAAAGTACAACATTCCCTTCCTCTGATGCTTTCCGCAATGACCTTTTATTCGCGCTTTAGGTATTCGCGTTTTTTTTTTTTTTTTTTCTTTTAGCTCAACTAGTTGAAATTTTCACATATACGGAATTCAACATTTCCCAGGATTTCTAGACAGTCAAGCCTACTGTATTAACAGCATAAACAGTAATAATATTATTTGTAAAGCATTATTATGAAGTATAAATCATATCTTAATTATTCACTTTCTTATGCTGATGAATGATGCAATTTTGTAATATTGAAGATAAATGATAGATGCATCATCAGTTGACACTCATAACCCATTTTATTAGCAAATTAGGAAGCAAATTTTGATTTTTTTGCACAATAAAAATATCTGATTTCAGGTGTTAAAACAGAAGCTCAAAATAAAGAAGATATTTTAACTTCCTGATTTCTGATCCATTTACCTAATTTCTTAGTAAGAAATGCACTTACTTATAAGCATACTTTTGACCCAATTATTAAAATTTCGCATATGAAATATGCGACTCTGTTTCCTCTCTTCAAGACCCTTCTCTTGAATCTGATTATAATGCTGAGCTACTATTGGTGCTAAACTGTCAGTCATCTCTGAAACAAAACCAAATAATAGAGATATTTTAGAAAATCTAACAAAGACACACCAGAATAATAGTGAAAATAACTTAATTGCATTCTTTTTAATTCATTAAAATAAAACTCCAATGATAATGATCCACAATGTACTTTGTAGTTCTATGATATTTATAATACAGCATTAGCATTTAAAAAATATAATTAACTGAACAATTACATTATAAACTTGATATATTACACATAAATTTGCTAAATTTTTGCCTTATATCATTCTTTCTCTGCACCACATTGTTTGAATTAATTTCTCTGAAAGGTGAGAGAGAAAAAAAGTTCCTTAAAATTTAATTTTAAATTCAAACTTTTACATTCATTTGTCATAAATGAAGTGATGGTACTTTATAATAATACTAATTAAAAAAATATAACAACTTTAAGGTGATGAGGATAAAATAAGCAAGATAAGTAATACAAGACCATCTTGCTTGATTTATTCCCATCATCAATTTCAAATAAAATGTATTAAATTTATTTTGTAAACATATTTTATAAATCTGTACAATTTCAAATAAAATGTCAAAAGTTTTGGATAACAACTGCAATGGTACTTTTTCTTTAAGAATATTATTCTTAGCAATCAGCAAGTTTTGTCAGTTTTTTTATTTAGGCATCTATCTACCATGTCAAGTTATTACAACGGGCATCTTATTCCAAATTATATAATATTCTCCTTCAAGAATATTATTCTTAGTAATCAGCATTCAAATTCAATAAGATTTTCCTTTTACTAACAAAAAGTTTAATTTTGCTATAAACATGCATGTCTCAGACCTCTCTGGAAAATACACAGATGACCAAAAATCTACAAAACTAAAATTCGCAGAGCCTCTTAAATAAAAACAACAAATTTCACAATTTTAATGAAATCATGAAATTGTAAAATTTTCCAATTATGAACTTTTATTTCCAAATCAATTTCTATCAGGTTGTCTGGAAAATAACGCAGGTTTTTGCAATTGTTTATCTTTCCTGCACATTTTTAGCAATAAAAATATTTTGAATTGCATTAGTTTATATATCATTTTGAAGCTCTGTTTTCACTCTATATTTCTATAATAATCATTTTGTTCCCAAATTATTTTTAAAATATTTACTAGGTTTATTTTTTTTTAGGTGTCAAAACGGGATTTTCAGCAAATTTACTTTTATGAGTACAAGCTAGGCCACAGCACAGCACAAACAGCTCAACATGTCAACAGAGTATGGGGCAAGAAAACTGTTAATGAATCTAAAGTTCAACAGTAGTATCAAGAGTTTAGCCTTGGAGAATTTGACCTTGAAGATCAAGAGGGTCATGGATGCTCTTCATCTGTTGATGATGATGATTTGAAGACTTAAGTTGAAACAAACCTCTGCACAACTGTTCGAGAGCTTGCGGAGGAGTTTGTCATATGCAAAACAACGCTTTCTGATCATTTGAATTGTATCGGAAAGTGAAAGAAGCTCGATAAGTGGATGCCACACGAATTGAGCGAAAATAAAAGAAATCACCATTTTGAAGATATGATAAATGAAATGATGACTACATTAATATGGAAAGTAATTATTGAATAAATGAATATTAAGTGCTCTCCTCTCCGTCTGCTCTTCATCTCCACAACAAAAACAACCTTTTTCTTGATCGAATTGTTATGTGCGAAAAGTGGATTCTCTATAACAACTGCCGACGTTCGGCTCAGTGGTTGGAGCACAGTCAGACATTACAACACTTTCCAAGGCCAAATTTACAGCAAAAGAAAATTATGGTGACTGTTTGGTGATCTGCAACTGGTCTCATCCACTACAGCTTCCTAAATCTGAGCAAAATGATTACGGCAGAAAAGCATTGTCACCAAATCGACAAAATGCATCAAAATTTGCAACACATGTGCCCAGCATTAGTCAACTGTAAGGGGCCAGTTCTCCACGACAATACTCGATCACGCCAATCAGACTCTACAGAAATTGAACGAATTGAGATATGAGGCTCTCCCTCATCCCCCATATTCGCCTGACCTCTCGCTGACCGATTACCACTTTTTCAAGCATCTGGATAACTTTCTGCAGAAGAAGTGCTTCAGAAACCAAGACAAGGCCAAAAACGCCTTTAACAACTTTATCGCGTCCAGAACTCCAGAATTTTATTCTACCAGCATACATAAACTTATATCTCGTTGGCAAAAATGCATTGATTCGGCTGATGCTTATTTTGATTAATAAAATTGTTTTTTAATTGAGTTATGATACTTTAAAGATGTAGGTTAAAAACCTGCATTATTTTCCAGACAACCCAATATAAATATAAAACATAATTAACAGCCATATTAATTTTCATGATTTTAAAAAATTACTTTTTACAACTGAAAATTTCCCAGTTCTCGTTACAGTGCAGGTTTGATGCATATTTTTTCGGCCATCAGAGCTTACATAGTTAAAATTTACTGCCGCATGTTTTGATGCACAGTAAAGACAGAACAAGAGTTTTATCGGTATAAAACAACTTATTAACGCATTCACACGCTTTTAATATTTCTCATGACAATATATCGCAGAAATTTATGACAGACACAAAGGATTAAGACACTTGACAAGACATACACTAACAATAAATATACAGATAAAGAAAGTAAATTGACTATTTTGTGGCAGATTTCATTTAGATACAATGTTATCCCTCCCTTTATCATCCATTAGGACGCAGACCTTTAAATTTTACAACTACACATATGACTGGATTTTAAAAAATACCGTAATACATACTCTTTTCAAATTTTTTTCCAAAGAACGGCTATTTCAGTTTGCTTATCATTGTTGCCAGATAACTAAACATAAATACATCGAAAGTGTTTTTTCGCAAAATGTGGGCGCTTGCGCAGCACCAAATTATTCGCTCGCCTACGACGGAGTTTAACAATAAAAGGCTGATATTATCCATATCCTCTTTTTTTTTTATTTGGTTTTATGTTCCTAATCATCTGTTTCATCCGTTTTTATGAGATAAAATTTAATTTTGTTCTAGAAAAAATTTAATTTTGTTAAAAAAAAAAAAAAACAGGACTTTCGAAGAAAACCATTCCTAATTGCATTTACTTGGTTTGGAATTTGTTTTGAAGAATTAATTTCCTTTCAGAAATAAAACTTTTAAAGTTATTTATAATTCATCTTTTCAGCCTGATAGAGACAGACAGATAAAGTAGACAGATGTCTTGTCTTGCAACGGTCTTGTTTTGCTCGTTTTTCTGCAAGTAATCAGGACCAGTGATGCAGTAATACTAATAAGTATTATTATATCTTGGATCTTGATTTTGCTGCTGGCAGTCAACTACTGAAGAGTTATAATCATATATAATTATTATGCCAATGGCCATTAACAGTATAAGTTTAAATTAAAGGTGCACAGATTATCGCACAGAGACGAGATCAATAATTGAGTTATACTCATTAATTAATAATTTTTGTAGTTGATAAACAATTATATATAGCTATTGATGTGCGTGCTATATCCATGGCGTCCAGACATCTCTGGACGCCATCTTCAGAGTGAAATGTTTGACCCATGTGATTAATAGAACGCGTCTGATTGGCTGAGGGTTTCCGCAGCGATCTAGCAATTTTCCAGATTGTGTCCGGCGTTAAATCAATGTTTTCAAGTAAATTATCCCACATTTAGGATCTATAATTTGAAATTTCTTCTTTTAATTTTCTATTAAGATAATTAACTTGCGTTTTTCATTAGGATCACCGGTAATTTGCCACCTTTTACGGTGTCTGTTACACTCCTTGATGATGTTTTTAATATTTTTAGGGATGCCGGAGGAGTTCTTTTCTTTTAACACAGTATGTAGAATTTTTAATGGCGGTTTACATCTTGCTATTAAGTTTTGAGATTTCGTTTTCTATGTCACTACAGTGCTGCATTGAAGCATGGCTATTTATGGCTGCATTGAAGCATGGCTATTTATTTATTAAGTTGTTCTGCGTACACTTGCCAGTTGATTCTGGTTGTTGCTTTGGGAAGAGGTGGGTAAAAACCATAAAAATCGAAAATGACAGGAAGGTGGTCTGAGGATAATTCGTTAAAAATTTCTAAATTAGGGATATTGGGTAAGTTTTTCATCAATACAATGTCAAGTATATCTCCTCATCCGTTCGAAGCATAATGCGTGGGTTGCTCAGGAACAATAAGTCTTATGTCATTATTTAAGATATAATTTTTTAGTATATTCCCGTTTCTGTTTGGTGCTCTACAGTTCCATGATAAATGCTTAGAGTTTAGATTTCCTACAATGACTGTGGGATAATTATGGTTTGTGAGTAAATTCAGATTTGTTGAGTTAAGACTATTTGATAGAGGCTTATATACAGAAATGAATAGGTACGGTTCGCTGAACCTACTGTATATGAGTGCTGAAACATTTTCTATAGTACATGAGCTATTGATATTACATTTAGTGGCTTTAATGTGACTTTTAACGATGATGGCATTTCCACCGCCTCTATTATGAGATCTGCCCTCTTTGATCACGTTGTAACCATACAAACGAAACTTGTCACTGGGACGAAGATGCGTTTCGTTAACAAGCATTATATCTATTTTGTGTTTGTTAAGAAAGTTAAGAATTTGGAGTTGTTGATGTCGTATACCGTTTGCGTTGAAATAACTAATTTTCAAAAAGCTGTTTGTAGTTGAAATAAAATTTCCATAACTCTGAATGGGTCTAAAATTCATAGTTTAAATTGCTAAAATAATCTATGGCAAACATGCCGACTTCTAATTTATCAAATATTGTTTTAGCTGACTTGAACTTATTGAAGAATTTCTTGACTTGCATAAATTGCAGCTTTAACCATTCAAAGAAATTCAATTTGTTGGGTTTCGATCCGGGTTTAGTTTTTTCTGTGCTGATTAGTTTGTTCCAAGCAGAGGCAATCTGAGGTATTTTCTGTGACTTATTCTCCTGACTGGGGCCGGAAAGATTAGGGAACTCTTTAGCACCCTGTTTGTAATTCTGAGTTTTCTGTGCTTCTTTTTGTGCTTTAAAACCTTTAATCCGTTTTTTAGCGTTAAAAGGATGTTTTGAACAACCCTTGTACGATGAAACATGATTTTCGCCGCAAAGGGCGCAAACTGGAGGTTTATCCTTGTCATTTTTTGTCTGTTTACAGGTATAGGTTTCGTGCGGTTTTGTACATTTAAGGCATCTGTGTTTATAATTACATTTGCCCGACAGTGCCCGTACCTCTGGTACTTATGGCACTGTACGGGACCCGGACGAGATTTATAAGATTCAATGGCAACATATAGGCCTCTAATTTTTTAACTTGATATATTTTCTTGCCTTCCTTATTTATTTTAAGTTCCACAAGGAACACAGGCATAGGAACAATATTTCCTTCTATAATGTGAGTGATCTGACGGATTTTGATTATTGGAATTCCTTCTTTTTCTAACTCATGCTTTATCCTGTCTGGGTTGGAATTACGTGATAATTTTGTTGCGAAAAATTCGGCGGTTGCGCCTGTATGTAAGTTTTCCGACATAGCACTAGGGTTGCCATAAAATAATGTATGGTAGGGTTGCTAGATTGGCGACTTTATCGCCCATTTGGCGACCAAATTGGCGATCTCCCATGGTCCAATCAGGAAGCTTCTAGAATAACTTCCTGTCGAGATATTTCTCGAAACGTGTGGAACCTAAAGAAAAGCTATATAAACCCTTGCGTTTCTGAGAGCCAGCAGTGTGATTAGTTGTGAGGATTGCGAGAATAGCTGCTTACTGTGAGTGCGAAGCAACGCGACAGTTTTGTGAACGGAAAGCGATCGAGATAGTGCTTTGCCGTGAAGCTCCTTTTACAGTATAGCTTGACAGTGTATTGGTGATTGCTCCACGGTGTTTATTATAAGTTCAATGTTGCCGTGAAGCTACCTTTACAGTTACAGCCTGAAGCTGTGTTGCTGATTGTTTCAGCGTATTTATTGTAGATTTTCGACGCTTTTAAAGGTGATTTTGGAACTGTGCTGTAAATAGTGATTCCTGTAAATAAATTGTGCTTTTTATTGTTATGCATCGTGTTTTCATCGGATATTCTCAAATACACGAACCCGTAAAACGCAACAATTTCTTTATTACCTCTTTTATAGGTTTCTCACTATTCGTTTTATAGGTATGAAAAGGCATAGCCAATTCTCCTAGAAATTTTGTAAGTGAACGATAGTGATCAGAGTCGAAGACTCTAATTGTCATGTTTCCACCACTAAGGTTGGCGCGATATTTCTTAATGTTAAGTTCCTCTTCAATCTCATCCTTTAACGTATCCCAGTCCCCTGTAAAATCAGCCAGGATTATGGGAGAGATATGGCCTGCCGTTTTATTTGGCGTAATAAATTCACCTTCTCCTTGAGAAGCATCCATTTGTCTTCCGGATTAAGATCCTGAAATTAATTTTTTTGGGCTGGTTCTTCTATTTCAGAGTTTTAAAGTGTTCTTTTGTGGGTAATTCTAGGAATAATAAAAATTTGATGGTGTATCTAAGCTATTATTTTCTAACTCAGTTTGAAATGAGTTAAGAGCATGAATCGTTTTCTCTATCTCGTTTATGTGAGTGATCTGGTCTTGATTAAGATTGCCTGAGTTTCGAATTTCAAAATACTCAGTATGTAAATTTTGCTTAACTTGCATGATATTATCTGGAGTAATCTCCATTTTGTGCGTTTCGCACCATTTTGCAACGTGCCTGTAACATTTATTTATATGTTAGATAAGTGGAAAGTAAATATAAGAGGATCAGCTACACTTTATTATACTACAAGCTACTACTAATGTTCTATACTACAGTTACAGTTATCATGCATTACAGTTACCGTTATCATAAATACTAAATTATAATTACATATGTGATATCTCCCTTTTTAACAGAAATAATAAAATTATACATATTCTTTTAAATAATAAGGTTTTTTAACAGTCCTACCAGATCGAGTAACGTAGTTATGTCCATTTACAGAATTAGGTAATACAACACTTCTTTCAGAATTTAGTGGCACAGGAGAATTTAAAGACAAATTTAAATTTGGATTTAAAGTCAAATCTGAATTTGGATTTACAGGCAAATCTAAGGTTGGAGTACTCCTACTAATGCTAGGTTCATTTACATCTTCACCTTTGTCACTTCCATTCTAATAATTATTTTTCACTATGAAATTTTTTCGATTAGTTCCTTTAAGAATGTCTCTTCTGTTCCTTTCTAAAATTCTTCCATCAGTTCATTTAATCCTGTACGACCGTGGTCTTTCTGCTTGTCCCATAATTTTTCCACTTTCCTTTAGATTTTTCCCTTTTTCATTTATGTACACATTATCTCCTATCTTGAGTGGTTTTAATAGTCTTGCATTTTTGTCATAATACTTCTTTTGTAAGGCTTGTCTCTTCAGTAATTGTTGTTTGTGCTCTGCATGTTCTTTAGTTTGAATGAAATTCTCTTTTATAAGTACCAATCCATTTACTTTTCTTCCAAACATCAATTCTGAAGGTGATTTAATTTCACCTGAAATAGGAGAATTACGATATTCCAGTAATACTAAATATGGATCCTTGTTGCCAATTACAGCTTTTTCTAACATACGCTTGACAGTTTGAATATGCCTTTCAACCATTCCATTCGATTGTGGGTAATTTGGACTTGAAGTTCTGGTTTCAAAGTTCCATCTCCTTGCAAATTCTTTAAATTTTTTGCTACTATATTGTGGACCATTATCAGAATACACTACACTGCTGTGCAAAAATTAAGGACGAAGTCGAAAAATTAGCATATCAGCTGAACGAAGCGGCAGAGCGGACAGAAAGACCAATCAGGAGATTAAGTAAGGTGATGTACGGTAGCACATGCGCAGATATGCAGGTAGTCAGAGTGTCTGAGTAGTATAAAGCATGTTGTCGGTGTAAGATCAGTATTTCTGGCAAAGAGATTGCACGCCGTATAGCAGCTAAAATCACACCGAGTTGCTGCCTCAGCGAGAAATGGCGAATAATCAATCTGTTAGACGACATCTGGATGCTTTTACCCGAGGTCGAATCATTGGGAAGTTGGAGGAAGGCCGCAGTGTGGCAAGTGTGGTTGCAGAGTTCGAAATTGCTCACAGCATCGTTTTACGACTTTGGAGACAATTTCAAACTACAGGAACAGCTATCCGGGGGTTTAGTAGTGGTCGTCCACGAGGAACCACACCCGCAGATGACCGGTATATTGCCTTACAGGCCAGAAGAAACAGGCGGCAGACAGCGGGAGAAATCGCTAGACACACGACACAGGGGACTGGACGACCGATATCGCGTTTTACCGTGGCCAGAAGACTGCA
>KK115873.1:318096-352623 GCA_000611955.2 Stegodyphus mimosarum | reverse complement strand
GGGGGGGGGGGGGGAGGAGGAACATTAATCATGTTAACAGCTTTTCTACATCACCTGCTACCGCATGTCCCATTCTAAGCCTAAGACATTTTAAGGCACATTTTACTTCAAAATATTTATGAATAATAAAATCATGAGAATCATAAAAAATTAGTGCTTCACAGTTTGTAAAATAATAAAGTAAAACTGTGCATTTTATAAACCCAGTAGGTTTAAAAATAATGTTGGAATATAATATAGACATTAAAAATAAATAAAAGTTCAATGTAATTTATTTAGCTTATTTAAAATACATAACTAAAAGAAATTAATGCTATTGAGAACACACATGAATACAAAAAATAATTATTTTCCCCGTTTGTACTGCCCTTTTCCACGGGCTGCCTTCTTGTTCTTAGATTTTGCATTTTCTTCAGCCTAGAAATAACAAATATGGAATTTAATATAAAAATATATGCATCAATTATAAATTTAATATCTATATAATTAGACATAAAACAGTTCAATTAAAATAAATTCAATATTTAAAAAATTTATTTCAGCTAAATGTATGAAAATTTAATTTTCTTTTACAATGCTTCTGCTACAATAAAACTGCACATACTATTTAAATGACGAACGCTTTCATCACTGAAAAGAATAGCATGATGACCAACCATCATCTTCCTTGTAAAAAAGTAAAAAGCAATAATGGAGGGGGGGGGGGAACAAGTATTGCTTGATCTGTTTAGCAGGTTTGGCTTGGCATTTTAAGCAGCTTAGATGCTTTTCTGAAAGTGATTCGTTGCTCCTCAGTTTTTAAGCATTGCATAAATTTGATATTAAACCAATTAAAAAAATCCCTTATCAAATAAAAAAATATGACAATAAGTTATTTTACTTATTTTATTGTTTTACGTACAGTTATCCTTGTAATAGTGTTACAGACATGTAAAAAATTTATTTGTAAAACAATAAAATTTTACATACCTTTCTTTTAGCAGGATTGATTTTGGGAGTAACAGTAAAAAATGAATCCAGTCTCACTTGTGTGCTACCTTGCCTTTCTTTCATCAATTTCTTGACTGAATTCCTAACTCTGTCTTCACTGTAGGCAAATGAGAAATAATTTGGATATGAAAGGAATAAAAAGAAAAACAGTAATTTTTGTGTTAAAAAAATTATAAATCAGTTTATAGCTTAGGAAGGAAAGGAAAAACACAACAGTTTTAAATAGAAATGGCACAGGATTACAAACCTGAATCCATTCTGCTCACATAAAAACTTGACCAAACCTTCTTCATCAGGATCAGTCCATTTAATCTATAGACAAAACCCATATTTTAATAATATTGCTTTGGCAAATTAAAAATCATATCACATTAAATTTTGTCAGCTTTTAAAGTGCACGTAGTCTTCAACTTTCAGTCTTGGTCTGATTTATGGTAAATCACTTCTGATGACAGCCAGAAGCTAAGATTATAAATTCCCTAAAAGTTTATCTCCAGCATACATATACATGTATTGTTTTGAAAGGTGTTGATAATAACATAATAATAATTGTTTAAGAAGTTGCATTTTCTGATGAATCATCCAAATGAGTAACAATTACTTACCTGTTATTTTTAATCATAGATATTCTTTACATGTTTCTGCTCGGGTCAACTAAACAACAAATATTACTTTTATAAAATATATATATATCTGAATTAATACAAATAAATTATTTATTGATGTTACATAAGTTTATACATTCGTAAACCCTTTTTATGTTAAACAGAAGTGTAATTTATAAAAATATGATAAAAACTATCAAGAATAAAATAAGACCCTATATCAGATTAAGACTGCAATTCAAGAATCATTCAAATACTTCGCCAAGTGAAATCTCTCCTAGGTTTGATTTTCTCAGTCTCAGGCTCACTGTACAAGTATGTCTCAAATAACGATCAGTATTTATTCCTCATGGGAAAAAACTTTTTACTTCCTATGTGTGAACAAATTTATTAATGAAATTATATACTCAAAATACTTTTTTTACTTATATAAAATAGCTCATATTGGGAGGGGGAACCATTTTCATGCTTTAATTATTACTACAAAGAAAATTTTAACCCCATTATAACACACATAATTAATAAAGAGTAATTTCAGTGTTTTTGAAATACATAATGCATATAGTACATGGGAGTACCATGATTCAGGCCATGGGATGCATATGTTATCAGACTTCTTCTGAAGTCATCAGAACTGCATCTGGAGAAGTGTGATTATAAATTTATGACATAGTTCTTAATTTATAGAAATTTGTTAATTTTAAAGATTTATTAATTTTGTTGTAATAAAATGGTACACAAAGTTTGACATGGAAGATCATCAGACCTGTCATGTGGGGAAAAAAAAAACAAACAAACAAAAAAAAAAACAATACAACAAAATTATTAAGATGATTGAATCCAAACTTGCAACAGAGCTATATAAACCATATAAAGAATTTAATACTCTAAAAATTTTTAAATAAAGATCCAGTATGTTGTGTGCAATGTTCTTTGAAAATAAGGCAGGGGGGGATCACTGGCTGTAGAACAGAAAAATTTACTATTCTTTCTTGAAGACAATGATATATAAGGATACTCAATGCTAGAATGAGGTAATACTTACTGACAGTGCAAATTTAAGATATTTGGTTATGATGGCAAATTTTGATTTTGGCAAAGATACAAAAGAACAAATTCAGAAATTGAAACTTAGTTCCAACAATAGAAACAGAACATAGTGAAATAAGTAATGATATGGGGAGTATGTTATTCTTTAATTTTAGATTAATTTTAAGATATTAATTTTAAGATTATTGATGATATAACACATCAACATAATTATGTTAATATTTTTAAATACTTTATAAAAAAGAACTACTACTAAAATCCGAAGGGTTACAACTTTAACGGTCACTCAAAAGAGCTGTTTTTAAGTTTAATATGGTTTATCAGTAGAGGTGCCCCAGGTGGAATAATGAAACCTTTTATAAGATATTAGACGAAGGTGTATGAAGATACACTGAGACTAACATGAGAACATTCTATATCTTTTGTGCATTTGAAAAATGAACAAATATATAGGGTAATTATATAAAAATATTGAATGTTTTTAATTAGATGTGTCAAGAATTTAGTGCATATTTATTTAAATCAATCTGACAAAAAAAAATCTTAAGAATTGCATGTATTGCTTTTAAAAATCTTAGTATATTAATCTATAATGAGCAGATTTAATTTGAAAGACAAATATCTTACATTTTGTTGAATGACAACATACTTGAATGAAAAGTGGAACAATGCAAAATCATATTTTCAGACTAACAGCCTTTTTGGACATTAAAAAGAAAAGGTAGGAAGGGAAAGAAGGGTAAAAAAGACAAACTGACTGATAACTTGAGAAATAATTTCAAATGCTGACAAAACAATAACTTCAAGCAATGCTTTTATGAAAGTGCACCTTACATTACTGCTTAATTCTGAGATATTCACAAGAATTCCTCGATGTTCGGAATTAAGCCCTATAGAATACATGTCACAAGAAATCATATATAAAATTTAGAAATAAAGTATTTCTTTAAATTGAAATTAGTCATACAAGATCAGTGGAAAAAAAAAACTGGACCTGAAACAGTGAAAGTTTATAACAACCTGTGTTATAAACATATTACTTTTAATAAAAAATATTTTAAAAACTTTAATTTCAATTTTTATTTGATAAAACATCAAGTTGCTGGTTTTGTGAATTCACTCAAAAGACGAGATATTAATTTTAATATATTTTTTTAAATACTTCATAGAAAAGACTATAAATGCAAGCTTTAAATGAAACAATGTTTTTAGTTTAATGCATTTACAATCGTCGGTGTTATTTTAGGAAGCTAAGAGTATGATGATTTTTGGGAGTCACTTCATGAAGCATTTCTGTTATCCTACTTAAGATACCTCTTCAATACTTAATTTCTATAAGAATCAAAGCAAGTAAAAAAGTCCTGAAAATAGCCTTCCTGCTGCTCTACATCATAAGGAGCGGTTATGAATGCCACAAAATATTATTATGAAAATTACAATTGATAAAACTCTTTACTTTCTTCAGTAATTATTGCAATTAATTAATGGCAGAAGTCATGTTTAAATTCGACTGAAACTGACATTTTACTCTTTCTTTCAATATATATTTTAAATGTATGCAGAAAAGAAAAAGTGCATCTTCAATATCATTTTATATACTTAAACTCAATTACTAAAATTTTCATAATTCGTATATTAGTCTTGGAGAGATCTCCACGAAGGCATCCCTTCCGTTAGGATAGCCTAGCATGTTTTGCCATAGTCAAATAAGTCAAATGAATATCTATTAGTGCAGTTTAGAACAAATGATCAAATTGTGGCAAAAAATAAATTAGTAATAAAATTAGAAAAACACACAGCAATATATCTGGACATCATAACAAATATAGTACTGCAAACTCATCATTTATTCTTCATATAATAGTAAAAGGAATGTGCTGAAAGGCATGCTTTAATACTGCATAACAATCTATAAAACAACAAATTCCAAGATTATGAAGTTGCTATTACTACACTAAGCATTCGCAGATATACCAGCACACAATTTTTGGGAATTTCAACAAGCTAATGCATGATGTTACAAGCAAAGTTAAAATTTGAAAGAGAGTGAGAGAGAGAGAGAGAGAGGAAAAAAAAAGTTAGTAATGAAAGGTAACATCAAAACACAAAAATTACTCTGCTCAGATTCACAATCATGCAATGAGTACTGCATGAACGCCAATGATTGCAAACAGCATTTAATCAGTTAAAAAAAATGAGTGTTTCAAATCTAAAATTGTACTCAACATATACTTTTTCCTGCCTCTAATCTATATATTACATGCTAAATATGTGTAAATCTTGTTTTGTAAATCCATGCAAATTCAGCTTTCAAATCTCCAAAAGACAACAATGAAAAAGTCAACATTTGTTCAACAAATGAAATGATAAATGAATTCTGGTAAATTTTTACAGCAAACTACTGAATATTGCACATCAGATAATTAAACCATTCATAGAATTGTTTGGTTTATTTGATTATGGCAAACAGGGTTCGTACACGTTTCTGCACATCAAAATTAAGTACTATTAAGGACTTTTAAGGACCATTAAAGAAAAAAATTAAGGACCTATCAGCAAATTGGAACTGCATAAATTCAATTAAAGCCCATGCCTAAACTTCACTTTCGTTATACCAACCTAATAAAAAACAGATCCGTAAGTAGGATGCACTATTATTAAGCATAATTATAAAATAAATTCGAGAATAAAATCATCTTTGTAAAATTTGTCAAATAAGTATTAAACATTTTATGCTTATAATAGTTGGACATATTTTCAAGAAGATTAGTGACATTTTATTTACGTTTTACTAATGGTTAGCTTTATGTTGATTTTTTTCTTTTATGTCTCCTTTCGTTAAGTACTTTCTCAGGCTAGAGATTTTGTAAATAGCAGGCCAATTTGATATCAAACGGCATACGTTAAAATGAGAAGTAAAATCCATAACAGAAGACTGGCTGTTGTCACTGCTTTTGCTCGCCTAGAGAGAGACCTGCCAATCAGAACAGACCTGAATGCCTGATGTTGGCAGGGTTTTTGAAAGTTAGTTATGCTCTGTCTGTCTGACACAGTTAGTGTCGTAGCTTCGTGTAGAGTTCCTGGAGTTGTAATACAGTTAACATACTTTAAGGTTCCAATAAGCCACTAAAGCACCAGAGTTGATTAACTGTTTTGTATTAATTTAAGTCTTACTAGCTGTAAGGAATACGTTTTATAGTAATTTTTACATTTTTGTGTTGTATCTTGTGACTATATGAAAGGCTCGATGTAGAGATAACTTTTAAAGGTGAGCAATTAGTTACCAATAATTGAATTAGGTAGTTAAGATACCCTTAGGTAGCAGATATTATAGAATCAGGTAGCAGATATTATAGATTTACCTGGCTACTATTAAATTTTATTTATTTTTTAAAAATATTTGATGAAATTCACAGTCTAATAACATTTCACAGTTTAAAATACATGTAATTTATTACACTGATTCTTAAACGACATCAGGATAATAATACATTAAAAGCTACAACACATTTGTGTTTTGAAGCAACAATACTCAACAAAATACTTATGCGTCTTTTTAATTCGAAGCCTTCCCAGACATTATGGCTAATTTATATCACTTTCCTTCTCTTTAAGCACCTTTTTTAACAATGAGAAATTTGTTTCAATAACAAATCAATGTATGTTCGCATTAGTTTCTGCTTCATCTCCTAACTTGTCAATGTCTCGACATTATGCCTATGAGGTTTTATATGATCTGGTAAAAGTTAAATAGTCCAAAACTCTAGATATACATGAAGCAAATTATCGTCATGTCTGAAAGTAACTATAAACTCAGATAAAAGTTAGAGTAAACCTCTTTATTTAAACAGAACTTAGAATATAAGTGCGTGTTCTTATGTTAACAGAATGAACTACAGCTCATGGCGATGTAACTAAACAGGAAGATTCAAATTCAAATTCAAATTGTGGACTAGCACTCAAAGACAACACAATTTAATTTTAATCTAAGCTGGCTCAGTAACTCATAATCGTAACAGATTCAAATATCGGTAACGATAACGCAAAGCTGAATTAATTAATTACAAATTATCACAGCTGGCAGAAACTAATGCAGTGTGCAAGCAGAAGCCAGAAAAACTCTCTGTCTTACAATACAAAAACCTCAGTTTAAATACTATCTAAATGATTTGCATTCTGGTGAGAAAAAGAAGGGAGAAGCTATAGTACAGGCTGAAATTATAAACAAATGGCTAATTTAGGTAATACTAACTGTACATATATTTAAAGAATAATTTTCTTTCTCTTTATGCACTCAGTTTCTTTTCTCAATAAGTTTCCTCTGCATTTCAGAATTTTTGGATTTATTTAAAGATTTCTGTTATTCTAAAAACCACATGTATTTAAAATATATACTGCTAATTTTATTCCTTAAATAATATGAACACTGAGAGTATATATGAAATGATACATGGTCAGAGACGGTGTGGCAGAATTTTTAGAATTTTAGTGATGCACAGAGCAATAAATTATAGAAATATCAAAACTTTTAGAATTTAGGAAAGGCACCGGGGCCAGAATTTAGAACCCACACAGACTTCATCAAGTACAAAAATGTCTAACGCCAGCCCTGCGTGTCATGCATTGAGATATATAAAATATATATGATAATCTTTTTAATTGTTAGTTTTCAATTATTTTTTTAAAAGAAAATTCCTTTCTGTAGATACGTGTCCATGTGCCAACATTAGAAGCATTACTGACATTTTCCATATTTCTGCTTAGGGAAAAGAAAAAAAAAAGGGGGGGGGAATAATCATGTCAAGAAAAAAATTTCTAGGATCAGAAGTAAAACATCCAAATATTAGGGTTTCATTGTTCTCCCAAAAATTCTTCAAAGATTAAGCAATTCATCACAGACATTCTGTACAATACATCCATTACGAGTTAATACTATAAAAACATTTTTCATTTTGTCACATTTTTCTCGAATCTTCTCGAATCTTAGATCTATAAATCTGGCCTTCAAATCCTTCTAAACTTTCCAAAGTGCAATGTCTAAAATCCGAAAGAAAGATTACCACTACCAATTCCGCGCCAGCGAAAAGCCAGAAATATTTGAAAAAAAAATTCATACACACAAAAAAAAAATTCAATGAATTTTATAGAGGAAACGGATGCACATTCTAAAAGTTCTGAATATTCTGAGACAATTACATGGGGAAAAACTCTTACTATTAAAAAAATAAAAAAGAAGACATTTTAAAATAATTACACAGCTATTTTGCTTTTTCTAAGAACTGTTTTATAAATTATGCTTTTCAGCATTTATTAGCTTGTTTATTTTCGGATTCAAAATGTTGTAATAAGTTGCCAAAATGAAAAGAAATATCACTTTATATTTTAACAGGAAAAAAAAAATCTTTTATTTCAATGTTATTTCTTAAATATAGTTTCAATATATTACCATTATTTTAACGAAATTTATTAATGCTAGAGTGTTCTAAACAAAAGTGTTGAAAAATTCACAGATCTCCGAATTAAACATTTTGTACAGAAACTGATCTTAAAATCGCCAAAATGTTGATAAGTAGCAAATTTAGAACCATTTAATAAAAGAATTCAAATCGCCAAAAAGGAAAGGTTGTTTAAGAGCTCTTCATTAGAAAAAAGAAACAATTTCGAAATGCCTATGTTTCATTTCTTGCCTAGGAACTGGAGTATCGCACTATTTATATTAGAAGTAGGAACAAATTCAAACAATAACCATATTTGTCAGTGAATCACCAAAAATTTTCCTCGAAAATGCTAATTTGCACTTGAAATGGCAGTCATAAAATTAGACCGAAACTTTTAGATGATTAAAATTAAGGACCTTCTACTGATTTTGGACGAAATTAAGGACTTTTAAGGACTCTTAAGGACCGTACGAACCCTAGGCAAAGCACACTAGGGTTATCTGCAAAAGAAAACGGATGTCTTCGTGGAAGAATTTCTAAAAGGAACTAGCTCATATCCACATTACATGTGGGAAAAACCACATTCATAAAATGGAATATAAGAAATAATGCTAAGCAAATCAAATATATATACAACCCTGTCCTATGGCAATCCAGCACTTCTGTAGCACACTTAATTACTGGAAGAAAAATTCTTCATTTATACTCTAAAAACCATTCATAAACAACATTTGTCATCTCATGCAAAATGCATCTTATGATGAAATTTCTGCAGATTTCTAAATAGAAAAAAGTTACTTACAAGAAGATTTGGCGAATATTAAGAATGAAGGAACACAAGGAATCATACAGCAGCTGTCCTAGCAAAGATGGTAAAAAATTTCCTTTTACAAGTTATGTCCTTCATTAAATCTTAATTTTCTTTGCACTGGCTATACATAACACTCTCCTGTCACTGTTTTTAAATGTTGAAGTTCATTAACAACCCTTTGGTATGCCAGAAACACTAGCCCTAACTTTGGCTGAGAATGCTTACAGACAAACATTTTTATTCACAGCAGAAGCATATTTCCAGACAACACTGTGTTTACTCTCAAGATGGAAATAGTATATCTATATTTCATCTATAAAAAATTCTTCTGGATCCTACTGAAACATTATTAAAAGCGATTCTGAAATCCTCATATAATCAGTTTACTTTGCCTTCCTGGGTTTCTGGGCTAAGACCTTTCTTAGCCTGGGATGCATTGATTTCACACTTCCAAATGGAATAGCCACAATCTCTGTGACATGTCTAATTATCATTTTATAACAAATCATAATATCTATCCAACATTGTAATTTATTCTACTTTGGCAGTCACTTCTTTTGTGGTTGATGGTATAAAAATGCATGTTGAAAGATGAATAGTCAGAGCTCTTATCAACATCTATTTATTTTACAATTAGCCTCCATATTTTACTAGATTATATATCTACTACAATATAGAGACATCATAAACAGAAAGAGTAAAAGTCAATCGATAGTTTGACACAATTCAAACAATACAGATGTTGTCACTTATGGAAAATAAATTAAACAAAAAGATTCAAAACAGTGTAGATCAGTGGTCTCAAGCTCATAGTGCATGCATGCATAACCTGACAACAGCTGAGCGGAGGGAGAAGATCTTAAAAAAAAATAAATTTTTTTTTACTTACTAAATATTTATAAAAATATACGTA
This sequence comes from Stegodyphus mimosarum, assembly GCA_000611955.2. Taxonomy (NCBI): domain Eukaryota; kingdom Metazoa; phylum Arthropoda; class Arachnida; order Araneae; family Eresidae; genus Stegodyphus; species Stegodyphus mimosarum. The sequence goes on along the minus strand of KK115873.1, from coordinate 342,816 downwards.
AACAATAATAACAATGCAAAGATAAAATTCAAATTTATTGTGCTTATTTGCTATCTATAATTAATTTCTGTTTGTCACATATTGTAATTCAAATGTACTAGCAGCTAAATATTAAATTTTTGGTCTGGCATTTATTTCAAATAATTCTAAAATGTTGAATTAGCTGCTGAATAACTTACTCTTAACATAACTTTTCAAGCGGAAAAAAATCTTGAGAACAAATAATGTTAACCTATTCTCTTTCCTTTATGTATCAAATTTTTTTATCGAAAAGCACAGGAAAATTTTCTTTTTATACGATTGTATGTTAATAATTAGAGTTCTCTATTTTTTTGCTAGAGCTTTATACTTAAATCTGTTTTGAGTTTGATAACATTTGTAGCCTCGGACAAAAAAGTATAGGAAACTATCTTCATTACGGATCGTAGATGCTAGAAATCTACTCCCAAACAAATTTTATTGCAAAAATTTGAAACTGAGGATATTTATCTTTTGATGAGTAAAAGTTAATCAGATCTGTATTTTTAAATAAGATTTATATCACACTGTAAATTAATTAGTTCCACTTGTAGATTTTCTGGTATGTCATTCAGGACTGCTTTTAATGGTAATGAAAATAATTTAAAATAGGATTCTAAATCATTAAATGTCTTAAATCTGCCTTCCCATTTTTGTTGTAATAATGCTATATTTCTTGAGTACTTTTGAGAGTTTTCATTTGGAATGGGGGGGGGGATTTAGGACACAATGAATGGGCAAATTTTTTTATTTTTTTTTTATTTAACTTGTGTTTCTCATATTTGCAATTTAGTTTTAAAAGCTTTAACAAAAGCATATATGCCAGTGATAAGTTTATCCTTCCCTTGCTTTTTTTTTTTTTAAGTACATTTTAATGGCTAGTTAAATCACAGAGAAATGCTGAATCTGTTATCCACGCTTCATTATGTAGCTCATCGATGGTTTTATTCGTACTTTCATTCACGTCCTTAAAGTATGCCACACATGTTCAATTGGATTTAAATTATGGGAGAACACTGACCAATACATTTTATGGATATCTTCACTTTCTAGGAACTTTTCAATGGCTATGTGACTATGTATTGTCATGCATAAAAACAAAGTCAGAACCAGTGGCATACCAAAAAAGACACAAGTGGGAGAGAATAATTTCATCAGAATAATGATCTCTGCTAAGCGAACCTCTGTCAAAAATGTGGAGCTCAGTCTGTCCATTCATCCTACTGTCTTTTCATACAAGCATGCCAGGACCACTCTAACAGTCTCTTTGCCTAATTTCAGTAGATGAGAATGTGTTAATAGCTCTCTTTACATCAAATGGTGTCTAAAATTGTTTATCAGACTGAAATGAATCATTGAAGAGGACATGACTTCCTTCATAACTTTGTGTTCTCTACACCAGTGTGAACTTCTTAATTTATAACAACCTATTTTCCTTTTCTTTTTTTCATTGCAGACAAGCGGAAAAAAAGTTATTGTTCATACTTTCAAATAATTTTAACAAAGTGCGTAAACCACATTTGTGTTATTATTGCTTTTAAGAAATATGCTAAATTTCAAAGCACGCAAATATATAAATTCACATATATCTTAGGAAATTTTGAATAAAAAACTATTTTTTTGCAGGTATACTTAGAAATACATCTACCTTAAGATGATAGTAAAAATTTTATAGATTATAGTTCAATTTTTTACGAAAAATTAATAAAAATTATTTAAAAATATAAACTTAAAAAAAATAAATCATAAAAAATGGGCAAATTTTATTTGGAATGAACCTAAATTTTGAAACATGAAAGAAGGAATGAATCAAGTAAGTTTAATAAAAAAAAGAGAGATTAATAAATATATATCAAATTCAATTAACTTTGAGGAGCTAATTTTGTTAAAAACTACTCGTACAATTTTTTACAAAATTTGGTAGTTTGGCATAACTTGAGTCGTAGAATCGAAATATGGGGAAAAAAATGGCATGTCATTCCAGAAAAGGTCCGATTTTGTGTCAAAATACCTATATTAGAACAACGCTATATATAAATCTAATACATATCCCAAGTTGCGCTTTTGAGACATGAAAAATGCAATTTGATTATCAATCGGCCCAGTAGAATGGGAGATGTAGAACTGGCCCCCCCTTTTTTGCGCAGTGTACTTAATGTCTAATCTGGGCATTCTCTAAAATTTTTTGGAGGGGGGGGAATGCAGACCTTATAAAAGCATATATGGTAATTCAGTTGCATTATGGTATCTAAATATTCAATCAAAAATGTTTTTTTTGGGGGGGGGAATGCATGAAATAATGACTGACTCAGTTTTAATCATTCGTCCTCACATAACTATAATTACTAATAAAATGACATAAAAAATTAAAGTAGTTTGTCATACTAATACTGTTAAAATACAGTTAAACTCCACTATAGCAAATCTAATTTGTAATGAATATCTGAATATAATGAATGAACTTTCCAGTCCTATCTAATATTCTATATATTTAATGTTATTTTATGTGTCTGTAGCAAACTACCAAATATATAAAAATTGGATACAACAAACTTTAGGGACATTCATTTCCCTGAAATACTTTTCATATTTTTGATATTTTTCATAGTTTTCTCCCAGAATTTCATAAAATTTCAACTGAAAAATAAGTAACCTTTACAATTATTCATATTTAATATTATTTTTTTGAAAACCAGGACACAAACAGACATATCTTAGGAGATAATATACTCCAAAAATGATAATTCATAATTATATACGTGCATGTTAGAGAGAGATATATATTTCAAGAGAAAGATCTGAACAATGACTTTTATGCTAAACAATTTGTCATGTAAAATTATTAATGTATGGTAAAACTGAAAGAAGATGAAAAGCTAATTTAATAACTGCACATAATAATTTTAACAACCCTTAATCAATTAATTAAATTTTTAATTAGAAATATTATTGATTTTCTTTAATAGATGTGGCAGAGCTAATTACTATTTTTGTGATTCACAGTCAATTTATATATATGCATACCTGCCAACCTCTAAAGATAAAAATTCAGAAGATTTCTCCAAAATTCAGAAGAACACGAAGAATTAATATCATGCTTTGATATTAAAAAAATAACAATTTATACAAATAGAAAAAAGAAAATTGTACTTACATTAGTAAATCTCAATTAAGTAGTAACTAAAAAATTTATTAGGAAACATAAAACAAGAACTTAATGTTACACAAAAAAATTATTGCAATGAATTTAGAGTGCATTTTTTGGCTTTAGCCAAAAATTCTTTGGAAAATTTCCTGTCATAACAATTACTTTCCTCGTAACATTTAGCAATTAAAATGTTTTCTAGACTTTTTGGTGAAATTGAAGAACGAAACATAGTTTTGTTTTTCTTCACAACACTGAAGACTCTCTCGCACTCAGCATTACTGTGTGGAATTACGAGAATAGCACATAAAACTCTTGCTAGTCTATCATATTTTGGTTTTCCATCAGCTCTTTTTATTCTTTTTAAGGTACCAACGAGGACATCAAGTCTATCTTCTCCAGAACTGGCAAAGTCTTCAAACTGTGCAGCAGAAAATTGGTTCTGTAGTTCATTTAAAGCATCATTACGGCATTCATTTCCTTTAATTGTTAACAAAAATGTAAATTTATCAATAAAAAAACGAATCTCTTCAAAAGATGAATTTTCAATTTGTTTCAAATTTGCCACTTCAGCATTTAAAAGAACTTCATTTTGCAAAGGAAACTTCCTTACAATGTAATCACAGGCTGAGGAAAAGTACTTTCTAACACATTGAAAAAAATTTTTTTCTCATGATCTTTTAAATAATTTATAAGTTCTCTGGTTTGATATCCAATTATAAGATCATTGTCATCCTTTTGATTTGCCAAACTATTATTGGCAACACGAATCAACACACTGTTTTTCACAACGGACGGTTTTACAAACTTAGTATAAAGTTCTTTCAAACTGAGTTCGCTGAGTCCGAGCTGAGTAATTCCCTTGCTGCTGAAGCGAACGCGAAAAAAATAATCTGGCGCACACAAAGAAAAGAGTGGGAGAAACAAGTTCATAGTTCAGCGCATTGGATTGGCTGGTTAAGCGGCGAGTTGGGAGAAACTGCAGGTTACTAGATTCGAAGTAGTCGGTAGTTGGCGGTAAAACACGATGCAATTGGCGAAAATCGCTGAATTGGCGAAAAATTCTAAAATTTCGACAAAAATCACTAAAAACACTTGAAAAAGGAAAAAAATCGTAAAAAATGGATTACGATCGTAAAATCGTAAAGACAAAGGCATTTTCGTAAAAATTACGAAAAATTCGTAAAAGTTGGCAGGTATGATATATGTATATATTGCGAGATAAGTCATTTTCTTTACCAGATCAGATTAAGTAAACCAATGGATAAACAAACCAAATTCTTGGTCTCTCAAAGTTCTCTGTAGTGAGATTTAACTGTATCAAATAATTCACACACTTAAATTATTTCATTTAAATTTCAGAGAGCCCCCCCCCCCAAAAAAAATCTTAAGCACTATAGATACGCTTTCAGATTTGATATTGATCAGCAAGGGGGAAAAAGGACATAAAAGAATATATTAATAATTATGAGTTAATTATGATTAATCTTCAGAAATGGACAAAGAAGGAAAAATAGCTTAATTATTTATTACCTCCAAGGTATTTGAATCTGCAACTTCAGGTGATTTAAATAATTCTCTTGCTTCTTTGAATAGCCAATCATCAGGAATTTTAAATTTCTGAAAAAGGGTTATATCTCTTTAAAGAACTTAAGCCATTTCAATCTTTAAGTAATCAATTAATAAATGAATTATTGTTTAAATAGATAATTACAAAGTTATAAATGAATTGCTAAAGAAATCTCTAAGTAATCAGTTAACAAATATTTTATTATTAAAAATTATTTTTAATTATAATTAAAAAGTTATAAATGAACTAGATTTTCTAATAATAATTTTACCCCATCAATTGCTTTCAACATTTTTTCAATAGAACCATGCTTTTTTATCATATCATAAGCTGTCTTGGGGCCCATTCCTTTTATTTTATCGCAGTAATCACAGCCGAGTAAAATACACAAGTCAATAAACTGAAAAAGAATAACACATGGTCACTCCAATACAGTATTATATAAAAAGATTTTTACTATGTAACAAACAATAGAGATATTAAATTACAAAGTATTTAACTGCTATAAAAAGATAAGAATGGTAATCATTAACAAACAGGCAAATGAACTGAAGGGCAGTGTTATCAAATGATTCATGTTGCTACAATGGATAAAAGAAAAGTGAATATAACAAAAAGTATTAAAATTTATGCAACTGACATTCAATTAAAAATATTAAGAATTCTTAAAGAAGTTTGGCAAATATATGAAGCACAGAACAGAATTTTTCCTGCACCTTTATAAAAAGTATTTTCTAATCACAGTTCTTGTAAAATTTTTTAGATTTGGGAAAAGAAATTCAAATTTTGCAGATTTAAACATTTTCTTTTTGTTTTAAGGATGAGCAGTGTTGCGAATCAAACAATTAACAGGTATTCTATTAATTTTTTAATTTAACTGCATACTCAACCTCTCTTGGTTCTGTGACAAACTAAAGTTCTCGTAAAATATACTGAATTCATTAAATCAAATCATAGAGTCTGGTGATTGAAAAGTAAAAAATTAATACCTTGAGCTAGATTAAATTGCCTTAAATCTTCACCACAGTAAAATAAAGTTTATCATATCAACTTTCAACTCTTAAGTTCAATAAAAAAAACGAAAATATCCCCCCTGGTGTTTTGTTAAAATCAAAAGATTAATAATCATGTAAAAAGCATTATCGACACAAAATCATCAACATGCTATCTCTCACTAAAACTAACTAATCGGCTCTCCTTCCTGAAAACACATAAATCTCAATACAGTTCTAGAGATAGCCACAAACACTTTTATTTAAATATAACACAGAACAAATCAAAACACCAGGAAAAGATAAATCTCACACTAAGAAATCAAAACACCAGTTCAGTTAAATTAATAAATCTGATCGTATAGTTATAAACATCATTAATTTCTCCTACGCCTACAATAAACTAATCAGGTTCGAATGGAAGTTTAACCATGTTTTCTAAAGGATCACATGGGTGACCTACAGTAGACCACAAGATAAAACACACACACACACACAAAAAAAAAAAAAAAAAAAAAAAAAAAACAATAGTAAATCAATAACATACATTTATTTATTATTTCAAAAATTTTAATTACGGATACAGTTTACAACTACAAAACATTATCCAAAAATTTCTCGAAAACTTTCTTATATAACAATCTGTACAACTAACAATATTGTACCCAAAATTAATAGTCATGCATCTTATAATAATTGCATAATTACCACTGAGCAGTAATCAAGTAGCTTCAAACAATTTTACAATTTTTAAATAGTTATAAAACCTACCAAAATCTTAATAAACACTTTAACAATTACGAATTTTTTTAAATAGCACTCAAGAAATTTAAGATCACAAGTCAAGCTATTTTAGAAGAACTTATTATTCGTTCACCTGTGACACCTCAGTATATTTCTCTTCAGACATATAGATATAATTAAATTTCTTGATAGAATCTCTCATTTATTCTCCCTTAATTAAATTTTAAGTAATGACACATGACAATTGAACATTTAAAAAATAAAAGTCCCTTCCTCAAATTTGTTAAATCATTAGTAATACACATAACGAGAGAAAAAAAAATCACTCACGGAAAAGCCGCATACTGACCAACTGTAGGACCAAAGAACTGACTGTCTGATCAATTCTTAAAATCGTAAGAAACCAGATGTCTGTTCTATAGCACCAAATGTGGAAAACTTTCGACTGTGAAATAGCTCCTTCCAACCATAATACTTTTCATAATCCTGCACTGTATTCAGTCAAGGAGCAGCCTTCCGTTTTCTTTCCAGTTCCAAAATGAGGATAACGCAGAAAAAGATGCAAATTGGGTGGTCGCCCCATCTTCTATGCTCTCCATAGTAATCGGAAGCTTCAGTGTAAGCTTTAAAACACCTTTTTTTTTCGAAAGGGAAAACCATTCTTTCGATGTTCACCTATGATGATAACGGGAAAAAAAAAATACAAACAGGAGCAGCCTTCCATTTTTTTTCTAGCACAATTTTTTTCCCAAAGGAAAAACACATCAGCGACTAAACAGCTGAACAGGGCCAACGTCTGAGAATTGGATGTAGCCGCAAGATTTCCGTCAATTTCCTGAAGATGCAACGATAGGGGTGCGCAAAGCTCTCGGACAAGTACTCGTCCCTATAACACCCGCAACAGTACAGCTGACGGCGACGGCCCAGGAAGGGGGGGGGGGCACCGGGCCTCTCCTAAAAAAGGTCTCGAAAATCTCAGCATAATCGGTTAATATCTCTCTCAAATCTCCGTGTGCGACCGATTTTAAAAACTTGGGACACTCAAAAGTGGACCGCCTCTATAGTTACTATTGATTCAAAAAATCCATAAAATTAAAATTCACCAATGCTACACAAAACAGTAACCCTCTCTAACCACTAGAACCAGAGCAATAAATACCAACCAAAATTCCAAGAATACTCAGACCTCTCTTTTCACAGTGACAAGCAGCTATTTTCAAGCACGAAACTAAGAGATGTTTACCATGTAAATCAGTTAACAATTGTGACTCTCCAGACAAATCCTGAATATTTTACCCCCTAATTCGATCAAGAATAGCTGCCACCAGAGCAGTTCGCCTTTGAATGAGAAAAACACATGTTCGCCCCAGCAAGATAAGGGGATGAAAAATGCAACTGGCCGCCGACCCCTTGACTGTAAAATTCTTTGTCCGTGAGAATGCAAATCTGCCTATTGCTGTACAGCTTTCTGCTAACTTAAAATAACTTTACCCTGATCAAAAGAAGGAATTTAAACAACAGCATAATTTAAAAATTAAATCTGAAACAAGAACATTAAAACTTCACTATTCGCTGTAAATTAATAAAATCATTAAGCACTGTAAAATAATACTGAAGAAATCTACACAACAGCAGTATGGATACTAAAGAGTAACAGAAAATTTCCTTCCTTTGTTATTCTTCTTCCCCCAAACTTTGTATTTATTCTTGAAAAATTTATTTCAATTATGTTTTTGCATTTGCTTTGCAGAATACAAGCAAAAGTTTAATGCTGTTAAAAAGTGAGGTCCAACAGCAGCCAAGTGAAACCTTGAAAGCTGGTAGTTTCGTCAGGGGTTCAAATCCTGGTGAATGGGCTGGCTGCATGGGCGTTTTCATGGTTTTCTCCATGTGTAATGTATTCAAGCCAGTTCCGCTTAAGAAGTTCTCCCTTTAGGCAGATAGCCCTCGTGTGCTTTGCCGTAATGAAATAAACCAAAGCTTTAAAAACAGAACTATATCTGAAAGCTTCTCAGAAGAAAACATTTTTCCGTTCCTCAGTGATTCTACTTCTTATTATATGCAAAAGCAGTTGGTATCATTACACTTAAATTATACTAAAATATATATCCATTTCCTGGTTATATGAAGAATGCCCATGCACAAACCCTTGAAATATAATGGCAGAAACTTTATCCTTTAGTAGTTGTCTTCCCCCCTCCACATAATAATTGGTGTTATTAGTGCCCTTGAACACATGCTAGCTGATAACTGCCGATTTGGCCATTAGGCAGAAGTAAATATTTGATTTTGCATATTTTTGTGGCAACCCTGATTTGTAGAATTGTTACAAGAACCGGCTGAGTCAGTAATAATGATTTTAAACTCTAGTTTTAAGAGTAATTTTAAAATAGCTAATGTTGTAAATAAACTCGTAAATAGTTTTAGTTCATGTGCTGATTTATTCACTTATTGAAGTGATTGAACCGTGTTTGAATGCGGTAAGAATTATGACTAACCTGCTTGGAAGTGCAAACGGTGCTTCATTTTTTAGCTACAACGTGACAGGACGTTTGAATTGAAAGTTCGGAATATAAAATTTAGCGGATAAGCGCATGCTTATTTATAACTTGATATAGTTTTATATATAGTAGAAACATAATGAATAGTCTTGATAAATTGAAGTGGAAATGCACAGTTTTGCATACCGACAGCACAAAACTTTTAACAAAAATTGAAGCTATTTTAACTGAAACGTCGAAAATGACTTATGAGCAAAAAATTGATCAGTTAAGTGTTCTTAACAATTAATTGAAAAGTATGATGGTCTTAAACAACTGAATTGTGAAATCGAAAAGTGATGTAACCCTTGAAGATATTGAATCTGAAACTGAAGTTGTTGAAGATTACAATAAAAAAATTATTGAATGGAAAAGTAGAATTACTAAGTATTTAGATAATAATTTGAACTCTAACCCTCAAATTAATTCTATGATTCTAGAGTTTTAAGTAGTGAAAACAGTGTTTCTAGTAGTAATACTGGACCTAAATTTATGAAGCTTCCAAAGCTTACAGTTGAGAAGTATTATGGTGATTCTTGCTTATGGCTTACGTTTTGGAGCCAATTTTCAAATCCTGTAGATAGTAATGAGCATGACACCAGTTGATAAATTTTGTTATTTGAAATCACTCCTTGGTGGAAGTGCAGCAAATACTGTATTTGGGTTCTCATTAACTAATGAAAATTATAATTCTGCTATCACCCTTTTGAAAGAACGGTTTGGTAGAACTGATGTCATTATTAACGTCCATATGAATAAGCTTTTGAATCTCAATCCAGTAAAAAATTCTTCTAACTTAAGAGCTTTGAGGGAACTCTATGACAATCGTGAAATTCAAATTCATAATTTAAACTCTTTGGGGTAGCATCTGGAAGTTATGTTAATTTATTACGCCCAATTTTACTTGATTCCACCAGATATTGCTTTAGAATTTTATAGAAGACGTGCCAAAAGTTCAGACTGGGACATCAATGAACTAATCTCCTTTATTAAAGAAGAAATAGAATTGCACGAAGTTACAATGCATTTTAATAGTTTCGTAAAGATATCTCATGATAAACCAGAAAAATATAGACACCAAAATTTTAAGCGTAATATTCCTACAGCATCTGCTTTGTCAACTAGTTTTAAGAATAATTGTTTCTTTTGCAGCAGTTCAAAGCATAATACTAATTTCTGCAAATCACTTTCGATTCCTGAGAAGCGTAAAAAATTAAAGAATGAAGGGAGGTGTTTTGTGTGTTTCAGGAAATTCCATATTGCTGTGAAGTGTAAATTTCTAAATCAGCATTGCAAAATATGCGTAGTAAGTTTCATAACGTTTCGATACGCATGAAATCAAAAGAAAAGCCCTCTGAAGTTCTTAAAAATGAAAGTGATACCATAGGACCTTCCCTTTCTCAATGTGAGATTAAAAACTCAGATTTATTTAATGAAGTTGTACTGCAAATATGCTGTGTAAAAATATCTTCCAATTTAAAATCAAAATTTGCTTTGTGTCTTTTTGACAGTGGCAGTCAACTTAACATCGTACTTAAAACCCCCAGTCGTAAGAAAGAGAAAATTATTAGTATACTCTTTCAGCATGCTGAAAGCAAAACAAAAAATTTATGACGTGGTCAAGGTTACCTTACAGAATGCAAAAATTCCCGAGCAAAATATATGCAATGAAGCATTGGTGACAGATACAATTTCTACCACGATGATTTATCCACCTAGACTAAACACAGATGTCAAAAGCAAATTAAAAAAATATGAGTTGTCTAATTGGAATACGTTATACGGCTTTCAAGTGCACTTATTGATAGGCGCCGATTATCTCTGGCAAATAAACATTCCAGGGACAGTAGAGAAAATTTGTATGTGAAAGATTATTCATATGGTCGCTTTGTGGTTCCATATATAATGATGAAAAGGGTAAAAATAAAAATGCATCTGTTTTCAAGTTATCTGTTGAAAATGCACAACAGGAAGATTTAAAGAAATTATGAGACCTTGAAGCAACTGGTATTTGTGACAATGATTTTTCAAAAATAGATAAAGAAATCATTAATAAATTTGAAAACAATTTAAAATTTGTTAATAACAGATATGAAGTGAAATTATTGTGGAAGGACAGTAAGGAAGGGTTAGGAATTAATTTTGAAATGGCGAAGAATCGTTTTTTCGAATTAAACCATAAGCTCGCGAAAATGAGGATATTCTCCAACAATATAAAGACATTGTTACTGAACAAAAGGGAAATAAGGTAGTAGAAGAATGTTCAGATAATGATTTTGAGAATGGTTATTTCATGCCGCATAAACACATAAAGAGGGATGACAAATCCACCACTAGAGTGAGGATAGTCTTTGATTCTTCTTCAAAAGAAAATCAGTTTAAATCTTTAAATGCTTGTTTATGGTCAGGCCCCAATTTAAACCCAAACATTTTAGATATTATCATGAATTTCCAAAAACACGAAGTTGCATTCTGCGCAGATCTAGAGAAGGCTTTTCTCCAAATTGGTTTAACACCAGGAGACCGAAATTATTTGAAATTTTTGTAAAGATAAGGCAGTTGACTTATTCAAAATTCTAAGATTTACATGTACCATTCGGTGTTACCTGTAGCCCCTTCAATTTAGCTGCTACTACCAAATGTCATATTCAGAAGTATAAGAAAGAATATTATAAAGTGTTTATGAGATGTTAGACACATCCCTGTATGTTGATGATTTAATTTCTGGTTCAAATTCTGATGAAACAGTGTACTATTTATCGTCTACTGCTGCTAAAATTCTTAGAGATTGTGGGATGCATTTAAGGAAATTTAATTCTAATTCTACGAAATTAAGGGAAATGTGAAAAGAAAATATGTTATACAGTGGACAAGAAAATTCTGACTTCCATTTAAAAGTTTTAGGAATATTATGGAATATCGATTCTGATACCTTTCAACTGGGCGCTCAGCCTCTTATAGATAACCTAGAGAGTATCAAATCTATAAAGCATTGTGTTTTAAAAACTATGCTAAAAGTATATGACCCGTAGGGTTTATATCTCCATTCACCATACGAATTAAAAGCTTATTGCAAGAAATTTGGAAAAGAGGTTTCGCCTGGGATGATGAGCTACCTCTAGATTTGGAAAATGAATGGAAAGGTTGGTGCTCTGAAGAGATTAGAGATACCTAGAAAGTATTTCCAACAACGAATGAATTTGATAAAAGATCAGGTATAAATCCACATATTCTGTGATGATAATCCTAAGGCATTTGGTGCAGTAACCTATTTTAGGTACTTCACTAAAGGTAATGAAATTAAAGCAAGTTTCATCTGGGCAAAAAGTAGAGTCTCTGTGAAACAAATTATGCTTCCCCGATTAGAATTAATGGGAGCCGTAATTGCAGCGAAGATGTCTAAAACTTTAAAGATAGCACTAGACTTTAAAAATGAGAAGATAAAGTTGTGGACAGACTCAACAATAACACTTCAATGGATAAAAGGATCTGCTATGAATCGGAAGCCCTTTGTTTCCAACAGAGTCAGAGAAATTCAATCCCTTATGGATCCTGAAAATTGGAACTATTGTAGCAGAAAAGAAAATCCAGCTGATTTAGTGACGCAAGGTGAAAAGCTGATACCACTTATAGGAAATAACGTCTGGTGGCAAGGTTCAGTTTGGTTATCACTACACGAACATTCATGACCAAATTAGTAACTGAATTAAGCGAAGATGAGTTAACTGAAAGAAAGTTGAAACCTCAAATTACTCAATTATGTTGTACCATAATACCAGAAACAGTTTTAGATGTTGAGAAATTTAGCAATATCAAAAGACTTTACTGTATAACGGCATGAATAATGCACTCTATGCATAATTCAAATAAAAGAAACTCTAAGGTCTCTGGTGCATTGACAGCTTTAGAACTGGATAAGGCAGAAATATATTGGATTAAATGTACTAAAGAATCGGCATTTAACATTGAAGTCAACCAATTAAAATGTGAAAAATATATCAGTAAGGAATCAAATTTGTATAACCTTATCCTGAATTAGATGAAAATGGATTGCTTGTGCTGAAAGGTAGACTACAATTCTCTGAATTCCAAGAACGAGAAAAACACCCATGGGTACTTCCTGATAAATCTAAATTTGTCAAGCTGTTGATTATGGATGCACATGAGAGGCTATATCATTTTGGAGTGGCTACCACATTATCACATCTTCAAGAGAAATATTTTATCATCAAAGGAAGAAGATGCGTGAAATCTGTTCTGAAAAATGGCTTAATTTGTAAAAGATTTAATGCTACTCCAGGTAAGGAAGTAATGGCACCACTGCCTAAAGATAGGATTATTGAAACTCCACCATTTGAAACAACTGGCTTAGACTTTGTGGGACCAATTTATATCCAAACTTCATCTGGTCCAGAAAAGGCTTATATTTTAGTATTTACTTGCGTGGTAATTAGGGCTCTACATCTAGAATTGGTAACAAATTTGAACACTGACACCTTTATTCTAGCTCCTCGACAGTTTGTTGCACGAAGAGGACTTTGTAAAATAATTAACAGTGATAACGCAAAAACATTTATCAAAGCTGACTCACTACGGAAAGAAATTTGGAAGAACATTTCAAAGGAAGAAGTTCTAGATTATTTCTCAAAAAACAAAATAACGTGGAAATTTATTGTGCCTAGAGCCTCTTGGTGGGGTGGTTTTTGGGAAAGGATGGTTCGCACCGTGAAAACACCACTGAAAAAGATCTTTGGTAGGACTTCTCTTACGTTTGAAAAAATACAAACGACACTGACTGAAATTGAGGCAGTTATCAACTCTCGACCACTGTGTTATATTTATGAACAGCCTTCTAAACCAGAGCCTTTAACTCTAGCCCATTTTTTAGTAGGAAAATGACTAATATCATTGCCTCATGGATTGCCTGTAATCACCAGATCTGAATCCAACAGAAGAATGCTTACAAAGAAATTTAAATTACCGGCAGCAAGCCATTAACCGCTTTTGGAAACGCAGGAGAAAGAAATATCTGTTAGAACTCCACTCTGCATATTGCGTCACTCCAACAGAATCCTCATCATTTAAAGCTGGTGATGTAGTGCTGATCCATGACGAAAAGTTACCAAAGCATCTTTGGAAGTACGGATGTATTAAAGAGCTGTCTTTAGGACGTGATTCAAAAGTTAGATCCTGTGTGCTTCAAACACCAACAGAAATTACAAAGAGACGCATTCAATTACTACATAAATTTGAACCTGACTTAATGGACTAATATTTGAATGGACAGTCTGTAAAGGTTGATGGAAAGTAGACACGGACATCATTCATTACTGTGTTTATTGGCCATAAGAAGAACAAGTTGGTACAATAGATATAGTTAGGCACTCGCAGGCACCCTCTTTTAGAGAACAAATTCAAATTTTACAAAAGGTGCGAACATGCCCCCCCCCACCTTGAAATACTATTTCAACATTCAGTAGCTACAAATTGTCAAATTTAAAATACAATACATTAAATGCTTAATTTATAATACATATGAATTAAAACTCAAATTGGTAATAGATACAATTTTGTAATATTTCTTTTGACCATACCATCTGAAGTCCAAATAGTCACAAACCCTAACAATATTATCAAGACCAGGATTTAACTGAGCAATTCTACTCATTTTCTATTTGGTGGTGATGGTGGTGGTGGTGGTGGGGGGGGGGTAAGTTATCATCCTTTAAGAGACACAGATCATTAACTTGAAAATTTTTAGTTGGCAAAAGCCATTTTGGTCTTTGTTATAATCGACACAGATATTCTTTGTGCCAACGCCTCCAAAATTGTTGAACCATTTTTTGAATATGTTGCCATCTAGTGAGATGGGAAACATTAGCTTCAATGCAATTTTGTTCAGGAATACTTCTTAATGATCTACCAATAAGAAAATGATCAGGCGTCAATGTTGATAAGTCATTTGGATCATTAGATAAATTTGTTAAAGGTCGCGAGCTAAGACAAGCTTCTATTTGTATGAGAAACATTTCAAGTTCTTGTTGAAATAACACTGTATGTTGTGACTTTGAACAAGATTTACACATGCCTGCACGACATTTGAAAATGGGATGCGTTTTACTATCTTTCAAACAATTCGCACATAATTTATTCTTTTTAATAATATCCCATTTTTCTTTTTCTTTGATAGGGAGTTCTAAAAAGCTATCACATTTAAATAGTTGAGAATGAGAATTACTCTTAGAATGAATGCAAAAATAAGCCACAAGTTGGGACGAAAAAGTGTACTACCACCCGAACTCTGAGTTTCAGTTTCAGAAAGCAAACCTGCCTTCTCCCTCTGGCACTTTGCCAATGCAGAAAGAAATAGCATTTGCTATGTTAAAAATAAAGAGTTTGAATTCAGCGAAAACAGAAATTTTTTAGTTTGCCTGCTCGATCGTCCATTCTTTCAGTGCTTCATGATCAAGTTTTCCTTTTAACAGAAAAATAATCATAGTATCCCAATGCTGTACTGGCTGTTTAAGGATTTTTAATGTATCAATACACTGTTGTGTTATATCAATTAATCTCCGCAAACCTGAAGCCGATTCATGTTTTAGAACAGGCTGTGAAATTAATCTATTTAACGCTGCATTTGTTATTTCTATTTCATTTTCATAATGTTCAGTAAGCGCTTTCCACGCCTTTGCGTAATTTGCATTTGAAATTTGAATTGATTGTAGTAAAGCAGCAGCTTCACCCTTCACAGAAAGCTAAAGATATTGCAATTTTTGACTGTCACTTAATGTATTATTATTTCCAACGCTGGCAAGAAATAAATCCCGAAATGATATCCAATCCACGTAATTAGAAGTAAAATACTGGCAGTTCCATGCGAGGAAGTTTTAAACCATTTGCATTAACATTCATTATATCTTGACATGCATTAGTAAGTTTTGTAGATTCTTCCTTTAAAGTAATTTTTAATACATCCAATTTAGAAAATAGTTCATACATTTCTATTTCATACATATTAAACTCTATGTCGGAAAAAGTACCAAAAATGTTACCATTTAAACTGTTCATTTCAGTATCAAAAGCCCTAACATCACTTTCATACACTTCAATAACAAAAACAGAATTTTCTAGATTTTGCAAGGTATTTACTTGTGAGATTAAACGAGTTAGCTCACCCTTGATGATTCGTTTTTGCTTTAGAAGACACTCCATATTTCGGCTGTTGTTCTCACAACCAGACACAAAATATAATCTGTTTCCTCTGCACAAAATATCCTGTTATTTTAGAACGTCCAAATTTCTTGACACATCCTTCAAAGTTTGCTGCTGGATCGACAGACCATATAAAGGTGAATGGAAAGTAGACACGGACGTTCGTTACTGCGTTTATTGGCCGTAAGAAGAACAAGTTGGTACAATAGATAGTTCGGCGCTCGCAGGCGCCCTCTCGCAGAGAACAAAATCAAATTTTACATAAGGTGCGAACACAGTCATAAAATTATTTGCATTTTTTTTCATTTATTCGTATAATTCATTTATTATATTTATTACTCTAGATTTCCAGCCTTAGATTGCATTTTGAATTTGAAAATTTGTATGCCTATTGTATGTAAATATAATTTCGTATTATATTTTTATCCAACAATTTGAAATTTCTGCCTACTTTGAAAGTGTTGAATACCTAAGTGTTAATTTAGTTTGTTATATTTTGAATTAGTTTCTTTTAATGATGATGAACAATAATGATTGTTGATTCGAGCACAGTGTGTTGTGGCTGACGATTTGGACATTAGGCAGAAGTAAACATTTGATTTTGCATATTTTTGTGGCAACCCTGATTTGTAGAATTGTAACAAGAGCCTGCTGAGTCGGTAATATGATTTTGAACTCTTGTTTTGAGAGTAATTTTAAAATAGCTAATGTTGTAAATAAACTTGTAAATAGTTGTAGTTCGTGTGCTGACTTATTCACTTATTGAAGTGATAGAACTGTGTTTGAATCCGGTAAGAATTATGACTAACCTGCTTGGAAGTGCAAATGGTGCTTCACATGTTAACAAAAAAGTAACAAATAATCTTTCATGAAATGAAAAATTGTTTAAAACAAAGTGAAAGAAGTCCCCTCCCCTCTACTTAGAGCACGCACGCACACACACACACACAAAAAAAAAAAACAACAACATCTAGACCTTTGTCATGCATACAGCAAAATTTACTTAAATTATACCAGTTCTTGAGTCTAATATTTATCTTTAGCTGAACCTGATAGCAGTGAGAAATGGTCTAATATGGCATTCTTTCAAAAGGCAAGAAAAGCATGCCTGAATAAAGTATGTAATTCAATTCTGAATCAACATCATTTTTCTGTAGTCTCATTCACAAGAGCAGATTCAATCAGTGGCAGAAACTGGTTCTTTCAACGTATCCCATTCACATGGTGAACAAGTATTAACTGCCTCTCGGAACTGGAGGTAGAATGCTCCTAGCTCTCTGAAGCAGGGCAGTGCAAATAGGGAAATTTCCTATACTGCACGGTTCACATAATTTTTCCTTTGTCAAAGCCACTATCTTTTGGATAGCGAACTGCCCTCTAAACCGCACATATTCAGGTACAGGTGCAAAAAAAATTGTAGAAAAAAGCATAATTCTTTCTTGAACCATGACAAAAACTCTGATATCATTCTATGCAGTAGTAAACAATGTCAAAAAAGATGTAAACAAACGTTAGAAATCTGCCAATCAGATTAACGCGTGTGAAATCATTGCTTGCAGTGGCTTATGGGCTAAGGGATGGAAGACGATGTACATCTGAACTGGTCCTGAAACCAAAACTGCTTTATATCCCTTTTCTTCCTATTACAAATGGTGGCTGTGCGAAAAGCGTTGCATGTGAACGGGGTTTATGAGAAAGAATGGCATGAAATTTCCCTTCTTCAAGGAACAATAATATTTTTTCAGACATTATCTCACTTGTACCAGACAGTTTTCTTACAAAATAAATAACCCAACATTTTAATTT
The DNA here is from genome assembly GCA_000611955.2 of Stegodyphus mimosarum. Taxonomy (NCBI): domain Eukaryota; kingdom Metazoa; phylum Arthropoda; class Arachnida; order Araneae; family Eresidae; genus Stegodyphus; species Stegodyphus mimosarum. The sequence continues at coordinate 324,789 of KK115873.1, read as the reverse complement.
TTGCCACTTTTGAATGTACAGTTTGAATGTTTCAGCTATTCTGCTAAAATTAATCATTACTAAAGAGAAAAACAATATCATCAAATTATAGCAATAAATATTATTGGCTGCAACATATTAAAAAAATTTAAAACAGCAAATTAATTATAATTATTTCCTGAAGTTTAAAATAATTCTTCGTATATTAAAAGACTAACAAATTTAATTAAATTTAACAATTAAATAATTCTAATTCCTCATTTAATAGACAATGTTTAATGTGATCACATTTGCCCACTATTTTGATAATAATAAATGATGAGAAAAAATTCCCCTTCAAAATAGCAGTGGAATTTAACATAAATATAAACAGGCACTTTCCTGGCATTTTAATTGGGAAAAGATTAAAATTTGTTTGCAAACTCTGTTCACAATGTCTTTAATTCAAAAGTTTATTTATAAACTTCTCATAACATTTCTGGAAGTCATTTGACTGATGCTGTACTCCTAATCTTAATACTTGGAGAGCATCCCTTATTGAAAGAGAACATGCTAAACTAAACTAAAAAATTACACACACTGGAGGGGGGAACATGAGTAGACGTTTTCACGTACCTTCCTCTCCCAGGAGCAAGAAAAGAGGGGAAAACCCCTGACCCTGTGCCATATTAGAAATTTTTCTTTGTTCCTGCAGAAGAGAGACCTGTGTCTGTTCATCTTTAAAACTGATATATGTAGTGTGTTTTTTAAGTAAGGGCCATTTTGTTGTATATACTAATATGTGTCACGCAGGCGCAACGAGTCTGTGTCCCTTGAAAACAACTGTGGTCAGTTGCAGCTGTGTAGGTAATCTGTACGGTCTATTCTGTGTCTTTAAATGTTAAAGATTATCGAATCGGCCGCAACGTGCAAGGTTCGGTCAGTGATACATTTTTTGTTGGCAAGAAACCTATCTACTGCAGACATTCACCCGCAGATTTGTGAAGTTTACGGAGCTACTACCATGAGTGAAGGCAAAGTGCGTAAGTGGGTCAGAGACTTTAAAGTTGGCTGTGACAACGTCCATGATGCGTCCCGTTCCGGTCACCCCTCTGTGATCACAGACGATATGGTGTCTCCAGTTGAAATGAAAATTTTTGAGAACAGTCACTTCACCATAAGCTTTCTTTCAAATGAATTTCCTGAAGTGTCTAGTCTAGGATGTGAAAATGGCTGTGACATCTTGGTGATCGGAGCAGGCGGCAGTTTCTACGAAAAGGGTATTCAAAGTCTAGTTCTAAGGTATGATACGTGTTTAAACAAACTTGGCAGCTATGCTGATAAATAGAGAAACGTATGTAAAATCTGAAAATAAATTTGGTTTTTGAAAATTTTCTTTTGTTTGGTTTTTATTTTCAAACGGCCCTTGCTTAAAAAATATCCCTCGCAGTTATTCAAAATCTATGGCAAACTCCTTTTTTTGCTTAATTTTAAATGGTTGATTAAAATTGAAACTTGATGACTTAATCCCTTACTTGGCAATTTTTATAACTCATTTTGACATTATCTAGCAGCTTCAGTTTAAAAAAGTTTATTTTATAATTTTTTGATCGTATTAATTGAAGTGTTTTCTATGTTTTTGTATACAAATGGGTGGGGCTTCAACAATTTTATACCAATATCCAAACGATAGCGTTAACTTTGATCACATTAAGCAGTGTCTACTGTATCTTTAAGAACCATTTTAGCATTTCGACATTTGTACAACACTTTTTTTTTATTACCATAAAATTAGTGATGCATCATAAAATGCTATTATATGACTGATACACAGTGGATGACACTTAATGTGACTACGGTAAACCTTATCATTTGGATATCATCATCAAATTGCCGAAACCCCACCCATATATACACAGAAACATACAAAATACATAGCTTAAAGTGATAACAAATTGGTTAATGTTATGAAATATTATAATATGAATATTTTAAACTGAAGTAATATCATAAGTAAAGTCAAATCAAAGATAAAATCACCAAATAAGATCAAAATACAGCAGATCAAATGATAGAGCTATGTAGCCAAATACGGGATTAAGTTGTTAAGCTTCTTGATTTTGTTTTAATAGAATATTACAAGTATAAAACAAGTAAATCGACAACCTTGTATTCAGCGTAGATTTTGTAAAATCCCAATCGATTTTGAGGGCAAAACGGGTCCCCCTTCATCAGGAGGGGGGGGGGAAGATATTAGAGTCTTAGAATTGTATCTCAGAAAAGGCAATAAAGAATGTTTTAAACACGTTGACCTTTCAAAAAATGATAAAATAAAAGAAGATGAAGAATTAAAACATCTTAAACTAATATGAGTTGTGATGAATTTAAGGCGAGGACATTGATTAAAAACCTCAAGCTGCAGATTCAATAACAGAAAAAGTTATCTACCTGTCACTTTCTGAAACAAATCCAAGCACTTCATGTGACAAACTTGCTGAAGATGATGATGAAATGGGTGAATTTCCTACAAATGTTGAGATGAGGGATAACCTATGAGTGTTAAGATTAGGTGTAAAGCGTGGAGCAAACAATACCAGAAACATTATAAACAGTTCAAAAACTGAACTTTTGCATAAACAATTGACTTTTTTTAAAATTAAAGGCTCTAAAAGTAAGTATTTATATGTTTTTAGTTATATTTATGCTACATTATTTAAATTCCACTGATATTTTTTTATTGCTTAATAACATCAAAATAATTATGTACAAAATCATCACATAAAGTGGCACCTACTGTTAATAGCATCAAAGAGGTCTTAAAAGTATAAGACAAAGTACTTGCTGCAAACAATAAACTTATATAAAAAAAGGGCCTTTTCATTATTTTTAGTCACAACTGAAAAATATTACCTCGTCTTGAGAAAATTCAAGTTCTTCCAATACTCGATTTAGATGGAATTCTTTAATTGGCATCTTCCTGAAAAAAATCAACAAATTAGTTTACTAATCTTTCCATAAAATTCTAGTGATATAAAATCAGCTTAATTTCACAAGTATGGTAATAAGAAAGTGTGAAGAAAAAGAAATAAACTTGATGCTATAGACTTCAATATGGAAGAGAAGCATGCTAATTTAAAATGTAAAATGAGGTAAAATTTTTGTGAGTGATCTCAGAATATTAACTAAATTTTAATCATATAAAATATGTTTAGAAAATTATGCTCGATTTTTGAGTCAAAATTTCAAATGACTGCATGTCATTATAAAAAAATTATTACAGGAAAATTATGCATATTTCCAAAATTCTTATGCTTATAAAAGAGTTTTAATACAGTTTGTTGATAACAATTTTAAACAGCTGAATAACTTTATGTAAAGGGCTTTGAGCTTAATGCTTTAAATAAAAGGAATCCGTAGGTCAGGACCAAAGTATTTGTCACATAGCATTAATACACCCACACACTTTTTCTGAAATTTTTCTTGGCATTTTTAATGCATTAATTTGATACCTCAAATTATGCTTACTTAAAAAATTCCAAGAAAGATTTGATTAAGTGTTCTTCGCAATTGATACTCAATATTTTGCATTTGAAATATTAACTGAATTTGTTTCATACAAAATTTATTCTGTAATTATACCAAGAATGATTTTAAATGATGTACTATGATTAATTATGAATATTATTATTCGTTTAAAAATTTTAAATAGTTTTTAAGGAAAGAAAGATGACAGAAGCCACCTTGTTGGCATAGTGGTGGGAGAGTGGGCTACCGTAGCCTTGGGCATGGGTTCGAATTCCAGAGAAGACATGTATGTATATAAGAATATAACATCTTCACAACATGGGAAAACTTTAAGTCAAACTGAAAGTTCTCTAGAAAGGCTTGCAGAAGGGGAAGTAAGGGTGGGAGATTTTTAGGAATGTATGCCAGGAGATTCTTTCAAAATTGGTATAAGCTGTAGTTTAGTCATGTTTTATAAAGTAGTTTAGTTATGTTTATCTGATGCTCATTGTGTTTTTCATGTATGTGGGTAACCTCACATATATATAAATGTGTGTGTGTGTAAGGTATAAGAAAATACAATAGCTGCTTTAAAAATAATTGGCAACCTCAAAATTAACAATTCTAGATTTGGTGCTCTCCCCCTAAATTCATCTGTTCTCCCAAATTCGAGATCCTTCTATGTTACATAACAACCTAAAATTAACCAATCATAGCTTGTCTCTACAATTACATCAGACTTGGTATAAATACTCTTGGCACAAAAAAACTATGTCATTTTTCTCCTAGCTTTTGCCAAGCCAACATCCATGTTGCTTTGCTTCTCTGTCTAAAATGCCTGCGTCTTATTTAAAAAAAAAATACATAGCAATTTATCCTATTTAATTATGATTGAATAAGTGTCTGCCAAACTAATTGGATATGTGTGAAAATAAAGATTAGTGATTTATCGAAATCCAATTTATCTTCATCGGTATGCCTTAACCATAAACCATGACTGCTACCGAAAGCTGTTAAGAGTTTCAGTGTCTTCTTCTAAGCATTAAAAATATGACATTTATATGAATGTATATAGTGCAAAATTCGATATCCAGAACCATTGGGACTTCAGAGATTTTAGATCATCTGTTTAAACTAATAAGATGACATGCAGACATAGTAATATTGAGGCTTCCCTTATTGTTTGGATCACACAGAAAAATGTTACACCACCACAAACACTCAGGGGCTGAAAATGTGATCATGGCCAATATCAACACAACTGTCAAAGGCTGCTTAGGGATTATGTAACCAGCAGGTGTTTGAAAGTGCCATGTAGGAATCCAAGCTGTTCGGGGGGGAATCACTTTTACAGAAAATTTGCTTTTTTTTTTTGGTTGAGTATTATATTCTCCATTCCTAGACCTGATGGAAAGATACTTTTTTTCGGGAGGGGGAATGGTTGGCGACTTTTATATAAGGGTACTGGATGTTCTGATTTCAAATTTTGTATATATATATACTTTTTGCAACAACAAGAAATATGACTAAAATTCATATCAACTTTAGTACCAGTCACTATGAAATACTTATACAATAGGCAATTACAAATAATAACAGATAAACTGATGATAGTCATAACTCAAATTCTACTTTCATAGGATGCAAATATTTAAATGATGCGGTGTTAAGGAATTAAACACCATATTTGTGAATATTAGTAATTTAATTAAATAAAGCACTTAAAGCCAATATAATAAATTCTATACTCAAAGCTGCATGAAATTAAATAACCTGAATGAACCATTTACTTAAACGGTAAGAGAAGAGGATAAAGCTTATTACTAAGAGCCAAGAAAAGTATATTTCTTTGGACAAATTTTTTCTTTCTATTCCTTTCTTTTTTTTTGAAAACAATAAATTATTATTGAATAGTAAAAAAATAAAAAATCAGATACTCCTGATGAAAAAGACCAGACCTTGCTTCACTAAATGTCATGTGCCTTAAAAGCACTGTTGAACCAAATGTTAAACCATCCATGTCTTCTGTAGCTGTAGCATAAACTTTCCCATCTTTAACCAAGGCTGCACACTGAGCTTCTGCTTCACAAGGAGCCTGTAAAAATTGATGCAGCAAATTACCAAAAATGCAAACAAAAGATAAATAAAAGCATTAACAGGGAGGAAAGCTTTAAATAAATAACTGTTTGATGTTTTATTGGTTCAAGGTCAAACTTTTGGGATAATTTGCTGTATCCTTTGACCAGCCAGATTACAAGTATTGGCACACAATTGTCTGCACTATCCTCATTTTGTGTGTGTGTGTGTGTGCGTGTGTGTCTATTTAAGCAACAGGCAACATCAGTATTAAAAATGAGCATCAAAAAGTAGTATCTCCAAGTGAATGGCAACAGTGATAAATATTCTACTTCTTTCTCTGTGCAAGAAGTACTTTTTGGTTCTGAATTCTGTTGTGATGTTATTGTGTAAAACGTATTAAACTAAATTTGCTTTTCCACACGTACACAAAATTCTTAACATGGCAGCAAAGTATAGGGTTCAGATGATTTAAATTAGTTGACAATTATTTGTGAAGAATTACTGTGAAAGAAATTGTTCTAAAATAAATACAAGAAGTAAAATGGCTATGAGTGAAAATGTAGTTAGTTCTGTTGAGAAATTAAAGGAAGTTATTTCATTCTAGGTAAGGAAATTTCAAATAAAGTTACCAAAGTCATCTAATTTGTGTAATACACTAACAGGAAATGAAAAGTTAAGTGATATGAAAGCAATGAAAAAATCCATATATTAAAATGCACTAATTCAAAAGACATATTTGATAAACTATATTTTATATCTGAAAAAGATTCTGATCAACAAAACTGCACCTTGTTAGAAGAATTTTTTTATATTAAAAATGAAAAAGGGATTGGTTAGATTTCCATAATAGCAAAATAGAAAACCTGGCATACACTGAAAAAAGGAAACTCATGAAAACATGATAATTTCTAATATTTTGGTAATTTTACCAAATATAGGTATTTCATTAACATTTGAAAATTAGTACCTACTAGTGAAAAAATATTACCAAATTTAACAGCTAAGATTAATTACTAATTACAGATGAAGTAAGAACTGAAGTAGATTATATCAAAACAAATTTAGTAGCATTTAATGAAAAAAAACTGTTTTAATTACAAAAATATTAGTCATGTAGCTCATTTTCGTAATAAAAGAAAATCAGAAGAGGTA
>KK115873.1:296274-318038 GCA_000611955.2 Stegodyphus mimosarum | reverse complement strand
AAAAAAAAAAAAAAAAAAAAAAAAAGTTTTGCAAAATATGTAAGAAAACATATATAAAAGCTTTAGCTTCTTTTTATCAATCATAATGATACAGATTGTTTTTTCCATAAACACAAAAGTCAGGTTAGTACTAATAATCAAGAAGTATCATTTTTACATGTAAATGAAACAACTAACAATGACATAAACAGTGTAATTAGTTAGCTAGTTGATTCAGGTTCGTCATCATGTATAACTAATGATGAACTGCTAACAGATTCTAAAAATATTGCATCAGAAATTTCTTTAGCTAAATCTCTGTTATGTCAATCTATGAAATGGGGGGGGGAATGTGTTTTGAATGATATTTTATACATTCCAGAGCTAAGTAAGAACTTATGAGTATGTGCTGCAATTTATTATAGTGGTGAAGCTAAATTCTTTGACAAAAAAGTAGGGGAGAGGAACAGAGAGAGAGAGAGAGCGAGAGAGAAGATGAAAAGATTTTAGAAGGATATAAAACTGAAATTGGTCCATATAGTGTAATTCTTGACAGGAATTTTAAGAACGCAAATGGTTTAGTTGAAGGGAAGGCATCTGAAGCTTTATTTTGGCACAGAAGCCAAGGGTATTTTGGTTATAACAATATGAAAAAACATGTTTTATTGTCTAATAAATGGAGATTTCTAATGATTGTCTAAAAGATGAGTCTGCCTATGAAATGTATCTGCTAGGTAGACAACCTTTTAATTCTGAAATAACAAAAGCTAAGACACTTTCAGAAATAATTCATATTGATGTGTGTGAACAAACTGATCCAGTAACATATGATAAGAAGAAATATCTTTAAACTTTTATTAATGACTATATGCATTTTCTAATACGTTTGGTAAAAAGTAAACATTTAATGGAATAAAAGATATGTAGTAAATGTCGAATCTAAATATAATATGAAAGTATTAAAATTAAAATATGACAATGAAGGAGAGTTTATAAGTGAAAATTTAAAAAGTTGGTGTATAAACAAAGGAATTATTTTAGATTATAGTGTTCATTTTTCTCCACAGTTAAATAGAAAAGCTCCCCCTCCAAAAAAGAAAGGGGGGGGGAGAATCAAACATGGTTAGAAAAAAAGATGTGAACATCAGCTTTACCAAGTCAGAGCCTTATTTGCTAAATCACACAAACATAAATATTCCATATGCTTGGGTAAATAAAGCAAGTAAAAAGCTTGATTAATGAAATGAAAAGTGTATTGTTGTTGAATACAGAACAAATGGCAACAGATCATGGAAAAGAAATGTAAGAAAAAGAAAAATACCCAGAGATTACCTACAGGTTGCATTTGATGAAAATTTATATTCAATAAATGGAGAAGATAAAAACATCTCCACCATGAAAGACAAAGACTTAGAAGCTGATAATAAGAATGAAAATGGAAAATATGAAGGTGAAAGTGAAGAATGACTTATTAGAAACAGAAAAAACACTATCCGCAAAGCACAGATATTTTCTAACACCAGAAAGCAATATCAGGTGAGGATAAAGAAAAATGGTTACAAACTATTGAAGAGGCAAAGTCTTCAATCAATAATAAGCCTGAAAAATTTCGAATGAAACTGTAGCAGTAAATAAGAAAATTTTAAGCAGTAAATTGATTTTTAATGCCAAAGGGGATAACTGATTCAAAGCTTATTGGTTGTTTAGTAAGAAGGAACTGACTTAAAAGAAACTAAGTCTTGTTATAAGCAGTACAGCACAAACAATATTATTTTCAAAAGCATCAAAGAACAAATTTGAAATGATGTAATTTAATAAGTCTTTTTTGTTATAATTTACACAACTCCCCCCCCCCAAAAATACATAAGTGTTTTAAAAGACTTTGATTATGGAAATAAAATATTAAAATTACAGAAGCCTCTTTACAGACTAAAATAAACTCCTTTCAGTTAGAGTGATTGCTTCACAAATTTTCTAAAAAAGGAAAGGTTTCATTAAATCAAATGTGACAGATGTGTATGCAAAACAATTAAGTCCTCAAATATTTTAGCAATATTTGATCATGATGGCATTTTAATTAAAAAAATAGAGAACATATGAAGAAATTTTTTTTGAAGAAATCTCTAATGAATTAGAGGTAAAATTTAAAGAACAAATAAGAAATTTTTTGGGAACAGAAGTGTAAAGAAATGAAAAAGGTATAACACTAAACAGTCAAAATACTCAATAGAAATTTTTTTTGAAATATGGAGCGACTTAATGTAAAGATATAAGTCAATAAAAGTAGAATTAACAGTATCTAATGGAAAAGTAAACTTTTCCTGATAGAGAAGCAATTAGTAATCATTTATACATCTGTCTTAAAATTCATCTTGATTTAATACTCGTTGCTATTCTTGAAAGCAGAGATATGGAAAATCCAGTTGTAAGAGATATTGCAAATGCAAAAAGAACATACCTGAAAAGCACTGTAAATCTGGGCCTACATTATAAATGGTTCTGTTTCAATAAAAAAACTAGACATTTTATCATGATGCACATTACACAGATAATAAAGAAACCTCCAGAAGCACCACTGGATATGATTATATCTGAAAGAAATCATCTTAGTTGAAGTATGAGAAACAGCCAATAGCTACTTTATTCACCACAAAAGCTCAGTACATAACACTAGCAGACTGTGTCAAAGAACTTTTATACCTAAAAACTTTTATGGAAAATATAACCAATAAGACTGTTGAAACCAATTTAAACATTGATAATAAAAGTTCAATTAAACCGAGTACAAATGGAATTTTTAATAGAAGACATTAACAGATTGAGGTTAGGTGTTTTTTTTTTTTTTTTGTCAGAAAAATGAAGGTTGTAAAAATTTAGTTTGCTTAACTACTGACAACATATGAAGAAATTTTTTTTTTTAAAGTTTAAAAATATGAAACAGATAATAAAGCAAATTAAAGAGTCTGGCTTCCAGATAGCATAGGAGATACGTTTATGAAACCATAAGGTAAAGTGAAGTTTTATAAATTAAGAATTATTTAGTGCATTAAAATTTTTATTAGCCAAACGAGGTTATAGCCCAGAAGGACTATTAGTTTCAAAATGGCATTTTGTATCAAATCGCTATAAATGGCTGTATCACTTTGCAAACTGTTGCCAAATATTATTGCCTTATATTATATCTATGGAAACTAAATAATGAAGAATCTGCATGAATGTATGAATATGTATGTTTCTCACATTGTGCAAAAACAATGATACCTAGAGCCATCAAATTTTGAATAACGCAGTCCTCCACCTGAATATGGGTATCTGGAAGCCAGAATCTTTAATTTGTTTTATTATCTGTTTCATATTTTTAAACTTTACCTTTGTTGTCCTCCTAGATAAAAAAAAAGGGGGGGAGGAGGGTCAACTAATTTACTATAATACAGCTGAAAATCTCAGAGCTAGGAAATTACACATGACAATCATCTATCACTTCTCTCAAAATAAACATTTTATGAAATTTATTAGTGGTTACCCTACCTACAGCCTTCTCACTCTAGTCTTTGCAACAAAAGAGGGATATGAAACATTTTGTGGCATTTCTCATCATCATTTCTCTGCACATCTGGTGCCATTGGATTCATTACTAATGAAAATGGAATATAATGAACTGTACAATTGTGCTTCAAAAATTATATTTCAGTTTGTTTTTACATATCTGTGTGAGAAAGGTTTTTCACCCCTGAAATCAACTTAAAGAATATGCCAATTTCAGGTGCTAGTTTGCCAGCATACATCCAAACACAGAACAGCTGTGAAAGAATTGGCAAGATCATTTCTCATATTAATGTGAGCACAAACATTTATTTACTTTTTAGTTAATAAGCTAAACATGACTTAAACTATAATAGCCTCAAATTGTTAAAAATAAATACAAATTTTCTTCTATTAAATTTATTACTTAATATCAAAATAGAATTTAATGAATTGTAATTAATTTTATCTTAAAAATAAAAGTACACTGATAACAAATACAAAAAGAATTGCTTCCAAAGGGTATAAAAATAAGATGGTCTGAGGAATATTTTTATTAATAAAAGTGGTCCTCAATAGGAAAAAGTTTGAGAAATGCTGAACTACATGAACCACATGCCTCAATATAGCACACAAATTACAGTATTGAACAATACTTCATACAAACATTACAAAATAATGGAAAAGTAAATAGTAACTTGCAGAAAATCTCTAAAGATAATAAAATTACCTCAACATAAGGAACACCCATCAGTTTTAAAAGTTTTTTGCAATCATCATTATGTTGTCGGGTTACTTTTACAAGCCTTCTGCTGAATTTACTGACATCTTCAGCTATGCCTACAGGAAATCAAAATCTGAGATAAAGAAGATTTAAATCAAATTAAAATTTTGATTTTATTTAGCAAAATTAATACCTTCTTCCTCAGCTTTTTCAAGACTTTTCTGAGCTTCCTCACGCCTTTCTTGGCGTTTTTCCAACTACATGAAAAAAAAATTTTTTTGCAAAACTCTAATCACATGAGAATTTACACGAAACTAACTACAAATACAGTTTAATTCATAATAAACTTAGAATACTATTAAGTAATAAATATTAAAAATCTAAAAATATTTGTTCACTTCTAGATAATCTATTACAGTGCAAAAAAATAAAATGTTTCTGAAGACTCTTTTAACTTATATATGGTAATGTATGCTTTATCTTCAGAACATTTATTATTGAGATAATTACACAGTTATTATCTTACTGGTAAACTTTAAGCAAGCAACAGATTTTATTATTCTTGTTAGACAGCCACGAGAAATATATACAAAATCATTAAAACTCATGGCACTTGTTAAAAAAAGTTAGAAATCTTAAATGATATGACCTAATTAATTTAACTAAAAATATATGATGATATGATGGGTGCCAAAAATTGAAAATGAAATCCAACTGTAGAGACAATAGGATTTGTTGGGACTTGAACCTCGGATCTCTCGAATACACACCGAATGTGCTGACCACTACACCACGAAGGCGGGAGAAATACCTTATTCTCCTGCCTTCTTCTTATTAAATGTACAATCGAAAATTTTCAACTATATGGTACAGGACTATCAAATTTTGTAACTTAAAATCATAAGCATTATACAAAATTTGGAACGCACTTTTATTTTGCTTCAAAACTATTAATTGCTCTTCCTTATTTATGGAATATATTTTACAGCAGTGGAAGAAAAATTTTTGTAACCTTAAGGGCTAGTTTGTGTCTTGAAGTCAAAAACTGCACAAAATGTTACAATTGGTAAATATTTAAGAATATGCCCTATAAAAATAAAAATTGGCTACTTTAAGATTTTTGTGGTATTAATTTCATATAATCCTCATAGTTTTAAGTATTAAAAATATTTCATGGTTTAGTATTTTTTTAATCTAGCCACAGGCTATGGAAAAAAAGACCTCAAAGAATGCTGCACGCAAATCATCAGATGACTATCACAAGTTTATAGTACTAAGATAAGATAATTACAGCTTATATGTTATCAATATTTCCATTCAGTTTATTTTTCAAGTTTCACTTTTTTAATGTACTTGCCAGTTGCATTAATTAGGTTATAACTACTTACAAAGTTATTTTAGTATGCCCTTAAATAAAATGCAAAAAACATTTAAAGCATACAAAATAAACAACTTGTAGTACTGATAATTTGCTTAAAATTTTTTATCATGTTTATTCAAACATAAGTAATACCACATCTACTTACACATTTTCTCCCAGTTTTTACTAAATTTATCATGTGAAAATCTAGAGGGGGAAAATTATGCAAAGACTTGAATTTTGAAACACGTAGTTATAATAAGAACATAACAAATGAAAAGTATTCATGGATAAACTACTGGTAGCTATCACATTACTTACTTAAAAGAAATTTACATCTCAGTAAGAATACATAGTAACATCAATATTAGAATATTTAACATCTTCATTTTGAACTCCCTGAATCTTGTCCACTGCTAGTACCTAGCCCTAAATCATTTAATACTGCTGGAACTGTTGTTTGAGTCATCTGCTATAGTTTGCAAGTCATCGTAACAGTTGTCACCATTCAGTCTGCCTTCCCATATGCAATGATCTTCAAAACTATCAAGAATTTTAAATACCTCCATTTTTTATTAGCGCTTCACAACTATTGTTTCATCAATCAGAGCCCTTGCACCCAAAAATCTAAGAGCAAATCCAGAAATAAATAATCACTACATGAACGAATCCATTTCAAAATTTAGGAAGCCTAAGTTTAGGAACTTGCTTATGAATGCTTCGAAGGAGGAGGAAATTATGTGAATACTCAAAAAATTTTCTGAATCTTTTGTTAGAAAGCTTGGGAGAAAAATATGCGATTAAACATGGTATATAAATATTACATTAAAATGTTAGTTTTAGTGATACCATTATAAAAAATTATTAAAGCATAATAAAATATCATAATTACATACAATATATACTAAAGAACTACTTACCATAAAGGGAATTTGGGGGAGGGCATACAATAAATTTTAATCCAGATTTTCACTGATAGACAATGCTGTACCATTAATATTGTAGAAATGCATGAATTTAAATCTTTTAAAAGATATGCAACTGAGAGCTCAGACTAGCCTGCAGTACTAATGTATTATCGCAACCACTTCAGGAGAAATCGCCAGAGTTTCAGAATACACAAACTATGTTAACCACGTGCATAAGAATTATTCACGCAACTATGCGCATGAAACACATTCAATTTCCAATGTTGCCATTTTTGTATGCATTCTTTTTGTTGTATTTCAAGTTCCAATGCCTTTTTTTAGAAAAATATTTTTTCTGAAGCTCAGTTTTAAAATTTGTGTTTCTGACGTTTTCTTACAATAGAAGGAACAAAAGTGAAATTCTTGCAGGAATTCAGTACTTTGCCATAAAATCGCTTGTAAGGTGTATTTTAATTTAATAACAGCTATTTTTAATTTTGAAACCCTTTCCTTTCAATATTTGTTTCCGACTTATAACTTTCTACCAGAATGAGTTTTTAGAATCCCGTTGAATGCAAATGAGTTAGAAATATTTGAAATGAGTTAGAAAAAAGGGTATTTTAACCATTTTTACATCTCAGTAGTAATTATTGGAACTCAGCAATAATTCACTACTTAGTTCACTAGGTTCCTTGATGTTATATATAGACAAAGTATCAAAGAATATTACATGTTAAAGGAAGAATGCTTCATATCCTCAAAGTGATGACAACGAAATCCCCCTCACCGGGAAGGGAATTATAATTAGGTTTACTGATTTTTTTAGAATAAATATATAGTTAAAAAGGAAAATATATATGTATGTATATACAATTTTAACAACTGTTCTTTTTCTTCTGTAAAATTCATCAAACTGCGTCAAGGTGATTGCGATAAGATACTTAAGTACCTAGCCTACTATATTATCAGTAATTTGAAATATGCCAAGGATGGCCAAACGTCATGCCAGCAAGAGCTGCATGCTAGAATTTAGGAAAGTTTATGAGTCACAACTAGATTCTGGCTGGTCTAGATGGACATCTACCACTCATATCATGGCAGCACATACGGAAAAATGCAATAATTCTTCATAATTTTTTTCTGGATTGCAACAAGAGAAAAATATGAAGTAATAACTGACAAAGCATAAATGGTGATAATACAGTGGCAATTAAATTAACTGGAATGATTCTCCTTTTTTCTTCAAAGCAACTATATGCATACAATTCATAATAAATTGCAACTATATGCATGCGGGTTGCACAAAATCAAATCTATGTGCTTCTCGATTCCAAAGCTAAAAATTTAGGAAGTGTTGTTCTAGAAAAAAAAAGGTTATTTTATAACATCCATTAAATGATAAATACATACCTCAGATGATTTCATTTGTGGGGGTTTTCCATCAAAGACGTATACAGGTTTAATCCCATTATCAACCATCCGAATAGTTCGATAAAACAATCCAACTAGATGACTGTTAAAAAAGCAAATACTTAGGTTATAAAGATATAACAGAGTTATACAAATTATACTATTATTAAATTATTTCAAAATGTTTATCTTTAATAAGTTGATGAAACAAAAAACCTTTTACATTATGACACCTAATATAAAAAGACAAGAGAAACACGCTAAGTGAAACATAAATTTAGTAACATAACAACCTAGAGTTTGGTGTAGATTTATGTCAAGATCTCAACTGATTTTGAGGGCAAACAGATACAGGTCCCTTTTTGTCAGGAGCAAAGAAATCTGCGGGACTGTAAAGCAGTGGATGCAATTGTCATATTTATACTCCACAGTAAAGTGAACAAGAAGGTAACACCATCTGTTGGTAAGAATATTAACAAAATTGAAAAATTAAGTCAATAAAATTTTAAAAGCATTAGGAAGGACTGGATTGACTTGAAGTCATTAACTAAACAAGAGAATCTTTGTGAACGTGAAAAGCTTCAAGAAAATCCAATTAACCATTCAAAGAAGCTTTCTGAATGATTTTTGCAGACCCAAAGTCAAAATTTCGATTAAATTTCCAACAACGATTAGCTATCGAAGATTTGTTAATTTCGCCTTTTCGGACACAAAATTCGCATTCTTTGTTATGAAATTTTAATGCTCTTTTAGTTTGGCCAATGTATTTCAAACCACACACACATGATATGCTATAAATTCCCAAAGAAGTAAAGTTAGAAATGGAATCTTTAAGAGTCAGACTATGGATTTTATTGATACGCAAGAAAATGACTTGAAAATTGAACTTCTGAAGAATCCGTGTAATTTTATAAAACAGAAAGATGAAAAGGCAATGTCACAAGGTTATTAATGTTATTTCTAATAGCAGAATGTCTTCTTTGATGGTAACTGGAAATTTTTTTAAAGGCTTTATGAACGACCATGGGAAAAAATCCTTGGCAATTGATCTCAAATAATTGAGTTTGTTAGCAAGCAGAAGTTCTGAGGAACAAAGCAAGTTTGTTTAAAATTGTCTGTTTTTGTCAAAAGTATCTAACTCCTTACTGCTTCTGAAGAAGAGAGACCTGTATCTGATCACTAAGAAATCAATATATTCAAAATCTTTGCCAAATTAAAGTTGCATTTCTGACTAATTATAAATCTTTCAGTGGCCTATTTCTCTTTTAACAAATTTATATTTCAGCATATAGCACCCAACACTTTTTTTACTTACTTGTGTAATACTGGAGTAGTTCACTTACAGCAAAGCAGTGTTCAATAAATTAAGAAAATGACAACTTGTGAGAAGTCCCTTATTATCCAGCTAATTCAAAAAAGTAACTGCAGTAGAGATCATTATATTGTTCATATCTTTCAGAATTTGCATGATATTCATTTGTAATTATTATATAATTTACCTTGTATGCTTGACTACATGAAAGAAAAAGGATGATATATTTTATTCATGCATAGTTAAAAATTGTTTCTTTAAATGCTCATAGCTCATTGAATATTCATCATCTTCTTTTCAAATTTCAATTTAACATTTTTTTTAATGCTGTTATATTTCCCGTAAATTTTGTTCAATAAGATTGAAAATTCTACAAGCAAAAAAGGGAAAAAAAAATTAAGTTTTCAAACTTTGTTAATATATGTATTACTTTTTAAAAACATGTATATGAACATTGTGCATAGCATGTAAAATATTTGTAAAAGTTAAATTGTTTTATGGTTTGATAAAATTTGGGTTGATAAAATAGTTTGATGAAAAATATTTTTTTTAAATAATTTTATTGTTGGTTCCTTAAATGCACTTGAGATTGAATTTTCACTGAAAAGTGCAAGTTCAAGCATGCTATTTATATGGCCACAATTACAGAATAATTCGTTAACCATTTCTGACAAAAATCAAAAAGATATCTAAAGCTAAAAGCAACTATGTCTTTTGATTGGTAAAATTATGTATACATGTGAAAAATATGGACTTACACACTAAGTGAAACTTGTTTGTAGAATACGGATAAAAGAATAAACAGCTACTTTTTTATTCATTTCTGCATATGTTTGTAAACAATTACTTTTGATACCAATTTACACTTATGGCAATTTTTAGGAATTTTCAATTAATTATATAATAAAACTAGAAGTAAATTATTGCTTATTACTCTTTTAATTATTGCATATCTGTATTTATAGCAATTATCTATTTACACTTACGTAAAAAAAAAAAATGGATCAGACTTCTCAATAACAACAACAAAACAATAAATAATCAATAGAGTGAAACTTCGATAAACAGCAATTAGAGGCAGATGAAAAATTTTTGAACAACCAAAAGAATTAACACTTATTTCAAATTCCATATTTCAATATTTAGTTCGATTTATAAAGTTTATGTAAGCAAAACTATAAAAACTTATAATGTTTATGTAAGCAAAACTTTATACACTTATACTTTAAAGCAGAAATTGATCACATGCCTTGTTGTTTCACCTTCACTGTTTGTCAGCATGTTAGCTTCTTGGCGAATTGCTATGAGGAACTGATATATGCTCATAGAAGCATCTACAGCTATTTTGCGACCTATAACAAAATGATACATTTGAAATAAGCTCCATTATTACTTTGCCATTAATAAAAGAAATTAAAATGACTGTTATTCATAGAAAATAAAGAATAAACATTAATTATGCATTTTCCCACTGACTAACAAATTTAAGATAATATTTGTACAAGCTGCTTAAACAGCTGAAGTTTAAATATGTACTTAAATTAGCTGCCCTGAAAAAATTCTTTATAAAATATGCTTTTATTTGAAACTAATAAAATAATTTGCTATACAGTTTCAAGGGAAGGTGAGATTAAATAATTCAATTTACAAAATTCATCTGAATTTCATATTCAGAAATGAATGAGTGTGGCCCACTTGATAAATTTATTAAGGTAATGGCTCTTACTTTTGACAATGCAATTTGATTATTCAGGTTCATTAATTAGTTTCCACACTTTTATTATTTCTGATATAAAATTACAAATTGAAAACTCAAGAATTATTCATTTCCTATTAACTCTCCATCTGGCCAAGGGTTTTGCTAGAAAACCTCAGATTTACCAAAACAGACACGAGGTATTTTTTTTTTAATATAAAATGTCCCTGGTATTTCATACTAAAAAATATTCTAAGCCAAATACATAAACCCTGGCTAATTAGAGGGTTAAACTATATAATAAATTATTTTTATTCTCTAGTTTATTAAAAGGAGATTTTATGATTTTTAAATAAAAGCTTTTTTCATAAAACTTTTTTTGGGGGATACTCAGTCAATACCAGCACTTGGCGAGGTTCCCGAAGTCGCTTTCAGCAACTTGGGCGATAAGTGCCAAACAGTGGGAAGAGTGTTTACGTTGCTAGCTCAGATTATAACCAGGATAGGGAAAAGAAAAGAGTATTTTCTTTCTATATGTAGATACTTCGCATTGGGTGTCGTGACTTTGCAGATCTTTTTAGTCTCAACGGCACATTATTAATAAAATTATTAAACTGAAAAATATTTTTTTCAGCAGAAGATAAATCACTCTTTTACTTTCAACAGTTGTTACTCAAATGATAAAAAATATCCAGAAATTCTCAAAAATCAGAATTTATGTTACAATCTGATGTAAACTTCATTGAAAATATTTTTTCTGCTGTATCCAGTGGCACAAATAGTAAAATTATGAAAGTTTTGTTTCAGTCATTAAGCAAAAACATAAAAATCATTTAAACTTAAAAAAATCAATAAAATCAAATTTTGAAAAAAAAAAAAATCTCCGCCAAATTATATTGTCATTAAGAATGAAGTATTTGTAAAATTTTAGCTCAACAGCTTATTAGGAAATAGTTTAAAAAAGGATGCCAAAGTTTTAATCACAATAACAAACACCATGAGCGATTTAATTAAAAACTTATAAAAGTGTTGCTACTTTAATAGGTGCTTTTTGGGATGTTAGAGCATTTAAGTCTCATAAAAGAATATAATATTGTATGCCAGAATAAAATTACAAAAATCAACTTACAGAAAAAAATTTATATAAACTTATGAAATGGAAAAAGTTTAAAATGATGTGGTACATTTTCACTACAAATAATTTGACGACTGGGTATGAATTACGTTTAAAAAAAAAAAAAGACTCAATAAATATGCATGAGCCACTGACTAAATATTATGAAGAATTGAGTGATAGCAGTTTCATTAACACCAACAATCAACAAGTATATGAAAAGTGACCATGGAGAATTTTTTGATGAAGAAAGTTCTTACAGAACAGAAATGAATTTGGAACAATTTCAGAAAAATATTCTGTGTGTTGAGGAGTTAAAAATACAAATTCGATTAATACAATTTAACAGGGCATTTTTGCCTGCATTGAGAGAGGGATTATTATGTACATACGTAAGTTCCATGTTTTTATTTATAACCAAATGCTTTACTAGTCTGAAAAAAAGAAACAATATATTGCAAATCCACTTCTTTTGCTCAAAAATGATTTTTAATATTCAAAATGACGTATCTTAAATTTTCTACGAGTGCAAAGCGTCCACACAATAATATTCCTCTTCGTGCAAAACCATCAGAAGCAATACTACATCTATTTTAAAATGATAACTTCAGAAGTATAAGTCTACTAAGTACACGTTTAAAGCACAAGTTTGGGTAAAAAAAAAAGCGATACTCGTTAACATTCGTGCGACCTTGTTCAACATTCAGGCTTTTCTATTCATACACATATATTACTTCTTGTGTACTTTATTTTACATCTGATGAGAGAAAAAGGCCTTTTAATCAAAATCTGTGCAGAAGTTATGGTATTTCTCACCAAAATTTTAATTGTATTATAGTTTATTTAGATTGACGTATTAAGTCAATAGCTTCTGCTTTTAACAGCAACAAATACTACACTAATAAACTTACCAAAATAATTTTTAATCTCATTTTCCTTAACAGACGATGGCGCATAATCAGCAATTAATTTAGCTAAACCTTGAATACCCATGTTACTTCTTTAAAATTATAATCCCTGTTATGAAAAGCCAAATTCGCGGGAAAACCAATCTTTAATACGGTTATGATTTTAAATTACTGAAAAATGGCTTACGTATAGTTCTCCATAGTTTGCCTTTGTAATTTCAGGAAAATACATATAACTACATATATATTAAAAATACTACATACATATGTATAAGTATAGGGAAATTATTTAATTAATATATAAAATATAATATACATAAATGACATATAAAATATTATTGATATCTTGTGATGATTACAGAGCCTAAGGCAAAGTTTTACTCAACTCGTGTAAAGCGATCCTTTATTTGTTTCCATCCAATGGATCCCAGCTATGTTTATGTTGAAATACTAATTTCGTATTTAGAACCGATGATTGTATTGTAAAAGATGAATTTTTCACCTAGGTTCCCGAAACCATATAGTTCAAAAAATGTGCCTGTTTTTCTTCATAATAGAATGACAGATGGGAGACATATTGTATCTTCATTTCAGGTTTGTTTACGTTTGAAAAGTTATAATTTTGTTTGACAGCAGTATGAAATGTTTTTGGCGATATGATAAATATAAAATATTAAATTTCTCTGAATGTATTGTAACGATAATGAGGAGAATAAACTTCTATTTTATTAATTAATTGATCTCATTCATTGATGGAGCGGCACATGAAAGTAATTATTTAATTTCATTATGTTATTGCATGAAGACACGATTGTTTGTTTAAAAGGATCTTAAAGTAAGAAATCAGCGCCTCTCTTCTCTTCCAATTTCATTCTAATTTTATGTATTTTAAAACAATATAATTTAATTGTAAATTTTTAGGAAAGATTAGTTACGAAAAAGTAAAATATTTACAGTGAGTTGAAATCAAGATTGCACAAGTGATTGGGCATTTATGTAATGATGACTACTTTGAAAAAAATACAGGCATATCATTTTAAATTTAATTTCCATTTTTGCAGAGTTTATTTTCACATTAGCAACTGTGTGGATAGTTGATCTTTGCTGTCATCTCCAGTTAAATATTTCATTGAATCCATTTCTCTAATTCACTGGAGAAATGGGTTCATTCATTGAACCGATTTTTCCATTGTTTGAGGGTTTGATTAGTGTTAATGGTTTTATCTCTTTGAAAGTTTTCAGGCATTTAAGTAGTATTTGTATTTTGTTCTGAGATTAACGCAGATAGTCTTCATAGTTTGCCGTCATAGGTATTCTTCATATATGCATGCATGCTTTGAATCTTCTTAGGGGAAAAAATGCTTTGAATTAGTTTTCTAATTATGTTTTGTTTTTATACAAACTGCAGTGCTGAAAAACATTAAGTGCATCTAACTAATAACATACACCAGTGTCTAAATAGCTAAAGTATTTATATATTGTGAGGATGGAGTAGTTTTCAAGAATTATCAAGCTTGACGTATTCTGCAGCCCTCCATAATACATTCTTGATTACTGGATGTTGCTGCAAAACATGTAGTATTAAGACACAATAACACGCCGAACGAAACTAATTCAGAAGTCAAAACAACAAAAATCAGCGTAATATTCTCAATATTTTCACAGGACTAGTTTCGATGGTTTTTACCGAACCATCATCCTCAGCTGCGAAACCGTAAATGAAGAAGATCGGAAATAATGATTAGATAAGATTCTAAATAATGATTAGCCTGGACAAGAATAAGCACGTGGCGCCATCTGTTGGTGAAACCAGAGCTAAAACATAATTTCTTTAAAGGCCGAAGGCAAAATTGGATTGGAATTAGGATCGTTAACTAGAACAGAAAGATTTTTTTGAATGTGGAATGCCTCTAGAAAATCCAGTTCTCCAATGGAAGATGTTTTTTGAATAATTTTGGCAGCAGAAAAATTGAAAATGTGATTTTCGGACCAACAATGTTGAGCAACAGAAGACTTCTGAGTTTCCTTTTTTCTAACATATGCCTCATGTTCTTTGACGCGAAATTTTAAGGCTCTTTTAGTTTGGCCAATGTAAATTAAACCACATTGGCAAGGAATCCTATAAATCCCCCAGGAATTCATATCCGGAACGGGGTCCTTGAGTATGGAACTCGGAATTTTATTGATGGGAGAATAAACGACTCGAAAGTTAAATTTCTGCAAAATATGTGCAACTTTATAGCTAACTGATGGAAAGAAGGGAATGACAACAGAATTTTTATAATCTCCTAAAACAAGAGTGTGCCTTTTAGTGTGTTGAGAAGAGAATTTTTTAACTGCTTGATTAATAATGTTGGGTGAAAAGCCCCGGTCAATAGCTATTGCTTTTAAATAATTTAGTTCTTTATCAAGGGATAGTTTGGAGGAGCAAACTTGAAGAGCACGGAAAACATAGGAATAAAATGAAGCTAACTTTTGTTTAGTCGGATGACATGATTTAAAGTGTGGTGGAAGGCAAACCGATGAAGGTTTACGGTAAACCGTAGTACTGAAGTCGTATGTGTTGCGTGTGACTAGAATGTCGAGAAACGGAAGAGAATTGCAAGTCTCAACTTCAAAAGTGAACTGAATAGCAGGATCAATAGAATTCATTGTTGAAAGAACTTTATTTAAATCATCTTTATTACCTTCAAACAGGGTAAAAGTATCGTCTACGTAGCGGAACCATACAGGGAAGTTTAAAATTTCAAACAATCTTGATTCATAATAATGCATGTAGATATCAGCCAGGATGGGACTGAGGGGGCTTCCCATGGCTAATCCCTCAGTTTGCTTGTAATATTTATTTTGGAAAACAAAATGTGTTTGTTTCAAACAGAGTTGAGTGAGAGAAATTAGCTCATCAATTTCCATGCAAGAGAAATGAAATTCGCGAAGTCTGGTTTCTAGACATCTTATTGCACCCTCCACTGGAACATTGGTGAATAATGATTTTACATCAAAAGAAACCATGAGTAAATTTCTAGGAGAAATGTTTTTAATCTTTTTTACAAATTCTATTGAATTTTTTACGGTGTAAATGTTATTGTCTAATAGAGTTGAAAATCTGGAAACTAAATATTTAGCTAATGGATACGAGGCAGTACCTAAATTTGAAACAATAGGGCGGAAAGGAATACCACTTTTATGAGTTTTGGGCAGAGCATATAATCTGGCACAATTCGCAACCGATGGGATAAGTGAATGTTTTAAGTTGCTTGAAATAATTTGTTTAAATAATAATTAATAATCGCAGTTTTTATTTTTGACAGGTCCGAAGGTGAAGTATCTTTAGGGATCGGAATATATGGTCCTTCGTTTAAGAGTTTGGTTACACCATCGATGTAAGTGTTTTTATCCATGATGACTATCTGGCCACCTTTGTCGGCTTTTGAAATGATAATATTCGGGTTAGAATGAATTTCGCGCATTGTAGTTCTTTCTCTCGCAGTTAGATTTGGTTTCAAAGGTTTATTATTGAATTTAACATTATGAGCGATAAGTTTTCGCTTCAGTTCTACATTACTCTAGCTTTTTAACGCTGTTGTCTTCCATGAAGCTTTTTCTGGGAAAAGGAATTTTTTTTTTTTTTTGACAGAGAGAGATTGGCTGCCACACTTGTCGCACTGCGGCCTTCCTCCAACTTCCCAATGATTCGACCTCGGGTAAAAGCATCCAAATGTCGTCTAACAGATTGATTATTCGCCATTTCTCGCTGAGACAGCAACTCGGTGTGATTTTAACTGCTATACGGCGTGCAATCTCTTTGCCAGAAATACTGATCTTACACCGACAACATGCTTTATACTACTCAGACACTCCCAAATTACGTCTACCTGCATATCTGCACATGTGCTACCGTATATCACCTTACTTAATCTTCTGATTGGTCTTTCTGTCTGCTCTGCCTCTTTGTTCAGCTGATATGCTAATTGTTCGACTTCGTCCTTAATTTTTGCACACCAGTGTATGTTTGAAACTTGGATTTTGGTCATTAAAAGTGGTTTCAAAGTCTTAAGAAACATGGAGAAATGTTTACATTTATGATAAAGCCCAATGAAATAGAAGAAAATATTATAAATTTCCAGTATTTTGAATATCTAAGAATTGACAATTTTAGTTTAGAAATGATTGATTTTAAAAGTTCAACATTATGGATGGATAAATTCAAGAAATTGCGGAATGTTTTGGAAAATACAGAAGATAATCATTTTCTCACGATATCAACATGTTGAGCATCACTTCCTACGAGGTTTTCATCATTATAAAAAAATTGCCTTTCCCATTTTGTCCACATTCGGGTCCACTTATAAGTGTGAGCAAATATTTTCAAAAATGAAATTTATTTTAAGCAAAAACAGGAGCAGGTTAACTATTGAAAATTCAGAGGCTTGTGTTTGACTTAAAACGACTAACTAAAACCAGACTCGACTAAATTGATGTCACAAGTTCAACATCAGGGGAGCTATTGATATTGTAGAGAAATTTTATAAATAAAGTTTATTCAACTATGTTTGTAATTATTTTCTTAATAAAATATATCTTATTATTTACTAAAATGCTGTTTTAATACAAAAATATCTCTGACTCAAACGTCTCTTTAATACTCACATTTTGGTTGATTTTGACCCGCGGCCAAAAAAGGTTGCCAACCCCTGATGTATAGAGTTAGTTTCAGTGTGTGTTTTACAATTTGTATTTCATATTGAATATTAGTTTATAAGCAAACAACTTTTAGTAAGTTAAAACTCTTAATTAGAAAACTTTATTATTCATGAGTTTTGATGTAGTTTAATGATTGGAGGGCATTTAAATGTACAACCAGTCTTAAATTAGTTATTTGTTATTCTTGAGTTGAAAACAACTGTTTACTCTCAGTTTGAAAATATGAGTTGAAATATTTTGGGAAAATTTAAATAGAAGTATTTCGTTTAATATAAGTGGTTAAATTGTCATGATTGCCAGAAATTTATGGTCATAGAACATAGACCATAACAATTAAAGTTTGTGTAATTAAAAAAAAATGTCATGTAACTTTTTTTAAATAGCATAATTCTTAATTGGATGGAAGTGAAATACATGTTTTTTAAATTTGCATATTTTTGTGTACTTTAAAGAAAAATTAATTTATCATGAGATAAAATAGTAGCCACTGATATCTTTGATTTTTAACTACACAGAATTCATCTGAATAATTTTAAATTTAATTTAAGTACTTGTTTATTAAAGAAGACTTTTATTTATTGTAGACATTAGAGCTTATTGTGGAACATAGTGCCATTCCTGAAAATGTGGAAGCTTTATTTTGTGTTATTAAAAGACTAGATGATATCTTGCTTGATCATAATCCTTCTCTGTCAGCAGCTCTTCAGATATTTTCAGTAAGTTATGTTAATGATTTTTCTGTGAAAAGAATACCTAATACTTTTATTTATTTATTAGTATTTTTAAGTTTGTAAAATAATTATCAGCTGTCACATTAACCTTCCCTTTCAATGAAATGATATTGAATTCAAAGCAATTAAAAATTCAAGTTTCTGTTAATTATTTTGTAAATGAGAAGGCTAACGGAAAATAAATTATTTGTAGTTCAATTCCAACAGAATACGATACTAATGTTATTTTTATCATATTCTGTTGAAAATGAACTGTAAATGTTTAAGTAATAAATGGAAAAAATCCATATTAGTTTTAAAATAGGTTATTATTCTAATATAAAGGTATACGCTGACTCAAAGCTGACACCTGTACATTCACTATGACATATTAGGTATCGCTAAGACTTCCTAACTATTAAAGTTCAGCCCTTGATGGAATTCTAATATAGGGGACAGTCCAAAGGTCTCCCACCCCTCTTTACATAACACCAACTTCTTGAGGGGATTTCAGCTCACCATGTATTTCGAGTGCTATCTTTGCCACACAGACACCATACGCTTGCAAACTTCCATGCCTCGTCCAGGATTCATACTCGGGCCCTTCGTATGGCAATCAGCGATGCTTACTGCTATGCCATGTGGGCGGCATTCTAGCATAATGCTAAAATGTGTACCCCACCAGTGGCAAAGTGATTAAGGCCACTATATACTTTGAGTACGGTTTGAGTTTGATTCCAAGTGAGCAGCCTAGTTGCTTTTTCTCATGTGTAATGTGAATAGGAGCCAGTTTTCCTTAGAAAGTCCTCCATGAAGGCATCCCACTTCTCAGGTAGATAGTCATTGTGTTTTGCTTTATTCAAATAGCTTAACCTAATCTAGTGGTAAAATGTGCCATGCCATAGATTATATCAAGAGAAGAAAGGATTAGAAACCTCAAATTAGAATTTTTACTCTCTCAAACTATAATGTTTTCTCTTAATAGTCATATTTGATTATGTTTTTTACAAGCAGTGTATCTTGAATGTATTATTAAGATTGTCATTTTTACTTTGAAATTACTTAAAACATTATCAGAGACATCAAATTTTATTTCTTATTTGGAATCCTTAAAGGTTAACTTAATGCAATACTGACATCGAATTTTGTTTCTTATTTGGAATCCTTAAAAGTCAACTTAATGCAATTCTAAGTAGGAAATTCTGGGTACTTTAACATGACATCATGCCATATACTGAAAACCTGCTTAATATCGCTTGTTGATGTGTGTCTTATAAAACACAAATTAATTGAAAGTTTTTTATTTTAAATTTTTGCTCTTTGATAAATTTTATTGGTTATTATAACATCACATCACACATATTTTCCATAATTTTAGTTGTAAAAAAATACAACATCTAAGGGATCGTAATATAAATTATAAGGAAAGCGAATCAGAATAACATACAAATGTTTATTTTTTGATGATTACACTCATATATATCATGGGACAACTGCACTGATGTCTGCAGCAATGAAGCAAAGGTGACAGGTGATGAGTGGCATAATTAACAAGCTTATATAGCTCACCACTGTAGGATGCATAGGCAGGCACTTGCAGCAAATAATGTGTCCACCAGTTATGAAATTCTTTTGAGATTGTCAAGATCATTAACTTCACATAATCTCAGCTACAAAATAATCAATTATTCAAAACACTATGCAGGAGCATAAGAAGTATACATCAATGTCTTTTTTACATACTGAAATCACATGCTTATCTTGAGAAAAGATATTAAACTATATTTTTTAGCTAAGGACAATTTTTTTTTTTTTTTTTTTTTTTTTGTTGTTTAGAACACAGTTTCGAATTGAGTGGTTGTTGATGGAAATTGGCTGCTTAAAACTGCATATTTAAGTGACACTTTTATCAAGACCAATGAGCACGTCATTAAAATCTAAAAGGTTAACTTTAGACCAAAAAAGTATATGCATTTATTGCTCACAAAAAATTCATGTTTTCAAGAAAAATAATTTTCAACAATTTGCGTATGAACCAGAAACTTTAATTCCTTTCCAACTATCATAAAAGGCTTTTCAGAGGAGGAAGAAATTGTAATAGGGAAGACATTATTGAAGAAATTATTCAGCACCTGAAAGATCTGAGTGAAGCTTTTAATCAGTATTTTCCAAATTAGCAGCGCATTAAATATTAAAATGAATTGTGGATTAAAAACCCCATGCTATAGCCTATGCACGACTTTCATCCATGTCAGCAGAAGAATACAAAACTTTTTTATTTGAATGACATCTGATATATCATTACAAGAAAAATATAAATTAATTCTCTCAGTGGAATTCTGGTGCAGTTTAAAAGGTGAATATCCTAACTTCTCCAAAAGGTAATTTGCAGCTGCATGAACTTCTGCCATTTGCAACTACTTGAAATGAGTTACTCACCTGTATGTGTCGATAAAAAGTAAATACCCCAATAGACTTGATGCTGAACATGACAGAAATTCAATTTTTATTCATAAAACATAATAAGTACAACTGCAATATTAAAAAACAGTGTCGCTCATCTCATTAAGATTTAATTTAAAAGTCCTGTTTGATTATATTACACTCTTTTGCAAAAAAATTGAAGCATCATGAACAAAGTGGTTGTTTTTGATCATATTGAATATGTGTATAGGTTATACACAGATAATAAAATGATTAAAAAAATCAAGGTCATAGTACCTGTTCTTGGCTCACAATCACCCATTGAGTGTTCAAATTAGTAGTTGGTCGAATGCCCCTGGCAGCAATGCATGCTTGAATTCGTTGAGGCAAGGAGTGGTAGAGGTTCCTAATGTCATGCTGCAACACATTCTGCCAGGCATTCATCAGTTGTCGCTCCAGATCTGTGATATTTTGTACTGCCCGAATCTGGCGGCCTACCATGTCCCAGACATGCTCGATTGGTGAAAGGTCTGGTCACCTTGCTGGCCAAGGAAGAATATCAACTGCACGGAGACAATCCAGAGAGAGAGAGAGTCCAGATATATCAATCGCACGGAGACAGTGAGTGGTATGTGGCCTGGCATTATCTTGTTGGAAAATGGCCCCAGGATGATGTCAGGATGGTATCAACATATCTTTGAGCTGTTAAAGATGTGTGGAGGATGACTAAAGATGTCCTGCTGTCATAAGAAATAGTGCCCCACACCGTCATACCAGGAGTTATGGTTGTATGCCTTTGTAAAAAAGAGTCTGATTGGAACCGCTTGCCCCATACTCTCCAGACATGAACACGGTGGTCATCAGCTTCAAGATGAAGTGGGATTCATCGTTGAACAACTATGATGCCAGTCTGATGGCAGCCATGATGATCGGCTGCGACACCACTCCAAATGACTCTTCCGATGTTGTGGGGTCAAAGGAAAACGTCTTAAA
>KK115873.1:246832-296152 GCA_000611955.2 Stegodyphus mimosarum | reverse complement strand
ACCACTCCAGACGACTCTTCCGATGTTGTGGGGTCAAAGGCAAACGTCTTAAATGCCTCTGTGAGCGTAATCCCACCTCAGACAAGTGCCGTGAGATGATGGATGGTACCACAGGAGGTATAGACATGGCTGTAATGCGTTGACTAGTCGACAATGATATCATTGGGCGGTTCGGACCTGACGAACAATCATCCTATCTTGCCTCCCATTTGTGCTCCTTGGCCTTCCAGACCCTTCATTTCATGAGCAATTTCCTTGTAGCAACCATTGCTGCCAACATATTTGCACAGCAGTGTCTGTATGCTGCAGGTGGTGGTTTGTTGCTCAGTATGACCACCCAGCTTCACGCAACCCTGCAATGCGACCACGTTCAAAGTCGTTTATTTGTCTGTAAAGCCTTTGATATAATTTTAATGGCATCTTTAATTGCTTCTTTATGGAATTACAATGGCAGCAACAAAAAAGGATAAATTTTCTGCGTCTATTACTGGTTTTATATGTCGTGAATAGCGCGCTATGATTGTGATTCCTGTTCATTTGCCTTGAAAGTATGATCATTTGCGTGTTCAATCAAAATGTTTTTGTATACCGAATTTCATCACAATTGCAAAAGTCCTTCTTGGTGCTTCGATTTTTTTGCAAAAGAATATATTTTAAGAATTTTGGGGTTAATTTTTAAATTACTTTTTGGAACAAATAAATATTATTTGAAATAATTGTCATTTTTATTGAATAATCCATTTACAGAATGTTGCATTAGAAGCATACTGTTGCAGAAAACCCACGTAAAGTGGACATTAAAAAGAGTTCCTCTTATCAAAAAGACTAAGAAACCCTTATCTAGTACAACTCCATCTTGTAGTTGGAGTTTCATTTTCTATCAGTGTAGATAATTCCTTGTATATGTAAAACTATTTGCAAGTACTATCTGACATAATTTTGTTTTTAGTAGGTAATAAAAATTTACAATTCTTTCTTTTTATAGATTAATTTGATTTTTTTCTGGTACATTTTTTTTTTGCTTTTTTTCCCCCAGGAACTTAAATGTGAAATAGTGCAAACTGGGAGAAGAGAAGTAGAATCTGATAATAGTAGTCCATGTAAAGAAACAGCAAAATGGATCAGAAATATACTTCTTCAGCATGTTCTGGAGGTTCCCATTTAATTTTCTCTTTGTGTTTTATTTTATATTAATTTTCTTTTATAATTACATAAATACTAGATATGTTATTGTAGAAAATTATGTGTTTGATGAGTAGAGCTTTTAATGAATTATTTTAAAAGTCAAGTTTAAGGAGAGTATAAGACTTTTGTATAATATTTTCAAAAATTAAATTAAATGAAAATGTGAATATAATTTTCATGTGAATATAATTCAGTAATTGTGATAAAGAAATACAGTAGAAGTTTAGTATTAAAATACAATAATACTCTTGCATAAACTCAAGTGAATACATACTTATTGAAACTATTATTAGTTGTGACAGTTGCCTGAATGTATGATTTATAGACATACAAGAGTCATCTGTTTTATATATTTCATATTGATTAGATTCTGTGCTAGTTAAAATCAACATTCTTTTTATACTGACAGTTCACAGCTTTTGATTTTTAGGTTGCCAGGTTTTATAAATCTTCATAACAATAAGTTTAACCTCAAAATTTTTAATTTTAGTTGTAAGCAATGCATTCTCTTAAGTAAATATCAAACTTGTATTTAATATATAGTTGAATCTTTTTTTTAATTGATTCTTCAGTTTATCTCATTAATTAATAATTTTCGAATCTTCAGTCTTAAAATCAAACTTCATTGTGTAGAGACATTAGGTTATTTCAAAGCAGGAGATATGAAAAATGAGCAACGCATTCACCGGGAATCGAACTATGGAACTCTTGGTTATGCATTGAGCATGTGACCACTACACCACGAAGGCATGCGAAGAAGGTGGGAGAAATACCTTATATACTCTCCCTTTTAAAGGATGACTGGGGATTCGGGGCCACAATCTCCAAATCCTGGTGGTGGAGGTAAAAGGCGGTGGATCATCCACCACCTTTTAGTTCAGGCACCAGTGTAGAGAGTGGTTATTTCGCAACAGGAGACATGAAAAATGAGCAGTGCACCAGTGTAGAGAGTGGTTATTTCGAAGCAAGAGACATGAAAAATGAGCAATGCCTTTTCTGGGAATCAAATCACGGACCTCTCGGTTACGCCTCGAGCATACTGTTCACTACACCATGATTCTCTACACCATTTTCAGGCAACTGGGGGTATAACATGTTCTTCCTTCAGTGATACTGTAATTGCGGAAGTAGAAGTTTGGGGATAAATTCCTTTAAGTTAAAACTTTTTGGCTGAGATTCTGTGAAAAGAGGCTCTATTGATTTGATTGGTCTTCTGTATCATCCTTCTAGTAATTTTTGACATTTCTTACTTTTGAGTTTGTGATTTGGAAAACTGTTCTTAGATCAGATTGCATCCCACTGTGCATAGGAAAATATTCTTTTGCTTTGGTTGAATTATTTATGTTGATATGCATAACCATATATATAAATGATGTGATTGGCATGTTATTCTCCAAGGCTTCTAATTGCAAAAGATCATTGCTGAAGAGGAAAGCTGAAGTACTTGAGGCTTTAGAAAAAAATGAAACTACTTTATGAAAACTAGTGTCTTTTAGTTAAAAAACAGGGATTGACAAATTATTTTAGAGCAAAAAAAGAAAAAAGAAAGTTTTATATTTGGGAGAGGGGCAGTGAAAATCAGAAGCAGCCGGTCTACTCAAAATAGATATATTAATTAAATTGGGTTTGATCTGTTCTGTTTCAAATATGATCAGAATATTTATGTGGTGCAGCCACATCAGATAGTGAAATTTGCTAGGTAGTGTGTTGCAGAACTTATATGCGGCAGACATCTAAATCACATGGCAAAAAGCCCTACATTGATCCCTGCAAATACTATACTATAATGTTGATCTAACCTTTGGATTAAGGAATGATTCAAACATTTAAGATCATATGGATGAAAGATTACTGTTTTGCTGTGTTTTATCAAAGTTTTTATGTATTTGGATGGCTAGGAATTCAGTTTTAGTCACAGCTTGCTGGATATTAGAAACTCTTAAAAATTTGATCTGAAGCTGTACACCCAGTTGTTTTAGGAAGAAAAGATTTGACAAAATTTATTTAATAGAGATCAGTAAGTATGATACAGAGAATCAAATTGAGAGAGAGATGGAACTTTTAATGGTAAAATTAATGTTGCAAAGGCTATTGCAATAAAAACAGACAAAGTAAGTAATGTGCTAAGCAAAGCTACAATGCATTACTTTTGAGGCACATAACATTTTATCAGAACCCACGAGGAAGTTTATTTTATGAATAAGCTAACATTTCATCTCAAAATAACTGAAAGATCAAAACCATATAAAAAATAAACAGTTTTAATATAGAATTTTTTAAATAATTTCTTTAACAGTATGTAACTGTTTTGCAGCATTTTCTTTATTAAAGCTAGAGAGTTATTTTTCTTTTGATTCGTAATTTCTTTTATTTAGTTACATATATCTGTTACATATAATTTATTCTTTAATATAGTTTATGTTATTGCCTTTTTATTGAGCATTTTTACTTCCTTGCACGAAGTAAAAGGGAAGTATTGTAATCTAAAAAAATTTCAGGTATTATATTTCAACAAAAATATCTATTTTGACCGCTATCAAATGCAATTTAATGATGTTTTTACGTGACATTCATACATAAGAACAGAATAAAGGATTCTTTTTACCCCAAAAAATTATAAAACTGATTTAAAATGGATTCTGAAGAGATTTTTTTTCATGGCATATGTGCATACGAATGTATGTATGTATCTCGCATAACTCAAAAACGAGTAGCCTCAGAACGTTGAAATTTTGTATTTAGGACTGCTATAACATTTGTATATAGGACTGTTATAATATTTGTATATAGGACTGCTATAACATGTAGATGTGCATCTCCTATTTTGCTTGCAATCGGCCACACCAAAAGTGTATAAATTTATGTATATATATATCCACTCTGTTACTCGACTCAGTGAGCTCAGTTTTTTGTATTCTTATGTGTTGGTAAATTGTGCATTTTTTTCTGTAAATATAATTCAGTTATGTTGTTCATATCTTCCGGTTAAGGTTTTTATGCCTTTAGTAAATCTGCATGCAAGATTTGTAGAATTTTGAAGAATTTAAAAGGTGTCTAAGTGTGGCTAAGTCTAATCATTTTTCTCATGCCAGACATATTTGTTTACATTTGAAACCTAGGAGTATATTGAATTTGTTGCAAATCTAGAGAAACTAAGCTTTGCAACAAAGACAGCACCTTCTTGTATTATTGCGAATTAAATCATGCTTATGCTTACTGCATTCAGGAATTTATTTGAGGAAATAAGTGTTTAAGATTTACTTCATAATTTTTAATATAGATATTTTTAGTTTTTATGTATTTTTGCTTTGTCACGAAGTGAAAACTGAATTAATTGAATGAGAAATATTGAATCGTCTGTGAAGAACTGTTTCTGTCTTTTTTTTCATGTTTGTTTGTTTGTTTAATTTCTTTTAAACATCATTTTAGATTTATTATAATATTTGAATAAAATGTGTGACAACGATTAGGTAATTCTCTAGATGATATGCATAATTGTTTTGCACTCTGATGAGTTACAAAATGAATGAGATGTAATGCTGTTAAGTGAAGCTAGTGCCAGGGTGTCACTGTAAAGTATAGTGAATTTTAAAGAGTGCGTTTATTCTATTGTGGTTTATGCACTATCTATGAAGTAGATTTAATTCAATTCAATAAGATTGCATGAAATGCAAAATGCATATAATTTAATATTCCGTACAAGGAAGTCATATAGTGTACACATCAGATTTTTTAAACTTAAGACAAATTCTTTTCCAAACACTGTATTCTTATGAAGCACTTCTTGATAATGGACAAGTCTTGTCTGAGTGTCTATTAATGGGAAGACTGATTGTTCATAGTTTTTGATATTTATGGCAGTAATGTCAAAGATTTAAAAATGATTGAAGAAGTTTTTCAAAATAAAGCTATTCATATGCTGAAATAAATAAAAAAAAGTACCCCTCCCCGAAAAAAAATGTCACTTTATCTGAATGCGGATTGTATTCTGCTATATTTTTCAAAAATTAATTCATTTTTGTCTAGTGGAACACGAGAAAAATGTAATTGCATTAGAATTGTGACAGAAAACAACATTTATTTTAAAAATCATAATGATATATAATTCTCATAAACATCTGACAATAAAGGAAAATTTCCCTGAAAGATTTTATAGTGCTAGGTTTAGGAATAACCCCCCCCCCAAAAAATCTGGGGAAAAATGAATGATAATAGAAATTTTACCTGTTATTAACTCAGTGTCTTGCAGTCAGCACGTGAGACTGTCTAGCCGAAATTCTAAAAGACAGGTTGCTTTTAAATATCTTTAGTCCAAAGGAGCATCAGCCCAAATGCTCTTGAAATGTGTGTATGTATGTAAATGAGGAAAAAAAAACCCCATTTCTTTGGGCTTAATGTAGACTATGAAAGCTTTCAGATTTTTTTTTTTTAAATTTTATTACTACTGATGGGTTTGATCTTTCGATATTAGGGTCTTTTGTTAGACCCCTTCTTCTTCCCTCCTCCGTTTTCCATGTTGGCAACTACGATAAAGACTCATTCATGGAAGGTGCCCCTGGGTCATTACAGGGTAACTGAGCCGGCCGAGTCATGTTCAATTATCGTCATTTATTGTAATAAATTTCAATTTTGCCTCAACAATAAAAAAATGGGACTTATGCCTTCAAATGGTGTCTAGCCATATATCGCAGTCTAGAGGCAAACTTTCAGAAAATCTGAAAGGAGAAAGTTAAATTAATGTTATTCTGTAAACCACATTCTTATAAAACTTCTAGGTGCCTTTCATACTTTATGTTCTAAGTTTGTTGAAAAGATCCATAAAAAGATGGCGTGTAATTTTGTAGGAATTTTATTTGAGTAATGTAAATATATTAGATGTCTAGACATAGTAGACCTTAATATTGCGTACTAGAGGCTGAGTGGATAAGACAATGCTGGTAATTTGATCTGGTTGAAATCCTATTAAACAAGCTGCCTTCATGACTGCTTTAATGGTTTTCTCCTTATGTGATGCGAATGTGAGGCAGTTCTTAGTGTGTGCTTCACAAAGACATCGCTCTCCCTTTAGATTGATAGTCTTAGTGTGCTTTGTTGTAACTGCTCCCCCCCAAAAAAAATGTTTTTTAAGAATAACTTTTCTATCTTTGAGCATTAAAAAAAAAAAAAAAAACTTCTTACTTTAGCTCTAAAAAGTAAAAGTAAGGCTCTTAGACAAAATATTATAAAAAATGGAGACATGAGTTTTGATAATATTATTATTACGAAAATTAGAATTATAAAATGTTATGAGTCTTCTGTATTTGAATGATTCTATCTGTAGTTTTCAGTGCTTTTGTAAAAGAGTGAGATAACGAATGTAATAGGTTTCTTTCTGAAATCTCAATGAGTAAAATCGCTAATATCTTATTGCTATTAAAATGTAGTATATGCTGATTTATAACCAAATTCAGTAGATTTGAGGCAATTAAAGTTTATTTGAATGAATTTTTCTTTGCCATAAATTTTTACAAATTGGCATGTATGAAATTGATGGCAAAATTAAAAGGCTGTTGAAATATGTGAGTTAGACCATGCCATTTAGTTTTTATATGTATTGTTAATCATTTGTTTTGAATCAGCTGCTTTGATATAATATGAGAAACAATCTTTTAGGTTTTGAGGCAATTTGTTATGTCATATACAGTCCTTCCATCGAAAACTGCACCGGCTTATGGTAAGTGCACATTGTAAATGTTTTATTAAAAAAGGGCTGGGAGAAAAAGGAGAGGGAAAATAATGCATGTATTTAATGTTGCTTAGATTATAACCTGAGGAATGTTGCTTTGATTATAATCCAAGGCTTGGCAGTATTTTTAATTGGTTGGTTTATTGGGTGGTGCAAAAATTATTCTTCTTATAAACAACTATTCAGCTCATACTTTACAACTTTTACTAAAAGAGAATGTCTCTGTCATATTCTTGCCCCCAACTGTACAGCCACCATTTAGTCAGTGGAGAAAAATGTTATGCACACTGTTAGACAGATGCAAATAAGCCTTTTTAAAATCTATGTTAAATTTTCTGAACACCAGCCAGATCATACAAGAATTTTTGAAATATTTTAACATAAATTTTGCTGCGTTGAGCATTTCAGAGTCATGGGAGCATGTGTCTGCATATATTTTTAAAAATACTTAGCATAATTTTTGGTTAACTACCATATTCATGGTGATGATGATAGATGAATTTAAAGGTTTTCTGTTATCACAACCAAAATCAGAATGTTTCTATTAATGGAATTTGTGAAGAAATCCAGAGAAGTGATAATAAATGAAGTTCTGCAACTGAACAAAGAATTTTGTCTGTCTATAAAATTAAACGGAAAGTATTGGCACAAAAACTATTAACATGCTGTTTTTAATCTTTGATGTGGCAAATGATTATAAGTATCAAATTTGCTAATGATGTATTATGTAATTTATCACTTTTATTTAGTTATTTATTTTTTAGATGGCAGGACTAAAATTGATTATTGTTTTAATCATTTCTTTTACCTGCCATTTAATCACATGTTTGAATCTAAAAATAGCATTTTAGGGATGCCATCTAAGTAATAAATAAATAACTAAAAGCAGTAAATCACACACTACATAATCACCCATATTTTATTTGCAAATGAAATAAATTTTAAAAGAACTTCATTTTCTGAAAAGGCCGTTAAATATTTTCCTGATGTTTTGATTACTTTAAAAAAGTAGTTTTTTATTAGTAGTTAATAATTTCACTAGTTTTTTTAAATATTATAAAAGTTTTGTGTTTAAAAAAGAAAATTTATAACCCAAATTTTAAAATTCTGAAGGATTTTAACTGGTGGTCATTTGTTGAAGAAATAAAAAAAAGAAAGTTATTGTAAATTACGAGTTTTGCCAAGTTCTCCCCCCCCCCATGTGCATGCCTATTTGAAAATTAGCATCAAGTTTTGAAGGTGAGTATCTTAGAAATAGCTTGTATTGGGAGTATCTTAGAAATAGCTTTATGCACAGTCTGAGGTGAAAAATCAAACTATGAGAAAAACTGGCATGTCATTTAAGTTGAAGTTTGATTTTGTGCCAGGATACATATATTAGAACAATGTTATATCTAAATGTAACATGCATCCTAAATCAGGATTAGAAAATGATTTGGAGACATAAAAATGCAAAACTTGTCGATAGAAAAATTAAAATGAGAAATATAGAAGGGTCCCTTTTTTTATATAAATACATAGGACTTCTACCTCAAAACGATAATTTTATAAAAGTAGCGAAATGTTAGTGAAGTTTAAATAAAGGTTTAGTTGTTGTCATCTATAAGAGAGTATGGAGACTATAAAATTATGACAGCATATTCAAAATGTTGTTTATATTATGTTATTTATTTTTTTAAGAGTAATAATTATTTTGAAAACTTATTTCATTATTTTTGTGTATGTTATGCATTGTTAAAGGATTGAAAGAAGTGCACTTCAACTTATTGAAATTTATTATAGGATAACTTTTACATATTCTCATATAATAGTATTAAAATGGCTTGTGTACTAAATAATTTATAACATTTGTTAGTCCTGTTGCGTTTAATATGAATAATATTATAGACTTATTTTTTGTCTTTTCTCATTATACAGATCCCTTTTATGTTGTTTTTGTAAATCATTAGTTTTGTAACATTTTAAAGTTTTATACTTTTTCTATTCTGTTGAAATTCTGACAGAAAAAACTACTAAAAATATATATATTTTTTTTAATGATGTTATAGAGAGCAGTAAAATACTGAGATTGAAAGGTATTGGGCTGGAAATATTTCATGCTATTTGTGTAGATGTAAGTATCGTTTCTGTTCTTTATTTTTTGGTATGTATGTACATATGTTTGTTTGTTCTCCTCTGTACTCTGCAATACATTGATTGTAGCTCTGCATAGTACAATATATTATAATATCATATTTAAAAATTTATTATTAAAAAAATTTTTTTTTAATAAAACATGTCTGATTAAAAGTATGCAGAAATACTATGAACTTTGCTGCTGTTCTTTATTTAATTGAATTGCCATTTCTGTATTGTATTTCATTTTCTGCATTAGTTGCTAAGTATAGGTATGGTTTGGTGTAAGAGGGGCAGGACACCAAAATTTCACCATTGATTATACTGGTGTAGTCCTGCTGTATTAGCTGTTAAGCTTTGCCGCTGGTTTAAAAAAGAACACGCTGGGGGACAGTCTGAGGTCTTCCACCCCCTACCCCTACCACAAAACCAGACTTTCAGCTCATTATGTATTTTGAGTATCCCATGTCACACAGATATGATATAAATATCCATGCCATGAGATTTGAACCAAGTCCAAAGATACAGCAGTTAGGAGCACTGATCAACTATACCATTCAGGGTGTCTATGCACAATACAGGTACAGGTAGAAGTGGAAGTGACACCAAAATTTTAACCATTGGTCTTACAGGTATAGTTTTGCCAGACTAATTGTGCAACACCTTGGAGAATGGTGCAAGGGTTTGCTGCTCCTATTCTCCTGCCTCCAACCTCATGGTACGGCATCCCGTGTGACTAATCACTATACTTTGTAGTTAATAGTATGCACCATACAGTAAGACATCTTTTAAGAAAGTTTTCAGGAACTTTAGTGAAGCTGTTAGGAAAGAAGCTGAATTAGATGAATTTTAATGAAATTAGTGTTATCTTCAATAGGAAATAGTTTAAATTATTTCCTTCAGCAGTTCTTCTGGTAATTTAAAAATAGTCAAAACCATTCTTAAACTGATAAGAAAAAAATATTGCAATTGAGTTTTTTTTTTAAAAAAAACTTCAAATCAAAATTTAAAGATTGAGTTATTCTTTAATTGATCAATGAAAATTGCATTTGAAGATTTTTTTTAAAGTACTCAAACTTCAGTTTTATTCTAAAATGTTATATATTCTAAAATATAATATGGATTACTTTTCCTCTCATTGAACTAAATTATTACCTTGCTAACATTTTTTTCAAGTTGTTAATAAATGCTTGAGGTTAAATGTTGGTAAAGTGCAGTGTATCATAAATTTCAAATTCCATCACAGTAATTTCCATTGGTTTATTTAAAGGATGCATGTATAAGTCTTTTCATGCAACATTTCTGAAAATATCATGAATTACTATTAAGAGTACTGTATTAATATAAAATAACGTTGTTTTGTATGTTCATGGGATTTTTAATAGTAAAATTTAAATTATGTGGTTTATTAAAAGTATTTAAATTTTACTTAATTCAACAATATGTCTTTATTGTGCTTCATAGTATGAAAAGTTTGTCCCTTTGTATTCTGAACGAGAAAACTTCCTGCATTGCCTTTTTTCATACCTGCAGTACAAAGAAACATGTTTTCCTGCTTCTCGAGTACTTGAAAGTTTGCTTCTGTCCAGGAAAAAAGTTCTTGATTTATCAGCAGTAGGTAAGTATTCACTTAATCCATTAAGAAAATGGGGTGAGGGGTTTATATTTTACATAGTACATTTGTTTCATCTCACATAGCTATCTAATATAGTTTTTAGTTGAGGTAGTAAGGTATGTGGTGGTGTTTCATTTTAAATTATATTATTAAAAATAAACTAAGGCATTTTTGCATTTAATAATCTTTGAGAGGATTTATAAGTTAGCATAAAATTACTCTGACATCCTTGAATGAACATCCTTGAATAAAGTTCTTAGAAACTGGTTTTGTGAAAAGGAAATTAAACAGCATTTTATATTTTCTGTGAGATATTTTGTATGTACAGGAGAACCTCTGTTAATCAAGCATCTATAAACTGAGGTCTTTGTGAACTGAGCTAGCAATCAGTATAAATAAATAATTGGGAAATTTTACTAACATTAGAAAGGTAAAAGTCAGTAACATTCATGAATTTATCAGTGATTGATCTTTCGACCTTTCTTATCAATTAACAGCCTTCCTTTAGTGATTATTTTAAAAGTGAAAACAGCTCTAAGTGACATGTTAATAATAAATTAATTAGTTCTAGAGATGTTTCAAAAGCTAAAAGGATTTAAGAGTGGAAATTGACAAATGAAGAAGACAGTGACCAAATTTTGAAGTGATGAAGAAGTGAGTCACTGCGCGATTTTGGAAAACAGCAAAAATTTGCTGGGGTGTTGAAGATGACAGTGAAACAAAAATTGTAAAAATTAGCCATGCTGAAATCTTAGTTTGAGTTTATTTTGATTATGTCACAAGAGTGCACAAGAGCTCTGCCTAAAAGAGGTGATGCTTTTTTTTGGAAGACATGTAAGGAAAATTGTCGTTGTATACATTGCGTATGAGAAAAACCGTGAAAACTTCCATGCAGTCAGGATTTGGATTAGCCAGTATTCAGCAGTTTTACTGCTCAGCATAGTCTTAGCTGTTTAAAGAAAAGTGCTGATGCTTTTTCTGTAGATCTTTTGTTGATCAAAAACTGGCTTGATCATGTGGTAGCAGATAATTTCAGGACTATCACAAAAAAGGTTAACCTGCTTTCTCCCCCCCCCCGAAAAAAAATTTAAAAAATGTGTGTAAGGAATTTTTGAAATTTCACAATTGTTTATCATACTGTTTTCATTAATATTTTTGTCCTGAAATAAAATTTTTATATGGATTATTTGTAAACTGATGGCAGGAAATTTAATCTGTAATGAAAGTACTTTTTTTAAATGTTTATAGTTGTATTTCTACACTTATTTCAAATAAACAGATTGAGAAAGCTGTTGAAGGAAAATTTGGCATGAACTAAAATTCAGTCTGTGCTAACTGAGTGTTAGATTATCTGAGATGATTGTAGTCCCAATTACCTCAGTTAATTGAGGTTTTGCTGTTGAGATAATACTTCTTTACAGATTGTTGAAAAGTAGGAATAGGGAATTTATCAGATCTGGGATTTAACTTTTCATATCTATTAATTATTTTCTCAATATTGCCAGCTTTGCCCTTTCTTTTATTTCTGTGTATTATTTGTGATAATTTTCAAATATTGAATTAAAAAAATAATTTAAATTGTTAAAATAAAAGTTAAAAAGTATGCCTAGTGAAAATTTTTCTAAATGCTTATTGAATTCTATGATTTATCTGAATTTATTGGATTTTAATGCATATTCTAACAATAGTTCTAAAACTAAATGTATATGCATTATTTACTATAACATGTAATAACTCATTCAGTGAATAAGGAATAATTTATCTTATAGTTCTATTTTTTATAGGTATATTTAAAATAAGCATTTTATTTAGAATTTAAGAAATGTCTGCAGTATAAAATTAAGAG
Organism: Stegodyphus mimosarum; assembly: GCA_000611955.2. Taxonomy (NCBI): domain Eukaryota; kingdom Metazoa; phylum Arthropoda; class Arachnida; order Araneae; family Eresidae; genus Stegodyphus; species Stegodyphus mimosarum. The sequence goes on along the minus strand of KK115873.1, from coordinate 283,666 downwards.
AAAAATGAAAGTTATTAATATTTGTCTTAAAATTGTATTATTCAAGTTTGTGTATGATTTTTATTTTCATGGCACAAAGTTTCGTATGAGGTGCTTTATGTAGCTAATTTCAAAATCTCAAACCATGATCATGGACTTTCTTAAATGTGCAAGTGCTATACATACAACTAATGAAATTCTTTTTTTCTGGACAGAAAACTTAAAAGAATTGGTAATCAATTTTGAAGATGTAACTCTGGGAGCCTTTTGTAAAATTCTTGCCATTACTTTATCTGAATTAGATATGTATGAGCACAGAACCTCACGTAAGTAATTTAATTTCACATTTCAATAATCATAAAAGTTGTTAAAATGTATATTTTGTATGTATATATATGTATATTTTGTTTATAATAGTATTTATTATCTATATTACTTAATTTTTAACTTTTATATTGTTTGTTACATGTAAAAAATTATGTATTTATTTATGGTTGCAGTATACGCTCAAACTAAAGAAAAGAAAAACGAAAACATTCAGGCTCGTGATTCAAATCAAGGTAATAATTATCTTCTTTTTAAATTACTGTGGGATTTTAATTCAATACTGTACTCTTGTGAAAAATGATACTCTCTGATTGTCTGAATGTCCAACCAACCTTCCTATAAAGTTGTTAATCAGTGGTGACTAATTTTTTGCCAACCTAATGTGAAAAACAGTAGCCATTTTAAAAGTAGCAGCGTACGAAAATTACATACATTAGCAACAAATTAATGAAATTAAAAATGCATGAATCATTCATCATGAAATGCTGCAAAATGCATAAAGCAAGCATCCATAATGATGCACTGAGAATTATTTAATACAGCAACAAATTAAAAGACAAGTGTTCAAAATAAAATGCTTAACTTTCTTTTTTCCTTTTGGTCTTCTGCACTTGTGCACAGCAATTTGTTTTAATTTAAAAAAACAACTTATTTTAACTCAAAAAAAAAAAGAATTTCACAAATTAACTTCATGGAATGCACATTTCTGCTCTTTCTGCTATAGGCAAAATGCCATATTTCTGGATGAAAAAAAAAAAAAAAAAAACGCAATACTTACTTTATCAATAGCAGGCAAACTTCACAGTGGCATTGTAATTCATTACAAGAGGAGGAAGACTTCATACACTAATCACTACAAGCAGAAACCGTACACATGATCCTCGAATTTTAAAACTGTGAGCATTACTCATTGGCATAGTGCAAGCATAACGTGGGTTACATATAGCAGAGGAAGGTAGAATTACTCTGAAAACATACTTTGCTTTTTGCAGAAATAAGAACACAGAAATGTGACTGAAAACAGCAACTAAGATTTATTTCACTCTTAAAATTGAGTAGGCTCAGCAACAGCCTTTTATATAAAAATGAAAGCCAGTTGGTTGTTCACTGTCTTTATAGTTTATACATTCATAACAGCAGTGGAAGAAGGTAGAATTACATTGAAAGTCATACTTTGCTTTTTGCAGAAATAAGAACACAGGAACATGATTAAAAACAGCAACTATAATTTATTTCACTCTTAAAAGTGACTAGGTTGCATATAGAAACTGAATCAAAAAATGAAAGCTATTGTGGAGTTAACTGATTCAGTTTATACATTTTTGACAGCATGCCATCAGCCAATCAGGGGAAATCACGTCAGCAACAACCACATTAGTGTACCTCTGATTGGTCTCTGTAAGAGTTTTCATGAGGAAATATCAAAGAGGCAACAATAAACACATTTTTGTAAAATTCTATGTAGCCTATCTTGGTGATATAGCAGTTGCCGTGGTTGGGCAGATAATTATAGATACTGAAAAAAATGTATTTAAAACATAGTGTATTAAAATTTTTGTCTTTTCTAGTTAGTCTCAAGAGTTTGTTAAAAAAATTTCATAATATTACATTAACACAATCACTGCGAGTTTGCAAACTGGATTCAAACAATTTCCCAGCTACAAGATAATTGATTGCCTTACCTAAATGACTGAGTTCAATTATCACCATAGTAAATGCATGGAATATTAGGTGTTTGGTGTGCAAGAAGGGACTACATAATTCACTTTGCATTCTGAAATGGATCATTTATTTCTCAAAATCTAGTTATCAGATCATTTAGTTCTCAAGCTATGAATGTTTAGAATGCTAAATCCCTCCCCTTTTTAAATAACAGGTCGCACATAAGGAGTTTTGTATGATTGCACAGAAAGGGTGATTGTTGTTTATCTAGTATCTGGTACTTTATACCTAGATTTGTGTACTTTTATTAGATTCCTTAATTTCTTGAACATATTTTCAGATGCACGTTGTCACTTCATGATTACAGGCATGACCAAAGCTTTTTTTTTTTTTTTTTCCCCTTCAGAAACAGTTTCTATCCTCTTTCCATTAAAATTAGCAATGTATGATAATGCTAAGAAGTCATCAAAGACCTTTTTTCTGTGAATGTAATGTGAATATCTCAAATGGAATACTTTGAATGTAGAAACCTTTAAAGATAGGATGTGTAGGTTGCACTTTTACCTTCTGTCAGCTGCTATTAGACAAGGAACATTCACTCATTTTAGTGCCTTTAGAGGATGGTTTTTGTTAACCATTTTGCTTGTAAGATTATGAAATTCTAAGAAAAAGTAATTCTAAAAAATACAGGGTCCAAGGAGTAGGTAAATTTTGGTCAAACTGTTTTATTGAAGCACTGCATACCTGAATGATAAATAAGCAGTGGTTCACACTATATGTTTTCCTATAATTTGTATAAAAGTAAATATAAAATGTAATGAAATTTGCTTCATATATATATATATATACACTGAATTAGGGATACGTATCTAATAACAAGTTGAGCCTCCTCTGGCCTGGATGACGGCTGCCACACGATGAGGCATAGATTCAATAAGTTTCTGGAAACGTTCCACGGGAATGGCTTATATATTTATTTGGCTAAAGCTGTCCATAATTCAGTAAGGTTCGTTGGTGCTGTGTGATGGCCTTTCACGCGTTGTTCCAGAACATCCCAAAGATGGTCAATAGGATTAAGTCTGGGTTTCTAGGTAGCCAATTTATGACAGAAAAGTCAAAGGAATGCTCATCCAACCAGCCAGTAGCCAACCGGGACTCGTGAGAGGTAATTGTCTTCTGGAAAACTCCATTACTGTGCAGATAACAGAACAGCATAAACGGATGGAGGTGATCACCCAGCAACTCTACGTACCGAATTGCATTGAGAGAGGTTGATACACACACTGAAGATCCCAAACAGTGCCACAAAAAACACCCCAGACCATGATTGAGCCATCATACCCTTGCACAGTTCCAACCTGGCATGCAGGATCCATAGTTTCATGAGCCTGATGCCATATTCTCAGTATCCTGCCAGCGCTAAGTAGTCGGAGACTCACCACTCCATGCTACTCGTTTCCAATCCTCTACACTCCCGTCTCTGTCATCTCTTGCCCAGGCAAAACATGCAGCCCGCTGGCGAGCATTGAGCAATGGTACTCTCATAGGTTGACGGCTCCTGAAACCATACGGTGACGCGAGCATTGCACAGTCTGTTTACTGACTGTACAACTGGCACCGTCATTCAACTGGTTGGTAATTTGACCTAATGTTTCGCTTCGCTGGCTACATACAGTATGCCTGAGCCATCTCTTAACCATGCACTGTCAAGGCTAATTGTCCTTTGCAGTTTGCCCAATCGCTAGTTTTTTGTCCATCTTCCATGTATTCTTGGTATACTCTTAACACTGTCAAAAATTCTATGTGATGATTTCGGAAATTGAATGGCCTATGCGTCGCGCACCTACGATTTGTCCACGGTCGAACGCATCTAAATCAGGCAGTTTACCCAAACTGGCAATTCCAAAGCAACTAATTCAGAACAACCACAGTATACGGTATATATACAATTACCACATCACTCTCACTTGTGCATAAATGAGGTGCAGCGCTACACAATTTGCATAGCCCTTGTTATCCCTAATTCAGTGGCACTTCAGTGTATATAAATGTACATCAAATTAGTTTTTATTTTGGTACTGCATGATTTTGAAATAATCGTTATTCCATATATATAAATATGTTTTTATATATTTATTTAAATACTTTTTCCTCTTGCAGATGTTGTTTTAGGTATTCCAAATATTCTGTCAAGGCTTGTTAAGATAGCCTGTGCAAAACCATGTAAGTATTTTGTCATGTTTGATGAAAAAAAGATCCCTTAATCTCTAAACAAGTTTGGGCATATCTACAAAAATGGAGAATGTTGGTTTTCAAGCTGAGAACCAAATTAAGAAAAACCAAACAAATAATAAAATTTTAAAATGTAATTGGGTAGAATTTCTTTCTTTAGCTAAAACTTATCCATATTTAGATTTCCAGTTCACATAAAGAATTTCATTTTGCTGACCATAGATAAATTGATATAAAAATAAAAATTTAATTGATGATTTTTTTAAAATGTTGAAATTTTCCTGTTGTATTTAATCAACTTGTGTAGTAAAATATTTTGAATTTAACAGATCTGAGATCTTTTATCACCAGTATTAAGAAGCATATTTATTGTATATTGTGTATTTGTTAATTTCTAATCTATAACACTTTCTGTTTTTTCTTTGATAACAGTAAATTCTTAATGCTTTTATAAATTCATGTTTTGTTAAACAAGGCTAAATTTAAAAACTTGATGATTTTAAAAAGAAATGACTAATCTGTATTCTTTTGATTAAATGTTAAAACACTAAAGATACTTATTTTTCCTCTTTTAAAAATTGTATTTGTGAAATATATTTTTAACTTAAATCTTTAGTGTCGATGGTGAATATTCAAGAATCATATTTCATTTGAGTATATATCCAAACAACTGTGGACATTGATATTAACATTAAAGATACTAAATGCATTTTAAAAAAACTTGTTCCATCTTCTGCTACGAAAATTTTATTTTCTTCCCAAAACTTTCTTTTTTTAATTGAAAAAAATAAAAAGTATCTGGAATTCTGTTCAGTTTTAATCCTAATTGTATTTCCAGATATAATATAGCATTTCTAATAATTTCTTTGAAATAGTATTTTAAAATGGTGTATAAATGATTGTTAGTAATGACAGTGAAGAAAAATCATAGATGCTACATAACAGAATATCAAGATTCATTCCAGACGTTCTCTGTCTAAACATCTTTAACACCATTTATTCATTTGAAACTTTATTTCTCCTCCTTCCAGATGTGCCATGGTTTCCCTCTGGTAATATAGAAAGTGAACAGTGGCTGCAGTGGATTGATGACCAACTGGTGCAAGATTCAGAAAATGAAGATGAGGATATTGATTTGTTTATTGGAGGTTAGGAATCTTATAATAAACTAATTTTTATTCAGAGGCTCATATTCAGAGTAAAAAATCCATTGATTTAGGACAACACACTTTATTTAATGAAAAAGGAATAAAAAGAGCACACAGCAAATCATATTGACCATCGCACAGCATATATCATGTCATCACGTTCGTACGCTTGAATGACGGACATGTCGGGAGAAGGGACAGCTGCGCCACAATAATTAATATGCATGCTCATAAGAAAAAAAGTTCGCTCGCCTCTACCCAACACACCCCTCCTGCGAGCAACATTTTTTGAATACAAAAATGAAATACAAAAGAGCAATATATAACTCATTACATTAAGAAATTAAGGAAATTATTTTCAATGTATACAATAATTTTTCTTCACTGACACTTTTAGTAAGAAGATCTGAAATCATATTATCAGTTTGTGAATAATCCAACTTACTGATAATTTCCTTTATTAAATCCTTCATAAAATGGAAACATAAGTTCATGTGTCTGGATTTCGTAGATGATCTGGCACAGTTGATCCACTGGATAGCAGGTTGACTGTCTGTATTCAAAGTCACTGCACCATTCAAAAATTGTTTACATTTTAATTCTGGTAATAAATTTACAGTCCAAATAATACCCATACAAATTTCAGAAATAGAAAATAATTCTGCTTCACAAGCAGAGAGACTAACACTTCTTTGCTTATGACATTTCCAGGAAATCAATGAATCACCTAGTAAAATAGTACCACCAGAAAATGACTTACCATTTTCTGCATTTCCCCAGCTAGCATCAGCATATGCATTTAAAACTCCAAAATCATTGCTATAGAAAAGTTTTTTTATTTTTTGTACCTTTTAAATACCTTAATACCCTTTTAGCCAAAAGATAATAAATACCCTTTTTGTGGTGCACAATTAAATTGTGACAGATAAGTTGTTACAAATGATATATCAGGATGCGTTCTATTCGCTAAATATAAAATTTCCGCAATTAATTCCTGATACAAAGTTGTATCAATCTTTTCATTTGTACACGAGAAACCTTTATCTGTCCCTTTAACGATTGGCGTTTTTACTGCTTTACAATTTTCTAGATTGTGTTTAGTCAACAAGGATTCAATATATTCTGTTAGAGACAAAAATATACCACTTTCAAGTTTTTCTATTTGCATTCCCAAAAATTTTGAATTAATATTTTCATTTAACTCAAATACATTTTTAATTTTAGAAAGTGTATTTTCAAGCATTTCTTTATTATTTCAGAATACAGCGAAATCATTAACATGCAAGCATAGTAACAAAAATGTTTTTGGTATCATTATAAATGAATATACAATTATCAAATGCTAATTGTACCAGTCCAAGTTTTTCTAATTCAGTTTTTATTTTCATATACCAATTTCTACCTGATTGAGACAACCCATAAATACTTTTCTTTAATTTACATACTTTTCCTTCTCCAATCAGTTTTTCATAACCAGGTGGAGGTTATTTTTTATTTGATTAAACCCAGCCACTACTAATCACGCTTTATATTTTACTTTCCCAGATTCTCCTCCCTTCAAAATATACATCCATTTACTTTTTACTAATTTTGTTTTTTCAGGCCTTTCTACTATTTCTCACACTTCGTGTTTATGTGATGAATCTAATTCATTTTCCATTGCTGATTTCCAGTCATACCAATTAGCACTATTTTTTGCGTTTGAAAAATTGTTCAGAACATTACTGATTATATTTGGTGACAGCTGTTTTGATTTGAGCCTCTCGGATTGTCTTAATGGTATATCATTTCCATTTTGATTATTTTTTTCATAGCTGTCAGATGTTTGGATTTCATTCCCCGTATCATCGCCCCCTCTACAACGGCTCATGTCGGTGATTTCGAAATTCGATGAGTCAGCATATTCACTTGCTTGCGTATTTGCCTTAACAACCAATTCGAGGCGTGGTTTTTCACTTTTTGTTTTTTGATCTACTTCGTTTTCCTTCCATGAAATTCCGTTTTAATTCTTCAATATCCCAATTTTCTATGGTTTTATTTTTTCCTGTATAATTACTACCTTTTAAAGATTCGTTAAATTTAACTGATCATTCTTCAATTATCTTATTACTTGCTATATCATAAATATGATATCCTTTTCTTTTCCTAACATATCCGTACATTATACCTCTTTTTCCTGGTATATCAAATTTGTTCTGCATTATTTTTGAAATGTGAAAGTATGAAACACATCCAAATTTTTTAAGATAGTTTAATTTGGATTTTTTACCAGTCCAAATTTCTATACGAATTTTTTCTTTTCCTTTCCAGGGTGTTAAATTTGATGCTTGAGTACTAAAATTAACTGCTTCTGCCCAGAATTTTACCGGAAGCTCACTCTCATATAGTAATGTCCTAGCTCTTTCCAAAAAAACTCTGTTTGCCTGTTCAGCTTTCCCATTACTTTCACTATTATATGGAATTTTTTTTTTCATGAAAAATACCAAAATTAGCAAGATAATTATCTAATTGTTCATTTACAAATTCTAAACCATTGTCTGTTCTTAAACATTTAATTCTTTTATCAGTTAAATTTTTATATTTAGCTTTAAATTAAGAAATACATCAAATACTTCATTTTTATTTTTAAGAAAATAAGTAAAATGCATTCCAGAAAAATCATCCACTAAGATCATAAAATATTAAGACCCACCAATTAATTCAGTTTGAACAGGACCATACAGATCTGAATGAATCAATACTAAAATTTCTGAACTCTGATTAATGTCAATATTTGAATGTCTTTTTCTAGTTATTTTACTTATGTCACAAGTTTCACATTTAAAATCACTTTCATCATTAATATGAATGTATTCTTTCATTTTAAGCATATACTTTGGGTTTAAATGGGACAATCTACTATGCCAAAGTTCATAATTATTAGCAGCACAATCATTAGCAATGCAACATTCAGAATTATAATATGGTTCTAAATTAACTTCAAGCCTACCGTTATTCTGAAATGCTTTAAAAAGTAACTGATTACATTTACTAAAAACTAATACAGAATTATTCCTTGATTCAATTTTACATCCTTTATCCATTAATGCAGTGAGTGACAGTAAGTTATTTCTTAAATCAGAAACATAATTAACATTACTGATAGTTAAATTAACAGAACTAGAATTTTTTGTAGTTATAGTTTTTGCTTTAACAGTACCAATACCCTCTGAAAATAATTTTGAATGTTCACCTGCCTGGTAAATCTCCCTCACCCCTGATGTAATATTCTGAAACCAAAAGGAGTGTTTTGCCATGTGTCCAGTTGCACCACTATCCAACAACCAAATTTTGTCACACTCATAATTTTTTTCATGCGTAAGTTGAAGAGCGAAATCACTTTCTTTTTCATTGGAACGAGATGAAACATTGACACTTGTAGGTTGCGATTTCTTTCTTTCTTTGTTACCTTTGGATAACTCAGTCTTGTTTCTGCAGCAGCAATCTTTTGCTATGTGACCAGGCCGTCGGCAAATGTAATAAATTCTTGGATTATAATTTTTGTTTCTCCTTGATGTGAACGCCTCGGCATTGGTTTCATCAGGTCGTTTCCCGTTTTAACTGTGTGTAGACTCTTCCTCGTGGAGTATTTCGAGTACTTCATCAATTGTTTTTTCATGCTGGGTTTTTAAAATTTCCCTAATTCAAGAGAATTTTCCACAAAGTCCACGAACTGTGTAAAACACCAATTCTCGAGGAGATACTTCTAGTCCTAGCGATTGACACTTAATTGCTGTTCCTCTTGCTCTTGCGATATAATCATTAGCCGACTCACGCAACTTCAATTCGAAATTTTTTAACTCATTACCGCCATCTATTTTTCGATCTTCGGCTTGTCCCGTAAATGTTGATTTTATTTTCTCCCAAAGTATTTTTGCATTCTCTTCTGTGGAGAACTGAATTGCCTGTTGATCCGATAGTGAAAGTTTTATAAACGTTACGGTGTCAGCGTTTTTCTCATTCCACAGTATTTCATCTTTCTCGTCTAAGTTTTCTGGTTTTATAGTCAAAATTACTGAGTCAAGTCTTTTTAATGATAAGGGGGCTTTAATTTTCAATGCCCAAATAAAATAGTTCTCCCCAGTTAATTAGGGAACGTTCCACTTCTCCATTTCTGGCTGTTACTGAGACAGTTTCAATTTCTACTTGGTATTTTACATCCAATTCTTCTTGATATAACCACGGACCTGCAACCATTTGTTCTTCAGAGGCTGATATTCAGAGTGAAAAATCCATTGATTTAGGACAACGCATGTTATTTAACGAAAAGGAATAAAAAGAGCACACAGCAAATCATATTGACCATCACACAGCATATGTCATGTCATTACGTTCGTACGCTCGAATGATGTACGTGTCGGGAGAAGAGGCAGCTGTGCCACAATAATTATTACGCATACGCATAAGGAAAAAAAGTTCGCTCGCCTCTACCCAAGACTAATGAAATGCTTTTCTTCATTAGTTTTTGAAATTTTTGCCAAGTTGCTTAATTACTAGTAATTAATCTTTGGAATCAAGTAATCTTTAGAAGGGGAATGGCATTATGATGCTTAGAAGTAAGGGGGAAGAAAAATTTAGAATACCACTTTTTTAGTATGAATGGACACCCAATTCTTCATGAAGAAACCTAAAAGATACATGTGCAGTGATCTTTTGAGGTCACTTATTCCAACATTTGTTGTAGCCTTTCGAACAATGGTAAACTGCACTAACAAGTGATAAGGGGAACAATATGTATGTGGGTTAAATGCTTGAGGGAGTAAATATTTGAGCAAAGAGGCGGATTGTATTCAATACAAAAGTCCAAAAGAATGCTATTGTAGATCACTTCCAACCTGAATGAATTCAAGGAATTAGGTGTTAGATGTTTACTCTTTCTGTAGTCATTTGAAGCCGAGAAATTGAAGGCTTTAGTAAATCCCATTTGCTTTAGTTAAAAAACAGTTGATCTAGTGCTCCTTTTAGTAGTAAATATGGCTCCGCAAAAAGAAACAAATACAGTGCTAGTTTCAAATGCAAAGCGATTCATTTTGCGAAAGAAAATGGAAATCAGGCTGCAGCAAGGATGTTTGGTGTTGGTGGAAGGTGGAACAGATAATTATTATTTATTTATGGATCAAAACAATAATGATGATGTTGAAGATAAAACAAAATTCGATGATATGCCGGAAGATGTAACAGAAGGCGAACATGACAAACTCTTCATGTTATCTAACAATGAAAATGTTTAATTTCATTAGTTATATCATTTCTTTTAAATAAGTAGCATTTTGGTGCATGTAAAAATCTTATTTTTTAAATTATTTTTCAGCTATAATTTTTATATCCGGTGGGTAAAGCACATCGGTGCACAAATTTTGGTGTTACTTTTTATATTAAAAGTGCACGCTGTATGGCAGAATATATGATATTTAGTTTAGTTAAGTTTAATAATTTTAGTTATTTAACATAGTTATCATTTGGTATGTTGGCAATAGCACGGTAAATTTTGTTTATTCTCAGTTGTGGTAGTCATTCTTAAGCAGTCTGAAGTTTTTTTTTCTCTTGATTGCATTTTGCTTTTGCTCTGAAATTCAATTCTGCATTTCTGTTGTATAGTTAAAGACACTTACTTGAATAGTAACTTTATATTCTGCTAATTTTAAACTAAAGGTTTTGACTTGTGCTGAGGAATGAATGCTACTGAAGGAATGTAATAATAAGTATGAGACAATGACAGGATTGTTCATGATAAAGATTGCAACATTCGTCTGGTCTCACCTCAAGCAAAGAGTTTAGAGAATTGCTTTAAAATTCTTTCTAATCTAAAGTTCTAATATAAAAATAGTTAATATAATAGTTTCTAATATAAAATTCTAATTGCTTTAAATTTAAAAATTGCTTTAAAATTAGTTTTAAATTCTAGAAAACTTTGACATACTTCTTCCTTTTGTATGTGTATGGCATAACGGAATATCAAACTGTTTTTAAATATAATTATAGCATAATTGACTTTTTATATTTTTATTTCACACAGGAATAACACAGTGGTCAGAAATATCATGCTTAGGTCCAATACAGACATCTGTTCAGATAACATCAGAATTAACTTTTAGAGCTGATGCTGTATGTGTACTTGGTCTATTATTGGTCGGGCGTCACAGAAAAGAGGTAAATTTGACTTTATTTCTGTAGATTATCATAATGTATTAGTCTGAATTGTTTAGCTTAAGTGAGATTTTGTTGGCATGGTATATTGTGTTTTTTAACCCCTTAATGATCGGATAATTTTCAAGAAAACGGTCATAAAAGTACCTATTTTTTTATTGAAGAAAATTGTACAAAAATTAATGTAAGTACAATATATGCATTGATTTTTAATTTTTGGATTTTTTTAGCTAGAAATAAAAAAAAAAAAAAGGAAAAGCCAACATTCAGGGTTATTTTAACTGAATGTTGGTTTTCCAGTAAGTTATCAAAATTTAAGAAATATGTGTTTTAAACATTAAAAAAGATTTTTATTAAACTTATGCATAATATAAACAAAGCTTAGTAATTTGTTTTTGTGGGATAAATTTCAAAGCATGAGATGCAAAGGCCAACGTCATAATCTGGACAGTAGTACTGATTTTCCTTCCTACATCTCTTATTGTTTTCATCCCTTCTGGAACAACAAACTTTGCATTCTCTTGATGGTTGCCGTTTCTTATCAGTTGGGGGTATCAGTCTAATAAAATGTCTTTCAATCAAATGGTTTGGATTATCCTCCAAGCCTGGCCGGCCTCTTTTTGAAATGGTGTCTGATGACTGATACATTTCAATAAGTTCATCTGCTAAAGATAAATGAAACACCAAATTTGATTTTTTCCACCTTGTCTTTTGTAAGTAAGATATGAGTTCAAAATAGTTTGGTCAAACAAATGAAAAAATATTTTCTTATAATATTTCTTTCCTCTTTTTTTGAGCAGTAGAGTAATCTCCAAGATACTGGTCTACAATATCTACTGCTCCCATATTTTTATTCTAATCTGTGACAATTGTAGGTTTTTTGACAACTTTGTTATGACACTGTATATCCACTATGTCATTTCTGTGAACTGTAGATAGCATGGTAGCATCTTTCTTACCTTTCCACTTCATGGCAAGAACTTTACCTGGATGAAAAGCAACATTTTCACCTTTTGTGATACTCTTTTTTACTAATTATTGAGGTATTTCTTTTCGGTTTAGTTTTACAGTTCCATAAGTGTCTGTTTGAAATTTTAAAAGCATGTCTGCCAGTTCTGGTAAGGTATAAAAATTGTCTGGGTAACACATATATAACAATATATATATAACCTTGAATTCATTCAGGTTAACCTATAATAACACATATGTAACCTTGAATTCATTCAGGTTGGTATACATAAAAATTGTCTGTTATCAGACAGTATCCTTATTTTAGCAGAGGTTTGATAAGTGACATCACAACTTGAATTGATTGCACAAGATCTTTATATTTTGTATCAAAAACTGTACCTTTTTCAGTATATATAATTTGTGACCATATATACCGTGAACTTGATTCACATAAATGCGATTTTACTCCAAAACAGGATCTCTTTTTCGGCATATATTGTTGCCATCCTAAACGACCTTTGAAAAGCATGAGAGTTACATTAATTACAATATCACGTCCAGGAGTTATAGCTCTTTGAAACAATGCATTCAGGTGCTGTAACACTGGTCAGATTTTATGCAGGTTGGGATTTGGATGTGTGTTACAGTCAGAAGCTTCATTATCTACAAAATGCAGAAACTTGTGTATTTCATAAAATCTATTACAAGGCAGTATGCTTCTGAAAAAAAGTGTTGAAATTGAATGTTTTTTGCTCCAATACATTTTCCTATCTGGTTTTTTTACAATACCTTGTAAAATAACTGTACTGAGAAATTTAAGAATTTCTACCTTTATGACAGGTATCCAAGGTTTTCTATTTTTGGATAAGCGGAATCCTGGAGAATTTTGGCATTGTTCGGCATATCTATTCGTTTCTGAAACGATGAGATCCACTAAATTGTCATTCACAAAATACTTAAAATATTGTACCAGAACTTGGATCAAAATATATATTTATCTTTGGTGTTCCCCAATATTTAAAACATGGGGGCATGATCTGCTGAAGTAGATACAATTTTACTCCATGCTCGTCCAGGCAACAGTGCAGATCAATCATCAATGCTGTCAGATTCATTAACTGAACTTTCATAAAAATCAGTTACTTCAGAATCACTTTCAGATCCATTTATACTAAAATCATAATCTAATTCTCTATCTGACTCCAACTCCATAGTGTACAGAATAAAAATATAAGTATATTTTATCACTGAACAGAAACCACATGCATTCACAATGAGACTAACTAAGTGACTGAGCTAACTATAAAATTACAAAACACATATCATAAACACACATTTGATTAGTGCTGACATCTAGTTTAAAATAAACTAAGTATCTCTAATTGTATAAAATATTATTCTGGTATTGCCATCTGGTGTGTAAAATGAGAAATAAAACTTTTTCCGGGCAAAAGAAATGAATAGGTTTTAATCTTTTTAGCATGTTGCTTTTGAACTCTCCAGCCCGGAAAAATCATGGGCACGAGGAAGAGACGAAACCTCAGCCCGTTATTTCGACGGGAGCAAGAAGGAAGGGGTTAAACCTTGAATGTTAAAAGCAATAATTTTTCTAATTATTTAGTATTTCTGTCATGTAATAAATATGTAATGTCAATATGACATCAATATTTCTCTACAACTATTTCTTGCCCCCAACCAAAAAAAAAGAAAAAAAAAAAAGAGAGAGAGAGAGACCATGTAGACTTAATAGGATTATAACCCATTCTGATTTAAAAAAAATCTATATACTGAATAATTGGGTTTCATCTTTTATATTTCTAACTTGCATTTGTTGTAATGCATCTGAGAGAATTTTTTAAAATATTTTTAATTTTTAGAGAGTGATTATAATTTTAAAGAGTACAATATTTTAATTTCTGTCAAACAAAATGCAAATTTCATTTTTTTTTTGAAAAAATAATATGTTAAATAGTGGAATTAGTTTCTGTTTGTTTATTGTTTTATCTTGCATGTTTCCATTTCAAATGAATCAAAAAAAGTAAAAAAAAAAGTAAAATCTGAGAACTTCAGATTAGATTTAATATCTCAAAAAGAGTTAAAAGCTCCAAAACTTAAAAAAATATTATAACTATTAAGAAATGTAAAATATCATACAAATAAAAAATGAAGTTCTAGTGCATATAATTTTATTTGACGTACCGTTCTTAAAGCATATATAATTGCAGTTTTAATTGTAAAGTGCTTCCTTAAAACTCATATTTGTTTTATATATTTTACACATAAAATTGCCTTAAATTGTGCTATTATTGGATATATACATGTGTAAAATGTACACAGGTACAAATTTGCTTTTTAGTAATTTAATGAAGAATTCTTCAGTTCTAATTTGTTTAATTTTTGTAGGTTCAAAAAGAATTAGCAGAGCTGCAGCTGATTCCTCAACTTTCAGATTTATTTGATCATTTTATTTGGCGATCCAGTGCGTAAGTTCTGATAAAATATAAAACTCATTGGAAAGGATATATATGTATATATGTACAGTAACCAAACAATTTCTTTAAAATAAGAAAAAGACTACCAACCTTAAAATAAATTTATCTCCTCCAAAATAATAGCCAGTAGAGTCTATACAATTTTTTCTGTTTCTTCAGGTCATCGAAACACTGTTTATAGGTGTTGGAGCTACCTGTTTGTAAAACATGCAAAACATATGATTTAATATCTGAGACGCTTTCAAATGTCTTTCTTTTCATGGCCATATTAATAAGCTTCAGAAAAAGAAAAAAATTGCTGGCATGTAAGTCAGGAGAATATGGTGGGTGATTTATCAAGGTGACTGAATGCTTAGCAAGATATTGTTGTAAGGATAATAATGCTGTATGGGGCTTATCATTATCACGTTGGCCAGAATAAAAAAAGTTTCTTCCAAACCCACCTTATCCTGTTTATTAATCAAAAAAGCTGCTTTTAAAAATACTGATTAATTGATTAATTTTCAGGTTGAATAAATCCTCTGTAATAAAAAAATACGGTCAGCATCACCTTAGTCTTTTTATTTCAACATGCATGCCTTTTCTTTTTCCCTGTATGGGAGAAGACAGTCCTTTCCACTCTGCAGTTTGTCCTTTTGATTGTGGGTCATATTGTAGACACCAGGTCTCAGCTACTGCTGTGATACACTTTAAGAAATTGTTGCCCTGTATTGCATTAGTCAGCAAATCTTCACAGCGAGTTTTTTTGTTTTCATTTTGATGTTCTGTCAAAATCCTAGGCACAAACCGAACATAAACTATCTTCTTTTTCAGATTTTCAATTAAAATGAACCTGCAGCTTTCTTTGCTTATCATAAGCATTAATGAAAGTTGCTGAGTTGTTACACATCTATCAGCTTTTACCAAGGAATGAATTTTCTCCAGATTTTCCTCATTCTTTAAAGTTGAAGGGTGCCCTTTCTATGGTTCTTCTTCAATGCTCTGTATCCACATTTAAAGTGGTTGTGTCACTCATACGCATGTGTTCTTGATATCTATGCATCACCATATACTGTTTGACTCATCTCTAATGTTTTGGTAGCAGATTTACCTAATTTTTAACAAAATTTAACGTTTTTACGTTGTTCTATATGGAAGCAAATTTAATATAAGCAGTAAATGAAAATGACTCCATTTTAATTAGAAACCAACAAAATTACCTGTTTAAACTGGTTTTAACAAGAGATGAGATGTCACTTTTTCTAAGCATACATTTATTCTCCCATTTTTTAATTTTATTGTTTCATCTTTGAATCTGTCCGGTTGCTTTAAGACTGCACCATATTTATATATATAGCCTTTCCAATGCTGGTAATCAGTCTATAAATTGATCGTATACAGATTGATATTATACAGTCTATAATTAATATATATATATTGAATGTATTGGTGTTGTTTAAATTATGTGTAGTATTAAATGCTGTCTGAAAAAGAGAGCATAAGAAAGGTTTGTCAAAAAAACATTGTATTTTCATGGTGCTAACTGAATTTGGTTAATATCTGATAACATATCTGTATTAAATAAAAGTTATTTTTTAATGCTTTTAATTGCATTAAGAAACCTCAGAATTACAAATTTATCATTTGAAAATAAAAGTGTAAATTAACTTTAAGAATACAAGTGGAAAAACTCTCCAATGCTAATATCAAATATATTTTTATAAAAATCCTTGGCATGGCATATTTTCAATTTCTTGCATTCTTGAGAGTAACGTTGCCTAAGTTTACCAACTATTCAAAATGAATCAGCTATTGCTATTTTAAATTTAGCTGACAACATTAATGAAGTAATTCACTCTTTAGAAGTGTTGAATGAAACCATTGATCATTTTGGAGACACTTTAATGACTTATTTAATTTTACAAAATTTAGATCCTTCTACAAAATTGTGGAAACATCAGCTAAGATGTAATGAGATTCCGAAACTTACAACATTAATTGAATTCCTAAAGAACCATGCAAGAACACTTCAAAACAGCAAATCAACAAATAGTAAGATACCTAAACCTGCATCTCAGTATAAGAGTAATGTTTTGGTAGCTACGTTGGTTGTGGTTATTGCAAACAAGATTATAGTTTAGCCAAATGCTCGAAATTTTTAAATTTATTGGTTCAGCAAAGAATAGACTTTGTAAAATCTTATCATTACTGTTTTAATTGTTTAACTAATATGCACTTTCTCAAAAAATGCAAGAGTTTAAATAAGTGTCAACATTGCTTTAAGAAGCATCACAGTATTTTGCTTATTGTAAATAATTCAAAGAACAAAACTCAGTTAAACAGTATGTCTCCACATACACAATTTATCCCTAAAAGTAATGAGTCAACTAATGTTAAGGATGCTCCATCAACAGTTTGTGCCTCTCATTATGATTTGAATTCAAAAAGTAATCAAACTAGTCACATTTTGCTGTGTATTGCATTGATAAAAGTTTAAAATTCTGAACAACAGTTTGTGAAGTGTAGATGTTTATGTGACACTGGATTTCAGAGATCATTTATTTCAAAAGACTGTGTGAAGAAATCAGAATTACGAGTGAAAGATAATTCCATTTCTGTGCCTTGTTTAGGAGAATTTAATACTGTTAGTAATGATGAAGTCGATTTATTATTCACTTCTCATTTTAAAAGTGATATTCGAGTATCAGCATCAGCGTTTGTATTGGATAAGGTGACAGGTAATATCCCCTACGTGTCTTTACCACCAGTAATTATCTTTGATAACTTCAGTGATTTAAAGCTAGCTGATCTATTATTTTACAAGTCACAACCAATTGACATTTTACTTGGAGTAAATGTGTTTCTGCATTTAATGACGGGAGAAATTGTCAAACATGGTCCAAATCTTCCTTTCGTGATTAATTCGAGGCTGGGATCGGTAATTTCAGGTACTACAAATTATGAATCACATACAACTGAGCCAATATGTGTAAATCATGTGAATGCAAATACAGAGGAATTAGTAAATTCTTTTTGGGAGTTGGAAAAATTTCCAAATGTACAGTTTTTAACAGATGAAGAAAAATGCTGTGAAGAACATTTTGAAAGTTCTCATTTTAGAGATAAAACAGGCCATTATTCAGTTGCATTACCATTCAAACATAATAGAGATGTGTTAGGTGATTCATGTGAAATGGCGTACAGAAGATTTCAGTATTTAGAGAAGAGACATCTATGCCAGAAATTTATAACCAGAAACTATCTATGCCAGAAATTTACAACCAGTATATTCAATTTATGAAAGAATATTTTTCACTGGGACATGTAGAAGTAGTGTCAAACATATATCGTGAATTAGAGAATAAACACTATTAAATACCACATCACTTCATATTTAAAGAATCTAGCTTAACAACAAAACTTAGAGTCATCTTTGATGGGAGTGCCAAAACAACCGCAGGTGTTTCTTTAAATGATGCATTAATAATAGGTCCAAAAACACAAGATGATTTAATTTGTATTTTATTAAGATTTAGACTTCATAATATTGCAATAACTGTTCATATTCGAATGATGTGTAGACAAATAAGGGTTCACGAACAAGATCGAGACTTTCAGAAAATATTGTGGAGAGATAGCCCAGATATACAAATACAAGTTTCTCATTTAAATACTGTCACATATGGAGCTGCAGCTGCTCATATTTTGCACTCAAAGTTTTGAGTCAATTAGCGATTGATGAAGGTGAATTTTCTGAAGGCAAAGAGTGTAGTTTTAAGAGATTTTTGCATTGATGATGTACTAACTGGTGTTAAGGATAGTTCAGAAGGTATCGCTTTCATAGATGAATTGCAGCAATTGCTACAAAAGGGTGGCTTTGAGCTCCATAAATGGTCGACAAGTAAACCATCGTTGTTAAAAACTGTTGGTTTAATAAACACAGATAGTGACAATATTCATCGTGTAATAGAGGGTAAAACATTAAAAGTTCTGGGATTGGAATGGCATTCTGACAATGATGAAGTCAAATGTAATTTTGATGTGATAGATTATCAAGTTGTTCCGACTAAAAGGATTATTTTGTCATTTATATCAAGGTTATTTGTTCCATTGGAGTGGATAGCGCCTTTTGTAATTCTCGCTAAAATGATTCTTCAGCAACTCTGGAAATTACATTTGTCATGGGATGACCCTGTTCCAGAAGAGATTGATCAAAATTGGAGAGGTATATGTAGAGAAGTTAAAATTTTGAATTCCATAAGTGTACCTAGAAAAGTACTGTTACCTGATTATTTCTAGTGTGAACTTCACGGATTTTGTGACGCATCTGAAAAAGGTTACGTAGCAGTTATTTATGTCAAAACTTGTAACAACTCTAGCATTAGTGTTAAACTTGTAACAGCTAAAACTCGTGTAGCACCACTGAAACCTATCACAATTCCAAGACTAGAATTATGTGCTGCAGTATTGTTAGCACGCTTGATTCAGGCTGTTCAAGCTGCATTAGTTATGAATTTTGATTCAATGCACGCGTGGAGTGATTCACAAATCATATTGTCATGACTAAGGTCAGATCCTAAAAGGTGGCAACTATTCGTATCCAACAGAGTTTCTGAAATACAAACCATTTTACCATCTAAGAATTGGAGTCATGTTGATGGAAAGGAAAATCCTGCTGATTGTGCTTCTCGTGGGTTATTTCCTGCAGAACTACGTTCTCATGAACTGTGGTGGAATGGACCTCCTTGCTTAATGTGCAATGAAGTTCCTTTGTTTAAACATATCCCTATCGATGAGAAAACTCTATCAGAAGCACATAAAGCAGTATCATTTGTAGTTTCTGAACCTGTACAGAAACTTACTGTTATATCAAAAATATCTTCATTTTCGAAGTTACAATGCATATTTGCTTGGATATTAAGATTCATATCAAATTCAAGGGTAGCACGTCTGGTGAGAAATACGTCATTTTTATCTAGCAAGGAAATTCTATCCACAACACTGTATTATTCGAATAGTACAACGATTGAACTTCAGTAAGGAAATTCAGTGTTTGGAGGTGGGAAGGGATTTACCTAAAAACAGTAATCTCCTTAGCTTGAGTCCATTTTTAGATGATAACGAAGTGTTACGAGTAGGAGGAAGATTGAAAAACGCGCATCTATCAGAAAATGAAAAATGTCCAATCTTATTGTCTTCAAAACACAAGGTGATGAAAATCATAATTAGATACTTTCATGGCAAATATCTACATTCAGCACCAGAACTTCTTATATCTTTAATCAGACAGCAGTTTTGAATCATAGCTGCTAGATCTGTTATTTGGAAATTAGTAAAGACTTGTGTTACATGTTGCAAACATAGAGCTCAAATGGCAAGTCAAATAATAGCTGATCTACCAACATCTAGAGTAACACAATCGTGACCATTTCATAGAATTGAAATAGACTATTCAGGACCATTCATGATCAAACATTGTGCAGTATGTGGACAAAAATCATTTAAATGCTACATGTGCTTATTTGTGTTCTGTGTAGTCAAAGCAGTACATCTTGAAGTAGTAAAAGATCTCTCAACAAAGGCATTTTTAAGTGCATTGAAACGATTTATTTCAAGAAGAGGGAAGCCAAGTGAGATTTACAGCGACTGCGGTACGAACTTTAAAGGTGCAGAGAAGGAAATTAGAAAATGTTTTTTGCAGTGCAAGCAAAATCAAGAAATTCACAACTTTTTATCCTTAGAGGAAATAAAATGGACATTTAATCCACCTTCATTTCCTCATTTTGGTGGACTATTGGAATTAGCTGTAAAGTCAACGAAATTTCATCTGAAGAGAACTGTTAGTGATACTGTGCTGACATATCCTGAATTTCAAACTTTGATAGCGCAAGTTGAGGCTTGTCTCAACTCTAGGCCGCTGTGTCCAGTAATTAGCAGTAACTTTTTTACTTACTGCATTTGACTTCAAATATATTATTAATTTCAGCAACTTTTAACACACATTAAATACAATTATAATGTTTATTATTTTGCTGCAATGGAATATATAAACAGTAAAAAAGATTGTGATACATAATTTTAAATTAAAAAAAATTTTTTTGCTGGATTTTGAAAATTTTCTTCTTATTAAAATGAAATGGCAATTAAATTATGGTCATGGATATCATGATCTTTCACTGAAATTACTAGTAGGCTCCCAAACAGCCAAGATTGCCATCGTCTGGTTTCTACCTACTTTTAAGTACAGTAAAGCAATTTTACAAAATGCTTGGCATCCCAGGTGTGTTGCTTGCTGTTAGAAAGCTTACTATAGAAGGATTATTTTGTGGCTTATTATATGTAGGATAAGGATGACTTTTTAAACACCACTCCTGTGTTGATTCTTCTTTGGAATAATCTGTTCTTGTTAAACTCTCTTCAGAATGGCTGGCTCACCAGCTGCCGATCGGTAAAATTGCTGAACACTGGTAGCTCGGTTCGAGTTCCATGAACAGGCTAGCTGCATGGGTGCTTTCGTAGTTTTCCCTATGTATAACATGTATAAGAGCCATTTCCTGTAGAAAGTCATGCATGAAGGCATCCCTTTCTGTAGGCAGATAGCTCTCGAGTGTTTTGCTATGATCAAATAAACCAAACCAAACTTTCAGAATGCCTAGGTATTATAAAGTTTTAACTCAGTTGGAAAACCCTAATGCATATGAATAGCATGTTAATATGTTTTATAAAATACATATGGATTACCTATATATGTGTATTTGCACCATATGTCTCTAAATCTGCATATGTAATATGATATGCATATTTACTTATAATATATGCATTAATACAAACGTAAGTGTATCCAAATGAATGGAAACTTGAAAGAATTGTAAAACTTATTTCAAACATTTATAAAGCTGCAGTAAATAATACTATAAATGAAATGAAAAAAAAGGAGCATATATATTATGTATAACCCTTATAGGGATCAGACTAAATTAATCATTAGCAAAAGCAGGTGCTGCTGCAAAAGCTAAACCTTCCATTAATTTAAGGGGGGAAGGTTAAATAGGATTTATTGTATACAGTACAAAGTCCGAGATTTGGATGTCAAGCATCCAGAATGATCTAAAATCCAGACCTCAAAACCGCCAACAACTTTTTTTTTTAATGCTTTACGCATGGGCATTTGATTTCAAACCATAAATAAAAGGTAATTTCCCTTCAGCACTAAATAAATATCTGGTTATAGAAGAAACAATAATTTAGCATAAATTTGTGTGATAATTATTTGGCTCCGTATCTGCTTGGCATACATCTCAAACTGAAACATTCATCGTTGATTTTGCACCTACTAATATCCCTGACATCAAACTGTGAATTTTTTTTTTTCCCTTTCATCACCTCATGTTTATCAACACATGACAACTTGAGTAATGACTCATGCTGCGATGCCCAAACCTTATATATATATATTAGTAATTGAATATAATATAGTAATTGATCTCTATATATATTAGTAATTGAATAACAAAGGGTATGGTAAACTTTTATGTTAACATTATGCTTGGCAGTGATTACAGGTTTAAGTTAAATATGCTAAGAAATATTAACGATGAAAAATTAAACAAAAATTTCTTTCCATATGCAAAAAATAGATTTTGTTAATAGTACTTACAGGCTAAAAGATTACATTTAGTACTCTTTGAATTAAGAATAACTGATTTGTTTTTCACATAAACCGAGAACCGGCACTTGAGATCGTATGGCTGCACCAGGCGGCAGAATTTATGAAAGACAAGATTTTTGGAATTTAGAGAAGCACCGAGCAACAAAATTAAGAGCTGAAAATATTTTAGAATTTAGGGAAAGTGTTGGGATCCAAAATATAAGGGACAGCAAAAATTTAGAACTTAGGGAGGTGCTTGATAGCAGAATTTAGGACCCGCAAAGCCTGAATCAGGTAATAAGATATCTACCACCGGCCCTCAATGAGCCTTAAGTATATGTGGGAATTTATTTATTCAGGACTCGGATAACCCTTAACCATATGCCAGAAATAGACGTAAATATAATAAATAACTTAATTAATACAATCAGGCTTATTTGTCATCAGTGTGCGATAGAAGCAAAACAAAATTTAGCGGAACAACTTGTCTTTCATCGCCAATGTCATACATGGCTGATAATATATAGTGGATGCTATTAAGCTAGGCTAAAATTATATTTTACTGATTCCAAGGAATTTCAGTCAATACAGCAGATTACGCTGTCCCTTAACTTTCTAATTTGATCCAGCTTAAGTATTTTTTTCAGGCTGTTTTTATAACAGCAATTTTATGAAAATTAAAGTTTCAGCTTTCAATTATGTTGAAGAGTTTCTAATTCTGGAGCTGCAACTGGATCTGCAAAACGAAAAAATGTTTCAATGTCCAATAAATAAAAGGAGAGTTGCTGCAAAAAGGTTCAAAATTTTGCGAGGAGTATGACATTGGAAAGTCAATTGTGTATGACGTAAGAAAACAGAAAAAGGAATTTTTTTGAATTCTTTGTGGATTCTGACACTTCATTCGCAATGAATAGGAGAAAAATTATTTGTTTTGCTAAAAGTGAAGATTATGACAAGGTGATGATTGACTGGGTCAGACAGCTTCACAGCGAGGGCGTGCCATTGATGGCTCAAATGCTAATGGTTCGAGCTAAAATATTTCATTTCACTAAATAATGAACTTAAAAACTGAGTGTACATATTCGACAGGTTGGTTAACCAAATTTAAAAATTGCCATGGTATAACGCAATTGAGAATTTAAGGTGAAAAACCTTTAGCTGATACTGAAGCTTCTGAACTATTTGCAGGTGAATTCATTGATAGTTAAATGTTATATCCAGAACAAATTTACAGTGCTGATGGAACTGGTCTTTTCTGGCAATATGTATTGCAAAATACCTTGGCAACCTCTATGGAAAAGGCTCCAACTCGTGTCAAGATTCCAAAGCGAGAATAACAATTTTAACATATGCAAATGCTGCAGGAAGACACAAGTATAAACTTTTTACAATCGGAAAGAATACATGATTTCAAGCATACAAGGGAGTAAAGCATTTCCCATTATATATTGTGCAAACAAAAGAACATGGATGACAGAAGTGTTAATGAATAATTGGTTTGAAAATCATTTCATACTTGAGGCTTGGCAGAATTTGGTTGGCTTACTTGATAATGCAAAATTGTTCTGATTCTAGACAACTGTACCACTTATACTTCACTCAAAGTTTTAGTGAAAGATAACATATCCATATTATTCTTTCCTCTAGACTGTACGTCCATCATTCATTCAGCCTATGGATATCTCAATAGTGTGTACACTGAAATACAAATATAAAGTTTCAAAATCCATGTTAAATTTCTTGAATAATGGAAAGACTATTCATGAATTTTTCAAATATTTTAGCATAAAATCTGCTTTATGGAGCATCGCAAGGTCATGAGGAGGGATGTGTCTTCAGATACTTTAAAAAATGCTTGGCATAATTTATGGCTAGCTAGCATATTTCACAGTGAGGAGGATGAATATGATAACCACGATTGTAAAGGTTTTCGGGTATCGCAAACCAAAGGTTAAATTTTCCAATTAATGGATTTTTTAAAGAAAATATGGAGAAGAGGTAGTAAATGAAGATGATATAACAGAAGTTTTTCATTGCAATGACAAAGCCTCAGTTATTAATGAACTAATGGATGGTGAAATCTATAGTTATGGTTCTAGATCCAGGAAATACCACTACCAATAGTTAAGAATGGGACAGAGAGGTTATTAAAAAAAAATGATGGACAAATTAGTCAGAATTCTCGACACAGCAGTTACAGGACTTGAACAATGGAACCTAGTGACTGAATAAGAAATAATGTCTATGTACAGAATTAAAGAGAAACTATTAGCACAGAAAAAGCAACTTAAACAACTTATATTGAAAGAAATGTTTAATAAAGTAAACAAATAAAAATTTTGTCACCCTTTAGATCATAAATGCTTCATCATTTCATAAATCATAATTTCATATTCTAAATTTTATAATTTCTATGTGTCATCTAACAAATTTTAAATTGTTCTAATATTCAGAAAAATCCCAACTCTGCAATCGCAAAATCTCGACGCATCCAAATTTCGTACTTTGTACTGTATATCTTTTATATAATGGACTTTAATGCTTGTCATGCATTTCAGGTGGCAGTAGATATTTGATAAAATAATGAAAAAGAGCAAAATCACAGTTATGATCATAACAATGCCACACAAACAAATAGATGTGACTTCATTAGTCAATTATTTTTGTTTAAAATATGAATCTTTAAAGATGTGACTGATATTACCGTGCATTTTTTCAGGCTTTAAAATTTAAAATATAGTATCCATACAAGATATTTAAAAATAAAAAATTGGAAAAATGAAAAATACTGTGCACAAAAAACAATTAGCCATTAGAGTAATAAAAGAGGTAGCAATTTTTTTTTAAATTAGATTAGTAATCAGCTAACTAATCCATCACTCTTAATATATCTTTGAAAATTCTTGGAACTGTAACACGTTATCATTCTTGTTGAATCACATTTTGGAAAAATGGAAAACTAAATAAAAAAATCCAGTGCTAATTAATAATCCAAATTTCTAAATAAATGGAATAATATTTCTTGTTTGAAATTAGGTAATAAAATATATATAATAGGTGTAAAAATATGTATAATATAGTAAATACATATAATAAGGATAATGCCAGATTCTTATTACTGCAGAAATAAATTTTGCAGATCATCTTGATACCACTTCCTGTTGTGGTCCAACCAAAGAAATTTTCTGACCTTCAAATCTATTTACGGAAGACTGAGCATATGTAGGGGCTAACAGAGACTAAAGATATGTAGCATAAGACTGAGCATATGTAGGGACTAACGGAGGCTCCTGTGTGAAGAACTAGACCAAATGTCATTTGAAAGTTTCAAACCTCTTTGCTTTACCTTCCTTTCTCTAAAGGAAGAGGGAAAAGATGCTGTAGTAATTATAGACAAATTTTCAGGCATTGCAATATTTTAACTTTGAGGCTTACAAAAAGCTGGGCTGTCAAAGAATTAATGTAGTGTTAATAAAACGTGAATAAAAAAAATAAGAAAGAAAAACAATGTAACTCACCCTCTTTTTTTTTTTCGTTGATTGTACTTCCATTTTATATGATTTACGATAATTCCTTATGCAGTGTCTGAATATTTTTAATTTGAAACTATTTTTTGCAGACGTGATCACACTCGTCTTCCCGGCCATAACAGTTCTTGTGAATGTAGTCCTGTAAGTATTTTTGTGCTGAAATTCTACTGGATAAATGATAAAGTAAATTTTTAAAATAATATAAATATGGAGACTGAATTTTTTTCAGTGACTAAATTCTTTTTATGCAGTTGAGATGTTTTATATAAACAAACAAAAAAGTGTTTAAATGAAATTTTAAAGAAGTAGAATAATTAAAGCCAGTATTTCTCAGTTACAGTTTATTGTGAAAAGATTTCTTGATACATTTAGTGGCATTGGTGAGCTTTCATAATTGGTGCATTTTTGCCTTGACTAGGAACAATCAGTTTCAATCTGCGCATGTGCATATAATTTACATTTCATGTGTGCACATCATTTATGTTTCTTCAGCCTAATTTTTCATTGATAATTGATGTGATATGCTTATTATTTTCAACTTCCATCTTTTGGGAATTAGCAAAATGACAAAACAAGGGATTTCACTGATATGGCTCACTATCACCTGGAGTCCTATGTAGCAGAGTTCAGGCATGACATCTGCTATGATAATGTTTTTGATCCTTTATTAGCATCAAATTAACAAATGAACTTTGGCCACTAAAAAATGTTTGTTTAAAATGAATTTTAGGTATGTTTCTGTATGTTCTTTATTTAAATAAATTGTTTACAGAATTGTGTTACGGGAAATAATCAATACCAATTTATATTAAATCACTTCTTTTTTTATATATCAAATAAATTATGCACTATCGATGAATAAATTGCTTATCCGTAATTATCTGTTTCTTGCTAAGGCTGCTTGTTGCAACATATCCATTTTTGTTCCCAAATTTTCATTTAATATGTGTGTGCATATACAAATGAAATTTTTACTTTCATGCAAACATTTATGTTTATAAAAATAGGGGAGGATAGAATATGTGTGGCAACTAAACTGCAATATATTTACATTCCCTTCTCACATAAATTTAGTTTGCGTAAAATTTATGGATATTTTGAATTTTTCACAAAAATTCGGATATTTCAAGATATTTCTGCTTTTAAGATAAACAGTTGTATTCTTACGGTATTGTAGAAATTAAACTAAGACTGAACTGTATTGAAATATGTTTATTATGACAATAAACAGAAAACTTCTTTTATTTGAATATGTGCCTTGTTATTGAGTATCCAGACTTTTTTAGGAAGTGGCATTAAAAATACAAGTATTAAGGTTGATCCATAGCTTCTGTGATCATTCTGAGTAAGTTCTTTAGCATATTTAATAAATTTATATTGACTGTAATTTTTTCTTTGAAATAATCTTTTGTTGCTTTTTATAACTGGTAAAATATGTCTGGTATTACTTTCAAATGAAAATATTTAGCATGTAAGAAACATTTTTTTATTTCAAAATGCATGCTAATTAATATTAAAATTAATTATATTAACAGTAAATTGTAGCTCTTTTATTTTGCAATATTTATTAAACTTGAAATTAGTTTCGCCTTTTGCATTTGTTGTTCTTTCATTATAATCTAATATTTTGCTTTTAACAGTGAAAAATATGCAATAAAATATCCATTATTGTCGATATTTCCTTATTACATATGAATGAATTTTCATATTTTTGCTTATGTGTTTGGTTGTTAATTCATCATTGATATATAAAAGTCTCTAAATAATGTACAGCTTTCAACACAATTCTCATAAATATTCCATAGCCAATTGTAGCCACCATGGACTATATTGATCTGTTTTAAAAAATGTTTCGTTGATAGGAGTTGATGGGTAGGATTCTCCACCACTACCACTTTTTTAGCTAAAAACTTTATGTTTTAGTTAATTTTGCCTTTTAACAGTTTTTTTAGTAATGTCATAACTTCTTTGGACATGTTTGTTAATTATTAAATATTTAAATTTATGACACTGAAATATAAACTTTCATTTTAACCATATCAAGCATAATTCAGTAAAATCTGGAAACATTTGCATTCTGTGTGTTGCTCTTAATGTTGTGAACCGATTGATTTATTTTATTTTATTTTATTGTAATAAGCTTTTTGAATAAAAGTGCATAGTGTGTATAAGAATGGTACAACATATAACTAATACTCATTCAAAGACAAGTCTGTAATCAAAAGTAGCAAGCCAACAAGTATCAACAGAGGTCAGGGCAGCAGTGAGTACAGAAAAGTAGAGTGCTCTGTGGAATGGAAAATTTTGAATAAAATCTCTAATTTTACTGCTCACTAGGTATTGTTATGTATAGGCTGAAATCTTATATCCCTTATTCATATGTTAGAAATTCTGCAATAGTGAACTACAGCCATTAACATCATACTTTTGATGATTGAAGAAATGTTACCTTTCTTATTTTACTTTCTGAAGGAAAAAATGTATTTTGATGATTTACTTACAGTATTTTTTATCATTTTAGAATTAATGTAACTTTATACTTTTAGCTTTTCTTAACAACGAATGGATAAGCCTACAAACAATAATAGCTGCAGTAATATTTAAATCTACAAATAAACTTGAGAAAAAAATTAATATTTGCCTTCAAAAATCTCAAAAAGATTCAACAGTTAAAAAAATGGAAGAGAAAAAAGAATAAAAATTTTATTAAGAGAAACAATATTTCATCTGTAATAAGGAGAATGAGTAGGAGCAGTTTTACAAATTAAGTTAGTTGCTTCGTTAGAAGAGAATTGGCAGTGGTAATTTCTCCCATTGTCTGAGCCAGAAGTTCCCAAAGGGGTCGGTATGGACCCCTGGGAGTTAATGAAATTTTATAGGGGGTCTATGATAATCAAAAGGTCGATAGCTGAATATGCACTGCCAGTTTATTACCATAATTAAGCTACCAATGATTGCAAAAAATTTTAGTAATAAAATTTATAATTGATAGTTTATTGATATAAAGCTTTACCATACAAGTAATTCGTACTCAAAATGTATATGTACTTAAGTTTTTGAATTTAAAAAATCTTCCAAGAGAAAAATCCTAAAATTGAAGGTGTTGCTGGATCAACATATTGACTTTTCCCGCTTCTTACCTTGTGGAAGCAAGATTAATCAAGGCA
Source organism: Stegodyphus mimosarum (assembly GCA_000611955.2). NCBI lineage: Eukaryota > Metazoa > Arthropoda > Arachnida > Araneae > Eresidae > Stegodyphus > Stegodyphus mimosarum. The sequence continues at coordinate 254,365 of KK115873.1, read as the reverse complement.
ATAATTTGCTGCAGGAAACAAAAAATAATAAAAATGTTTAATAAACCATTTTTTTCCAAAACTTTTGTTCATATGCCTTGTTCCGTCCTATCCTATCTTGTAACATTCACCTGGCTAGAGGGCGCTGCGACGCCCCCCAAAACATCAAGCAGAACCTCTGTAGACCGCGACAAGAGCGTAGACCGCGACAAGAGCGATTCACCCCTTGTTTGACTCCTACGCCATATTGTGTAACAGCCATCAGCGCTGACAATAGCGTGCTGCTCTTATCTTTACGGCCCCTGTGCCTTACCATTTATAAATAAACTTTTTATGATCAAATACAGTCCACTATATCTTTTCGACGGGTCTCACTCCCTAACATGCCTAGTCTGTTATCCTTAAGTTAATGTATGCACAGTTATTTATATTATGATTACGTTGTATGCTATATATTACAGAGAAAAATGTAAAGGAATTGATGAAGAAATATCCTTTTAAAAAGGGTTGATGCAAGGAAAAGCTTGGAATCCCTGTCTTAACTGGAGATGGGCAAAACTCCTCTTTTATGGAGTCCTTCGTGGCACGTGTTTGCCTTCTTGGCTACTTCATTCTTGAAATTACTATACTCGGCCGTATTATATGTGCCTTTTAATAATTGGCAGCTAGTTAAAGGCCAACTACATTAGGTATTTGTGTCTAGCTTTGGCCAAGTCTATTTAGTTTAGTATTAGATCAGTTTCTTATTTTCTCATCCTGATTTAAAAGCCCAAGTAGGAGCTTTTCTGTAAGCCTGAGAAGGGGGCCATTTGTTATTATTTCTTTGAGTGAATAAAATAGTGTTTTAACCCTTCTCAAGTCTCCTTAGCAATTACTTGAACTCTAGCAAGAATTCACTGCTTAGTTCACTAGGTTCTTCGACATTATATCTAGAGAAAGGATTGAGGAATATTATATGGTCACTATACTTTGTTCTGGCTTGTATATGCATGTTATTTCATTTGGTATTATTATGTTAAGAGAGGGAATAATTTATTGTTTCTTTAAAAAATAATCATAAAACTGTGGCATATTAAATTTTTTAAATGCATTTATTTTTATATAGATTTTAAAATTTTAATAGAATAATGTTCTAATTATTAATAATTTTGCTTATTACATTATTGAAATTTATAACTGAATATCATGATAACATTATTCCAGCTACAAGCATGTTATGCTTTCATGGAGAGAGTACAGTGAGTTGCAAGCTTTAGAAGGTAAGAATATAAATGTTTATAAATAAGTTCCTTCCTCTTCTTAGCTTTTGTTATAACATGTAAACCAGAAACCTGAGCATAGCTATAGCATTACAGATATTCAATATCTTTGACCATCTGTTGTTTCTTTATCCTAATGCTAACAAAAGAATATGTTTTACATATAATGTGTGGGATTATTATTTTTAAAAAATTTTATACTGTTCAAAATTTTTATTTATGTAGCAATATAACATAATAACTATTGTATAATAAACAAAAATTATTATTCTCATGCTAATGCATTTAATACATTTATTCATGTATTTAGTGTTTAAGTATATATTTCTTTAAAAACACTTCATAGATTATTTTGTATATCTCCCCCAATGATTTATTTTTCTTCTAACTTTGATACTTACTTTTCTAAAGAATGAAGTACTTTTCAAATGCTGAATTAATTATAACTTAAATATGATTTTTTGCCAGTTCATACTCATGATTTTTTTAAATTACTAATAATATACTGGTTATCATAAATTATGGAAAAATCACAAAAATCATGATTACTGAAAAAATTACATGTAGAATTTTATGAAACTTACACACAATATACAACACATAGTAGGGTATCAAATAACATAAAAAGAAATTAACAGACAATTGTGGTAGTATAGAAATTAGCACATGTATAAATGAGCAAATCGAAGGTGTCAGTTTGCCATAGGAAAAGTACCTTCAATATGGAATATGATTGCCTCTAGAAGCAATACAGCATGTACAATGATGTGTGATGCTTTCAATTATGCGGTCTATCAGTTCCATAGGAAGCGAGAGCCATTGCTCCTGCAAAGCAGTTGCAAGCACGGCAAGGATCTGAGGGGGCGGATTGAGAGCAGCTAAACTCTGCCTAAAGCATCCCAAACGTGCTCAATAGGATTCAAGTCCGGAGATCGAGCTGGCCACTCCATGCACATAATTTTTTCCTGTTGAAGATAATCATCTACGATGCAAGCCCTATGTGGTCTTGCATTGTCGTCCTGTAACAGGAAAGCATCACCTATTGCTCTGACACATGGGCGCACCTAAGCATTAAGGATGTCATCTCTTAAACCTGAGCATTCACGGTTCCCCTTGGAAAGACATGGAGGTCTGTGCGTCCACCCAAAGAGATGCCACCCCAAACACAAACACTGCCTCTTCCGTATGCATCTCTTTCACCGATGTTTGACGGATGATAACGGGTTCCAGGTTCTCTCCATATCAAATAACGCCTACTAATGCTTTCTAGACTAAACCTGGACTAATCCGTAAAGAAAACAGCCCTCCATTGATCAGGTATCCAGTGGATATGTTGTCGTGCCCACTGCAAACGGGCAGTGGCATGACGTGAGCGGCACGCAAATGTCTGGTTGCCTCGCATAGAGACCACCTTTGTGAAGCCTTCTATGCACAGTTGACATCGACACTAACCTTCCAGTGGCTGCAGCAAGGGAGGATCTAAGAAGAGTCGGAGTAGCGGTTCTATTCCTGCATGCACATAATGTCAAATATCGGTCATCGCCGCTCATATTAGCAGTTGGCCGTCCTTGCCTGAACCTCCTAGATGCCGAATCTGTGGTTTGAAATTGCCTCCAAAGTCTATGAACCACAGAAGGACTCACATTTAGCCATCTGGCCACTTCTATTTGACTTTGTCTTGCCTCTAGTCTCCCAATGGCTCTCCATTGTAGTTCTGCAGGCAAATGATGCTTGGAGGTCATTGTTACGAATTGGGTATCTCAGATTTCTGATGTCACTATCACAGTGAAATATGTGGACTTGCTTTAAAACATGGACTTCTTTGCTCCTCGCAGATGACGTATTCCAAGTTCAGTAACACTAATTTTCATATTGCAGTTTTACTCAGCTACTCTTACTTGGCAACATATTCAAATTTTGCACCATTTGGCCTATTTTTGAGGGAGTTATCGCTATTTTTGTGATTTTTCCTTAATTTATGATAGCCAGTGTATTTACACCTCTTTTTTCCTCCGAGTACAAGGCCAGTAGCATGACCAGCTATCTAAATAGTTATCATAAAAGAAATATGTATATATAATGATTTTAATGAGTCCAGTAGTGTAATTTCATAAATATATTTGAAATTTCTAATTAGACATCGTATGAAATAAATGCATTTTTATTTAAATCAATCAAATTAACAAGTAGGAAGAACATTCTTAAGAACTGCATTTATTGCTTTTAAATCCCTTAGTTTGTTATACTATAGCAGACAGGTTAAATTTGGTAGTTAAGTATGTTATGCTTTACTAAAAGGCAGCACCCTGGCACATGGAAGATAAAAGTATTTTAGGTACTGATCTGTTATTGAGAGTGGGTTTAGAAATGTATGTATGTGTGCATATATGCATGTGTGTATGTACGTACATATGTGTTTGTGTATGTACACATACATATATGCACATACATCCATATGCATACATACACACACTTCTGAATCCGGTCCTGATAGCAGAAGAGTACCATATTTTATTTCAGGCAATGGCAACACATTGCTTTTAAATAGCAGAATTTGTTGATTAAAATTTAAAGCCTAATATCTTACATTTTGCTGAATGGCAGCAGTCTCACTCGGTGAGATAAAAATATTTAATTTCAAGCAGTGTTACCACATTGTTTCATATCGCTGAGATTATTAATGAAAAGTCCTTAAATTCATATAAAATATGAAATAAAACAAAAACCAATTCAAAGTTTTCGCTTCGAGGTGTATATGTTCAGATGAAAGACTACATGTATTCTGAATTTTTTAACTCTTAAGTGTCGCTGTTTTGCACAGTGTGAGGAACATACAAGCAGACTCTTCATTATTCAATTGTTGAGAAGTACAATATAACAATACAATCTACATTTTTAGCTATCTGACATTAATTATCAAAGTAAGTTAAAATGTTACTAAATGATATTTCATTTCTTTCATTAATGTGCATTTAAAAGCCATAATTATAATTGACAAAAATGGCATTTTGAAATCTCTTTCTTTCTAACATTTCGGTAAGATTCAGAATAACTTTGTGTAAGTTCATTATATCAGCTGAAAAGGTCATTGGTGATCAAGTGGCTAGAACTGCAAAAAATTTGTAGTTATTTCTTGGTTATGATTCTTTTTTCTCTAGTCATAACTATATGTAATGTAACTATGATGTAGTTCTTCATAAAAAGTCTTCTTTGTTTACTGTTTATGCAGAATATAATCACGTACTTTGCCAAAAAAGTTTTTAGCAGAATTCATAATCTACATTGCCCTCTAAAAGTTAAGTAACAGCCTGTTTCTCAAAGCTCACCATTAAATGTCAGTAATGTTTAAATTCACAGTTCATATGCATGACAGTAACAAAATTTAAGAAAATATATGCAAAAACAATAGCTACCACTTTTATTTTACAGAAATGTATACTAATATAAGAGTTGGAGAAAAAGTGCAAAAATTGTAATTTTTGTTCATGAGTGTCCATCTTCAGTTGTTATTACAGTTTCGTGGACAATATCCAGGAGAATCCTAGACAGTGTCCAGGAGAAGTCATTTGCACGATTCATTGAGATGTCGGTTGATCGGATGGATGGAAATGGGAATGTTAGAAGTTGATGCTGCTAGACATCTCAATGTCTCTCGTAGTGTGGTACACCGACTGTGGAATCAGTTTGAATCCAAGGATTCTGTGTCTAGAAGACATATTCCAGGCAGACCTAAAGTTACATCTGCAGGAGATCGTTATTTAGCTCATTCGGCCCTGAGGAGGAGTAACATTACTGTGGCTCAGCTCATGGCAGACTATTTAATGGCAGCAGGAACAAGAATTTCAGCTATTACAGTGCACAGACACCTGCACAATATAGGTCTGTGTGTAAGATGACCAGTTGTTTGTGTCCTCTTGACCCGAGGACACAAAAATGCTTGTTCATGCTGGGTGATAGAAAACGTCTCCAGGATTGGACCAGTCAGCAATGGACATCTGTTCTGTTCACAGACGAGTCCAGGTTCACATTGGAGAGTGATTCAGATCATCAGCTGACTGGAGGGAACAACGCACCAGATACAACCACTCCCACATTGTGGAAATACTCAGTTACAGAGGTGGTGGCATAATGGTTTAGTCTGGGATCTCTCTCTGTGGTCACACTGACCCGTATGTGTTTCATAGAGGAACTTTGACCGGTGTGAAATATCGAGAGGAGATCCTTGAGCAATATGTCCACCCTTATGCTACTGCTATTGATCCTGGATTTCTTCCGATGGGCGACATTGCACATCCGCACTGAGCTCGGGTTGCTGCAGAATGTCTTGAGGGTCACTGTATGGAGCGGATGGAATCTCCAGACCTAAATCCAATAATATCTTTGGGACTACGTTGGGAGACAGGCTGCTGCTTTAAGTCCTCCTCCAAGGTCGTTAGATGAACTTGTAGAAGTACTGTCCGTGCTCCCTAGTAATTGTTTTCCATTTCACTGACCGACAACTTAATTGAGAGCATGGAATGTCATTGTCATCAATGTATTGCAAATAGGGATGGACACATTCCTGAATAGAATCCCTTTTTTGTAATGTTATTACCCCATTTTTCCTAATAAAACTGTGATATACTGTTTCTCCAAGACTGGATTTCTCTGCCAAGATTGCAATTTTTTGTTGTAATTCATGTTTCTGTTGAACTTAGAAACATTTTATGCCACATTTATTAAAGAACTGTTTAGAGAGCATGTCCTATAAATTTCTTGTTTCTATGTTGCTTCATTCTAAAATTAGACACAAAAATATGTTGTTTCTTAACTTTTGGACGGCAGTGTAGAAAGATTTTACGAGGCATTTGTTTGTTACTATAACTGGTTTGAAAATACATTTCAAGTTTTTTTCTGAAAATATATTTATCAATTTAATCAACTTTATATGATGTAATTTTAAAAAGATAGTATTTTGTGAAAATGGTAAAGGAATAACTGTAGCATGTTGATAAATATTTTAATTAGTTTAATTTTAGAAAAATATTACTTCCTTTTGAGATTTTTCCCATTCATTATTTATCCATTTATTTCCAGAAACACCATCTTCTTCTCCAGTTCCACCAGGGTATGTAAATGTTAATATACCATTAACTTCTTTAATGCTTCCTTCTCACATAAATAATAGCACATTTGTAATTAATATTCTTTTGTGTTTCATTGTTCTTTTTAATGATAATTTTCAGATTCATCATTATAAATAAATATGTATTCTAATAGGCTGTCTCGTGACTTAATGTGTGTAGGCATGAAAGGATTGTTAAGCAAAATTGTAGAAGTTATGAAGAAGGAAAGTGGTGCTTCAACATTTAGGTTTGTAGTTTGTTGTTAATGTGTTTTCTTTGTATGTAATTCTTTAATTTCTGCTCCATACATTTGATGGTGATATGCAACTATTTGGTCATGAACTATCTACAGCAGGGATGTCAAACACATAGGTACACTTGGGCCAAACAAACAAGGTTTAACTTTAGGCGGGCCGCAAAAAAAAAAAAAATCAATATTCATAGAAACGTAGATTTATTTCAAATAATACAATAATAAACATATATATACATTTATATAGAAAAGAGCAAGAAAAATTTAATGTTTACGTCCTGATACTTGACGTCTCTTCTCTGCTATTATCTTTCCTATTTCGGGAGAAATTTTGTTTGCAGTGATAACCTTTAACGCTGACCCAAGGTGAGCATCATTAATACGGTTTCTAATAGGAGACTTATTACCTTTCATGACTGAAAATAACTGCTCGCACCGATAAGTGCTACCAAACATGGAAATAATTTCATATGCGAATTTTCGAGTATTTTCAAACCTGGCTGGTAAATATTTGTAAAATTCAGGCACCCCCACTTTAATAAATTTTGCTTTCAAATTTGAGTTGCATTGAATCTCGATCACCTCCATTTGCATATGGCTGGGTACTGAGTCAATACTTATTGAGAAAATCGAAGAAAACAAAAAAAATTTGTCATCGAGGGAACTAAAATCATTAAACCTCGTTTCAAATTCAGTTGTAAAATTTGCAATTTTTTCTGCATATTTTTGATACGAACAAATGTCATCTAAACTTGATTTGTTCATGCTGCACGTCGGGAAGTGCGTCAAATCTTCATTTTTAAGTTGTTTTTCCCAAAGAACTAGTTGACATTTGAATGCTTTAATTATGTCAAACATGTTCGTAATGATATGATCTTTTCCTTGTGACGATAAATTTAAATCGGTTAAGTTTTGGTTATAATCAACCAAGAAAGAT